>CM060950.1:76043101-76408101 GCA_030765055.1 Mantis religiosa | reverse complement strand
GGGAAAACGACAAATGTTTGATCGGGACTGGGAGAGCAAGCATCTTTTCGTACTTCATTATCATAGAGCAGAGTGTTTGGTATGTCCTATTAATATTGAATAATTACGAGCTTCTCCCTAAGGAGACATTAAATGAGCCTCATGCTGATGCTTAATACGAAGCCAAATGCCAGTTTCAAAATTTTGTAAAATCTGAGATTCGAAATATTTGGATTTACCACACTACTGCCAGATAAGATGGCTAAGCAGAGGCAAAATGTTGCTAGGAATGTTGAAGCTGCGGAAAGAAAGTTTCTTAATAACTAAGGGACTGCAGCTGTGGACCTTAAAGATGAAAGTGCTTTATTTGTGATTTGTTTTTTCTTCGCGATTTAACTTTTCACCTCAACGAACTTAACCTTAGTTTACAAGATAAACATAGTATTTTCATACGTTTAACAGATTTTTTGAAAGCTTTTATGGAGAAGTTGAAAATGTGGCAAAGAGAGCGAACTACTTAATTTTGCATCTTTAAAATTGGTTTTTTAAGGTTTACTGCATAATACGAAACAAAAATAAATGACTATATTAGAGGAGTCATTAGAAGTGTTCTGAGCGTAATTTTAGTCTTGGAACTTTTCCAATCTGTTCTACGCTTAAATTCATCTATTTGCAGCCAGACATTGAAACACTAATATTTAAAATGAAACCAGCAAAGATAGCAATCGAGTAAATTAAGCGATTATCATCATAACTCGCCACTGTCCTTTAATATACATTGTAAATAATTTCAATACACTTTTCAGATAAACTGTGATGTTTTTAGTTTTGGTAATACAGTATAGAAACCATAATGTCTTAAGCAGCACAAGGGAAATAACACCATACAATTATTGGATAACAAAATTCTACAAAACTACTTTTGTCAACTTAAGGTTTGGCTTAGGTCAGTATAGTGATGAGAGGGCGGTTTCTCACACAGTACAAATATGAGCTGTCTAGATTGTCGTTAAGTCCTTCACTCAGATTCTCTAATGTTATTAACCCTGTTTGTGCTATCCTAACCAAACCTTGCGTTCAAAAGTATGCATTTGATTACGCCACATAAAACCTTTTATGCAAAACCCGAATGATCGCCATTGTGGCACACGACACCTCTTTCTTTACGTGTCAGATAGAAGGAAAAAGGAAGGGGTGACTTTAGGGGTGAAGCATTTCGCATCTCGGGTGCTCATCTTTACGGCCATGCCTTAGGTGTTTGCGCAGAGGAAGACAGCCTCGAGGTTGTGACGTATTTCAGCTGGCATCACAGGCCAATACTTAGAAACCAGCCCAGTGCAGATTTTGGAGTAATGCACTCAGAGCAATGGCTGCATCGAAGGGTTCAGATATGAGCAGATTTATTTCTTATTTATTTATTTTACGTCCTCCAACGTTAATGTCATATCGAATGGTGAATGAAATGGGTGAAATGATGCTCAAATATGTCCAGGGTCCATGGAGCTTACAGCTACCCAACATTCGTCTTTAAGGATAAGGGAAAACCTGGAAAAAACGTTATCCAAGTAACTCACCCTGGAACTCGGGACCTCTTGAACGTGAGGCAGACACGTGAAGCGAATTATGTGGCGAGCAAAGATTGAAACAAATAATGTTTAGCTCGGGGTAAAGCAATGCTGTTTCTCCCAGGGTATGCGTGGATGTGTGTGAGAAGGATAGTTTAATGACACTGGAATGCCCGTTTCAAACTGGTTTAATGACTGCTTCTTTTATTATTACATTAAACTCGAAGTTGCCGACTAAGGATTACCAATATCACTGTTTAAAGTTACTGAAGGCGCGTTTGCTTATTACTCGATAATACTTAATTAGTTAGTATAAACCGACAAATATCTTCTCTCACCACTTCTGGTCTGTCCTCGACCAAGACAGAAAAAGTTGACCGCCCTAATCGGCCTCACGCCGTGGACTGTCCTCCACATCTGCACGTGGGTGTATGTGTCACTTTCACTTTCTGGAAGCCCTCTTTATTCAACCAAAGATTCCCTTTGTGACTATTTTGTCATTTTCCTTATTATTATGGGTCCGAAGAATAACCCATTCAACAAATTCAAGTGCTACCCTTTAGAAATCTGCCAAGGACACGGTTTCTTACATTTCTTTTGTTATAACAACTCAACCAACTGCACCTGTTCGTGTCGTAACATACATACAAGACTCCTTTGAAATCCACCATGATTCTTTACTTATTGCAACCTTTAATTTCGGTATCACACGCTACCATCTACGCTACCGAGGCGGGCAAGAGCAGATCCTATGACTCCTATTCCGCGTAGGTATTTTAAATCCAAATGGGAAAAACAATCTGCTAAAAGCTCATACCAAAAGCACTGTTAGAAACACTGATTAATTATGATTTTATTCATTTACTTAAATGTTTAATTTTGACTTTGTTACACCTAACATTAAAAGTATAAAATATGTCTCACTTTTTAAGAGACACCTAAGTGCATAAATGATTGTGCTTCATAGTTTAAGAATTACTAACTTAAGGGTTAGAGGGCTAGAGTAGTTCAAATAATCTAAATAACATGAGTTATATAATCAGAAAGTTGTAACAGTGCTATGTCATTATTTTCATCAATTTCAGTGACTAAATAATGCAGCACAAATTCTATTTATGGCTAATACACTGTTCTCAAACATAAGACCTGTACCTGTACTATATATTCTCCTTGTCCAGGGCAATTCTTAAGCAAAACGCCCATAAGGTATATGTACTGTACGCAAGTTTTACCTGTGGACGCAGCCAACTTGCAGGTAAACAGACAGGTAACCACTGGTAGAGTAGCCGTACTTTCATTAAGTCCCTGGCAATGGCGGCGATTCCAGTATTCAAGCCGTCCAGCCGTCACATACGCAAACCTGTATGCACGAAGGTCAGTTTGTTGTTGATTCCAGACAAGTAGGTCACTGTATGGGACCAAGTTCTGTGTGGTTGCGGAATGCGGGGAAGTCACTTAAGGGGGACAAGCTAGTGACGTGTGGCAATGCTTGCATAAACGGAAATTATCACGTAAGATTGTTATTGTTTCTTACATGTGCGAAGCAGACGATGGTCTGGATGAAATCACAGAGCTTCCCTAATCCCTTAGAGTAGCTCAATAACGTTACACCTCATAGCACTCCCACTGAACTGGATGGGACTCGCTTCTAAGCTAAGCTTATTTAAATGCAGGGACTATATGGAAGTTCGCCTACTCTAACGCTCCAACAGCGGTGATATATCATGTCGTTCTGCTGGTAACTGTGGATCTGATTTGCCCTGAACTGCGCGTAACCTTGACACCATGGACTTACGGTGTGCGTTTCTGGTGTAACAAAGCGCTGTTGTTTGAGATGAAGTGCAGTGAATCATGTTACTGCTCGGGATTAGAAACGTCAGCGAACCGTCCGGAAGAAGGAGCTACGTTGGGCGTATTTCGTTAGGCCTTTATGTCAAGGAAGAAACTAGCACAGTGCTGGAAGTCAGCACATACCTTAAATGTCATATAATGGATAGCGCTTACTCTGAGATTGTAGTTGGTTCGATCTAACAAAGAAAGCAGAATGTACTAGGTGTACAGGAAAATCCACGGAATTGGACCAATATGTGTAGTGTTTTGTGCTAGTAAGTTTCCATTTAATGTTGTTTGTCTTACTACTCGGTTTTTCTTCACTCTTTGCCCTAAAATCGACCTATGTTCATAGGTTAACTTTCAGTGCTAGAATGTTGATATCCATTATGGGATGGACTCATCCAGAGACCAGCGAAGACCATCGTTACGAAGCATTGCCTACCAATTATTTAGGTGAATCCACCCACATGTGCCTCACGTAATGCGTGAGTGTGGACTTGAGTTCAAAGAACAAATTGGCTCACTCAGGGCTAGTGTGGATTTCTGTCAACATATCGTGTAGTAGCATCGGCACGTTTCCACACACACGACTCTACATTCCATCAGATTTCCATACGAAACAATCACAATGAAATCCGCAGTAAATGGCGAGTGTTAATTAGTTATGAACAATAAAGCACCGATTGCTCAAGAGAAACATGTCAGTTGTAAGACAAAACAAAAGTACACTGACAGTTCAATTTCCATTGTCATGTCCAGTGATAATTACCCCTGCATGTGACCCTGCATAACTGCAGCTAATCTGAACCCTGGTTAATTGCACTATTTTATTTTCATAGTCGCCGAAGGTTCTCTGAATTTAACGCTTAGAATGTAATTAAAGAGAGAAAATTAAAACCTACTACTGCACGGGACAGTTGTCCAGTATGAATTTCCTGAAAATATCTGTTTCTCAGATTGAGGAATGGCAGAAAAAAACTCTTTAGAATAATTGCGATTTTTCTCCTCTGCTTACATAATTAGGCAGAGAAAGGATTAGTTAAATTTTTCGAAGCCCAGATTTTTCTGGAAATGTGTTTTGAGTTCTCTTACCCCTGCGCGTGTGTAAGTGAACGGAATAATTAACAAAATGAAAATGCTGATGAACGCCAAATTTTGTATGTAAATAAAGGATTTTTCATAAAGGAACACAACAATGTTCACGAAGCTCTTCCATTCCTCTGGGAACTTTTTCATTCTATTTAAATTTTGATAATTTCGCATAACAGAGAAGCTATAAGGAACTGATTAAAGCTGCAGGAAGGTTGTTACTAAAATACACGGTTTTCTCCATATAGTTTTTCGTAGCATTAGCCAATATGGAAGTATTCCACATTGCATGCTTTCTTTTTCTAATGAATAGGTGTGTCATCTGTTGGAATGTATTTGCAGTTCAAGATTGTTCTACCATTTCCGTCGCAAAAGTTCATAACTGCGAATTCCGATGTAAATGATTAGATTTTTCATATCTTATATTATCCAATCTCATATTATCCATTTCTCTTTGAATTTGAAATTATTACTAGGCAAAAGTACGGTAAATAGTGTAACATGGTAGAAGGACAAATCGTAGATAAAATCGTGTGAGGGTACATAAGATACTTTCTTCAACTGCATTCCATGCAAATCGGCATGGCATAGTTGCGCCTCCCGGTGATTTGGGAGGCCTAGCTAGGGCATAATTGAGCCTCGATGATTTCAGGTAACAGAACGTATAGGGCATAATCGCGCCTCAATGATTTCAGGTACAATAGTACAACAGAGAGAGCATAATTACGCCTCATCAGAATCGTCATGATAATAACAAAATTAAATATTATAGTGATTGCTGCATTTTTACCAACATATATCTATCTAGTTTGACACTTCCGAATTCTTCCACGGTTTTCTTTAAGAAGCTGAGTCTTTCACGATATGCTTTATTCAATTTCTTGTTAGAAGTATACTGTTCATAACAATGTATGTTTTGGTTTGTGCGTCTCTTAAAACACATAAAAATATTGGAAGGTTGGAATGTTCTTGGTAGAACAATTTATTATAGCTAGCACGAAATGATTCGCATGCGTTTGTAACTAACTCACTTGATGACGAGTTACATACCCATAGTTGAAGAGGGAACATGGTATCTGGTGCAATATATGCTTCCAACAAATAATCGCTGTGGGCATCAGTTTGTTCATTCACTGGCTTATCACTCATAAAGTCATCAACAAAACAACTTTCCACTTATGCTGAGGCAAGAATATCAAGCCGAACGTGTGTTTCAACTATGTACCTATAAAATGAGTATTTTTTATATTTATATAATTAGAATGTGGGGAGGTCGCAGGTTCGATTCCCGATGGTACCATTGGAATTTATTCCCTGGTTTATTACTTCTGGTCACACTATGGCCCTGGGGTTCACTCAGCCTCTAACAGAAATGAGCACCAGGATAATTCCTGGGGGTGAAGGCGGCTGCCTCGTGGGGCTGACCACCTCATAGGCCTTATATGCCGAAAGTTTATATAGATGGGTGCTGTAACCACCCGTCGCCCCGATAGAGGCCGTATGGCCTACCATGGGGGCGCATTTAAAAATAATTAGAATATAATTTGTGTTGCGATAGGGACGAATGATTTAAATAAATACAAGTACATTCACTTAAGTCCAAACCCCGAAATACCTGTCGGATCACAACCTAACATGCAGCCTTCGATTACAAATTTCCCAGATATTACGTAGTTAAAGAAAAGCGAAACAGAAAGTGTCGGAAAATGTCCACGTAACTTTTTTCTGAATGGGTCTCCTCTAATTTGCAGAGAAAATTACGTTATGTTTTGTTTTATTTACTTTATAACATGCCTGAACTTCAAATAAACTACGAGTTGAAGTTTTATATATTTTCTCATAGCACAGAGCCAAAATGTGATTGTTTATAAACAGTGACTGCAATTAAAGCAGTGCGTATTAATATTACAACACCCAAGATGTAATCTGTACATATTATTAATAACCGATACGTTTCCTGTCTTTCCTAAGCTGTCGGAACCCCAACACATCAAACTATTGCATTCTTTTTGGGCAGCAGAAATCAGCGTGGTGACATCACACACTAACCTGCATTTCGTTCGGGGGCATATTTGGTGGTTAGAACTGGCGGAGCTGACGTCACACCGCCAGTACCTGTCTTCCCCTGAGCTAGGCTGTGTCACGACCTTTTCCCTACCTGATGGAAACGGGGAGAAACCATGCCCACAAAAAGAAAACTTATTTCTCTGTTGCTTCTGGTCTCCCCGCGGGGTGCAAGTACACCTTCCCCGCACAAATATTCCATTTTAGCATTTCAAAGGACAACTGAATTAAAGCCAAATATAAAATAAATCCGCGTGTATGAAATTCCACAACACAACACACCTTAGTTAGGCATTTTCTGATGATGCAAAATGATTTGTGGTCAATTATTCCTTATCTTGAAAAAGTTAATCTTATTTTTAGCGTCTCAAAGAGTCCTCTTTTTTATTAAAATATTAAGTTTGAGATACCTACTATCACGGCAAATGAAACGCATATTTTGGTATTTCTGTGTAAATTGGCTTGAGATCCAACCGGGAATTGAAACTCTCCCTCTAAAAACTAGGTAATGTCGAAGCATTCCGTGGGTAATTAATGCAATATTCGGAGTCTAAAAAGTCCCAGCTTTGAGACAGTACTGGAAACGTCATCTACACGCGTCAACCCACCCGGGAAGACTGCCGATATTGGGATAGTAGCAGGCATGCAACAAGGACACGCTAAATTCTGCTGCTTGTTATGTGAACGGTATAATCGCGACAGAAAAAGTTACTTTACTGTAAACAGTTAAGCTAAATACCCGGCACCAAATGCGTACATTGACCTGTGAATCCACAATGTTTTACTTACACCACTGCTAATTAGCCGCGGTTTAATGAAATTTGTAAAAGCGCTGGACAGAGAAGGATGGCGTTCTTTTAACTCAGAACCAAAGTCAAACGTTTAAGTGAGGCAAAAATAAAAGAAGTTAATTGAGCGAATTTAATCATTCCTTCACGCTAGCCGTATATACGAGTAGGTTAAGATTTTGGATAGAGTCAAACTGAAAAATTCATTACAATGGCCGGGATTTGAACCACGGATCTCCTAGTTTCTGTCCGTCCCTCGTACCCTTTGAGCTACCATGGTCAACGTGCCGTCATTACATTAAATTCTCTAACTGACTCATATATTCTCCCGGTAAACCACTAGGAGCTGCCGTATTCGAGATACACTGTTTGTGGCGACTTATTCTAAGTACTTGAGTCTCAGGCTTCATCATTAAGCTCCTATTATTTGAGTTAATTGATGGAAATAAATCATTCCTTCACATTCCTTCGGTGTATCTTGAATACGAGAGCCCCAGTGGTATTACAGCCTCACTCACTCCAACAACGCTTACAAAGGGAAAGGGTCAAAACAATTATTTGGGAGTTTGTGCTTTCCGTAATCAGTGTCTCAGCTATAATTCTCTCTCATAACTTTGGATAATTATGAAAAATTGGTCTCCTAAAATGATGGCATGTGATAGACCATTCTGGTTTTCAGATATGGATTAAGCGCAGAAGGATTAAATTTGTTGTAACAATGATATATATTTATGCATATTCCAAAATTTTACAATTTGCAAGTTTTGGCTACATTTATTTGTCTTTACCTTGTTGCTACCTTGTCTTAAATGACACCCTGATCTTCTGCTCTGCCAGGTAGCTCTTAAAAAATGAAATGAAATGTGTAGTGTTTAACGCCCGCTTTTACTACATACGGCACCGCAGGCGGTGACACTGATGATACATGAGATGAAATGGAGCACCGGTGGAATGAGATGGCGGGGGAAACCAGAGGTCCCGGAGAAAACCCGCCCCAGCGCCATGTTGTCCACCACATATCTCACTCTGCGGTCGCCTGGGATCGAACCCGGGCCGCCTTGGTGAGAGCCAAGCGGTCTAACCACTGAGCCATGGCGCGGCCGGTAGCTCTTAACCTTCATACCTCCTTGTTACTTAATTAGTCCCATTCTTCTCCCTCATCTTCCTTTCTTATATTCTTTATATTTCTAGCCCATTCTTCTTTTACTTTCTGCAAGAATTCACCAATACTTCCTACCTTCTTTTCCTCCTTGCCCGTTAACATTTTTATAGCTACTATCCTCTTCTCTAATTTCTCCGAAGTAGCAGAAGAACCTTCCTTCCAGATCACTTTGCATAAATTTGCATAAAGTCGCGACACCGCCGCCGGTGGGAGGGGGAGGGGAGGGGGGTGTGAGGACCACCCAAGATGTTGCAGGTGGTATGGAAACATGTCACAACTTGCATTCCCAGGGGGCTTTTTTTTAATGGAAGCCATAAATTAATGTAAATGTATGTTATAGATACAGACGTCGTGACTGTCTGTGGAAGGGGGAGATGAGATCGGCCACCTGTTACTCGAAAAAAAGATTATGTGGGAGAAAACATTGAAATGAATTCCCAGAGATTTTTAAGGGATGTCATAAATTATTGTAAATGTATGTTATAGATACAGATGTCGTGACTGTCTGTGGAAGGGGGAGATGAGATCGGGCACCTGTTACTCGAAAAAAAGTTTATGTGTTATGGAAGGGTGCATACATGTCTCGTGAAATTGTCCGGAACCCTTGTGGACAGTGTTAATAATGCTGTGTTTTCCATCGGCACTCGTCATAAATTGTTTTTTTTTCCGCCCAAACGCTTTCCCACCTCTGGATTCCCCCACCACTATTGAAAGAGTATATAAGACTCTCCAGCTTTGAGCGCTAAATTAGTTCGTGGATTCTCTCAGCGTTCTTATTTGCTATGTCTGATATGTCAACTCTTGGGAGTGAGTGTGCAGCGGAGGCGCATCATTACGCGTATTACCACAAAGAGTTATGCAACGGTCTTATGCATTCAATCGTTTGTAACAGACCTTCATACCATGATCAGATGTCTTCTCGGGAAGTATGCACAGAAAACTGCCCAGTCTACAGAAAGCGATACATGTAAGTATAATAGCAATTATTCTTTTTTTTTTCTAGAGAAGTTAATGCCGTTTTATATTTAAGTAGAAAAAGTAATTTGAAACCTATTCGCTATTTCAGGCAAGAGCCGGTTCATGAGCAAGAACAAAGCGGAGTTGATGAGGTTGATAGATTCGCTCCAAGTCACGAGGCCATACACCACTCTGAATTTTGTAACGGTGATACGCATGCAACCCTGTGTACGCAGCCCGAGGCTCATGAACATATGTACTCTTACTTCCTCTGCAATGAGAAGTGTAGCGTGTACCAGCTCAGACAGAGACAATCAAAGTGAGTGAAATTAAAGAAAATTCACGGCTCTTTCCTTACAGAATCGCTGAAATATATAATTCCATGTACAAAAAATACCTTTGTTACAGGCTACGAATGACAGTTCGAGATCCTAGGCCCGTGATTGATAGCGAAACCTCCAGCAATGAAGCTGAAAATGATGCTGTTACGGCGCGATCTACACAGCTTGTAGACGACTTCCTGCCAGATCAGGACGATGAAATTACCGAGAATGTTACTCCTGAGCGCACCCCGAGCACACAATCCGAACGCCGCAAAACATCAATGTAAGTATTGCTATCATACAACTTAAAAAAGAAACTCTTGCGCCTCTTAAGTGCTACTCTCTCAGGAGACAATCTATTTTTTTTCTCTTGCTAACACACATGTTATGTGCTCTGTTTCAGGACAGCTATAAGGAAACCTCGAAAAAAGGTACATAAAAATAGCTTTGCGGATCTCCAAAGGAGGCTGACACTCTTAGAAGAGCGAATGACGTCTGCTGCTGCTACCCCAAAGAGGCATGCAAGTAGTTCCCGTTTACCAAGACGCCTGAACCTCTGAAAGAATTAGAGGGAACAGATTCAGGCTTCTTCATTAAAAATAACGGGAATCATGACATCGGCTACCATGCTCCACGACGTTCAAATATCCAAAAGTTACAGTGTTAAAGTAGGACTAATCTTTCGTATTCCAGCTGTAATCATAAAGAATAGAGCCAGTGACAATTTTGTGTATATGTCAGTGTATGACTGGGAAATTATTAAAAGTAGGCTTCATGTATTTGAAGCATTCCTCAAAGAGAGAAACTACGTGTGTTGTGATTACAGTGAGAACATTGTATATTCCTTTAATGTCATTGTGTATATGGAAGATGAGAGCATCAGATTTCTGAATACAGTTCTAAACAGAGGTGAAATACTTTTAAATTTTAGTGAATTTTGTCAGTTAAAGAGGTTGGAAGGTTATATACAGAGACACTTAACGAATCTAACTCTCTTTAATGAAATATCATATGTAGGAACAAGGAGCTGGAGAAGGGCGGCATTGGAAATGTACAATGATATGGAATAAAACTAAATTACTTTTCATATTATATATCTTTTTTATTCACTTGAAATCCTTGTTACACGCATCCTATATCATGTATATCCTTCATTACAAGAATCCTTTGATGAAATTAAATTAATGACTGCATCACGTGAGTCAGAGGCTTGTATGTGAAAACTCGGTCATGTATTACCAGACAATACAAAGTAGTCTGTGCGGGTATATTTGCACTAGTTTCAATTTCAAGTCTGATATTGACAGCGCCATTTATAATTTCCTCAGGCTGATGCGAGCAGTCTATGATGAACAATGGTGCATGCTTGAGAAAATCTTTTCTCTTCAATAGAGGATAGTTTTCTTTCCCGTAATAAGAGTTTTGGAACTTTGAATACATTTCATATAAAGCTGCAAATCTAGAGTTCCCAAAGTCCAAGTTCATATCGTGATAGGGATAACACTCACTATTGAGATAAAGCCGCAAATTTGTTATGTTACAATGATCAAACTCGGAACAGTCCTTTGATGCATTATTTGTTCTTGATGTCTGGGCTCCCACTATAACAAATCTCGGCTTCTCCGGTTTCGAAGTTGTTGCGACGTTCCATGTAAATGATCTAGTTTGCGGAACGGCCGGTTGGGTATGTATATCCATTGTTCTAAATGCGATATGCAGTGGTCTGTCTGCCTTGACGATCTTGAGGATTTCTACCTTTTCAGTGTCAGAAAGGCGGATTACAGGCATCCTCCACTCGATGCGAGCAAGTTTAACGATAGCATTTCCTTCTCCTTCGGGTGCCAGAATGCAGTTCTTAGAGTCCTTAGATCGAATGAGCACCAACTCAAACTTGCTATTGAGAACGAGGTCCTTGTGGTCATCTGCAAATCCCAGAAGCATTGACAGGGGCACTACGGCATTGAATGCTCCGCTTGTCGAGTGCACAATATCCACATCTTCTCCAGGATAGCACCATCCGGCATTGATCAAACGATTCGATTCCATGGGATTGAGAGCAGCATAGTTGCGCATAGTCGATGTAATGCCAGGATTCCTTGTTCTATCTATACAAGTTCCATTCATGTCCAGCCGAATCTCATCAAACATAAATGCCAGGGCATTGTTAGTCAACTTCGCCAACGTAGCTGTTCCATTAGGCTTAGAAACAGATCCCTCAATGTAGAGATAACTCCGGTTAGGCAGAGTATATAAATCTTCCGCTTGACAAGGTATCCTAATCTCGTCATTAGCGTCCAGAGCCGATGTATTATACGGGAGAAACACATGTTCCTCTTCTTTAGCAATCTTATCCTCAAATGAAGGCGTTTCGGTCACGTTAAAGATGTCCATTACAGAATTCTGAAGCCCAAAGCTTCGAGGAACTTCTTGCTGCTCGATGTTAACACTCTAAGAGTCAAAGGGTGAGTACGGAGATTATGTGATTGTACTGTATTATATGCTTTGCGACGGTTTCTCCTTCTAAAATCTATCCCCATTTCGTCGAATATGAAGACGTATGCTTATATCCTCGTTTCTAAAGTTGATGCTATCTCCGTTCTGATCGACCACACGAAGGGTGATTTGATCGATAAGATTAGTGTCTATTATAGGCAGGTAAATAGGGTTCGGAGGCTCTTGAGAAATGTGATATCCAGGTGGCACAGAAGGGAAAAATTCATAGATCGAGTGTCCTCTTTTACCATCGATGAAAGAGCCTGTCGCAATACTGCATTCGATTCGAATGATGCTCACCTTAAATATGTTTACTAGGAAATCAGATTCAGTCACCTGATTAGGAGCAATAACTTTGTTTTCACTGAATCCTAAAAGAGATCCAATAGAACGTCCCCTAGAAAAATCAATAGAAAAGGGGCACTTGATTTCAGCCTTCATTGTGTTATTATTAGGACGAATGAAGAAGTCGTTTTCATCGAATTTAAGCTTATCTTTGAGGTAAGTATTAATATCAGCAATTTCGTAAGTTCCAGGCGGAATATCGATGACCTTAAGAGTGTCATTGGAAATGTAATGGAAGAGATTATTGCTCTCGTCCACATTGGGAATGGAATAGAAGGTTTCAAAATTCAGAAGAGCAATTTCATAATTCCCGCGAGGATCAATCCTCAGAGGGGGATTCAGGTAGGTGGTAAGATCGGAATCATTCCCGCTAACAGCAATAGTGTAACTCATTGTGATAGAAATTGCAAGCACAGGTGCCCACAGATAACTGAGCTAAAACTCTGAAATCTTCTTGTATTATACATCAGCTTAACTCCTTTGAGATAGCTTTCTACCTCTTTCGGAGGTTTCAAGTTTCCAAAGCTATCGAAATAAAACGCGATATCACCTTCCTTCTTTATAGCTACCCAATGAGTTCCTTCATTATCAGAGTAATCGAGATTGACAATAATCCTCTCTCGTTGATATGGCTTTGAAGGTAGCTTATCAAGCATATATACACCTCTAAAATGGGGAATTCTTAAACGACGAGCGTATAATGCAAGCTCAATGTTACTTAGGGCTTTTTCCGGGACAAGTATAGCCCCTGACCGGAGTTTTTTTTTGAAGGATGCTTATTCTGGGACTGCTTTCTCCTCTTCAGACCATTTCCTTTAGTAGACTTATTTGCTTTTATGGCTCTGGCAATTTTGGAAGCAAGAGCTAAAGATGCGCCGAGCGGTAGCATTGGGAGAAAACCACCAGTTCTCTTCTTGTTAATCTTTTTCTTATTACTTTTTCTCCCTCGGAGACCTTTTCCTTTTGCTTCCATCTCCCTGTTATGTCGTGTCATTTCTGCAAGCTGTTTATCTGCAGCTTTCTTCTTATTCACTGCTGCTGCAATTTGAGCTGCACCTCCGGCTGCAGCCCCTAAGGCTGCAATAATTGGTATGAGAGGCAGAAATCCACCATGCTTCTTTTTCCGGGATCCTGCACCAATAGCTACCTTGCCCTTCATAATTGATGTTACCAGCCTTGCAGCCAACTTTTCCCCTAGGCTAGCGTCTGATGATTGAACTCTTTTCCACGCCTTCTCTGCTAATATTTTATCCGCAATATTTCGCGAGGCGGAGTCCTTGCGCTCTGCGTAGGCGATGTCGTGAAATTTACAAGCTTCGTCCAAAGAATTAATTCCGGGATCTCCTCTCTTGAGGCGTTTTTCTAGTTTTGTCCCGGGACCGCAATATCTGTAACCGGGTAAGTGTACTTCAAATGGTAGGCGATTAATAAGGGAGTTAAGTATCCCTGATCCTCTGGAGGTCTTGCTCCTCCTATGCACCATCATAAACTACTCTACTTTATGATTTGCCCTCATATTTTATACAATTTTCGAATCAACGTCTCCTGTTGAAGAATTTCACATCCATTAAGTTACCCCATTTTCGCAAGTGTATATATAAACACTAGGTATGCACGTAAAATTCAGTCGTTAGGATGGAGCTTGTGAAGCAAGATTGCTCCCTACCTATTCAGGTGTTAGACTTTGAAAGTGATTTCAGGCGCGAACGACATGGGAAGCTATTTCCTTCTAACGTCAGAGCTCTTATTCTAGGAAGTTCCAGTGCAGGAAAAACCAATGTACTTCTGAATTGGCTGCTTCATGAGAATGGCTTGCGCTTTGAAAATGTGCACATATACTCAAAGTCCCTTTATCAACCAAAGTATCAATATCTCATAAACCTACTCGGAAACATTGATGGCATCGAAATAAAAACCTATGAGGATGGAGAAAGCGTATTACATCCCACCGACGTTAAAGAAAACTCAATATTTATATTTGATGATGTCATCACTGAAAAGCAAGGAAAGATTGCCTCCTTTTACAGCATGGGAAGACATCGAAACGTCGACTCAATATATTTAGCACAGTCCTATGCGAAAGTCCCGAAACATTTAATTCGCGATAATACCAATATGATTATTCTGTTTAGACAAGATAATTTAAATCTGAAACACATATATGAAGATTATGTAAACACTGACATGACATATACAGAATTTAAAGACTTGTGCAAAGGCGTCTGGGAGAGTGGATCAGAAGGAAGACCATTCGTAACAATTGTTCCTGAATTCTCTATCAATGGCGGTCGATATAGGAATGGGTTTGATGTATATATTAAAGTAGAAAATAAGGAAAATGTCATTTGAAGTTCATCATGAGTATTGACAGGTTCGGAGCACAGAGAGCTCCCTCAACCAAAAGATCACTTCAGCACTTTATCATTAACAGAGATGGGAAAGGTAATTATCAATTTAAGAACAAGAGGCTATGTATAGTCCAGGATCCTGAAGAAGATAATGACGCGAGCACTAAACGATATGTGGATGCACTCGAAAATAGGATGATTGTTTTCTCGCAGCAGAATACTGGGAGAATTGAGACAAATGTTAAGGTCATGATCAAGGATTTGGTTTCAAAGTATATTTTCAAAAGAGATCAAGAAAATAACATAGTGATTGATAATACCAGATTAAAAGTATTATTAGATCCTATTCATGATAATGATGTGGTAAATAGAAAGTTCTTTACTGAGTATATGAACTCTCGCATTCAGCCGCGAGATAATAATGGCAACATCATATTTAGCAAAAAGCGAATCATTGATATAGCAGATCCTGTGGGAGATCTGGACGCTGTAAATAAAAGATTTCTCCGAAGCATGATTATTCAAAAGGCAAACGAGACATGGAATAACTTAAACAAATTTGTTATAAGGGAAATTGAAAATCTGATAGACAAGAACCTGAAAACAATTAGAGAACATTTGAACAAGACAAACAATGCGATGGATGCACTGACGCAGTCTACAAAAGAAACTGAGGATTCGCTGAAGAATTCTATTACTCAAGCTAAAGAAGTCCATCAAACACTAGAAAATAGATGTAATATGCTCTCAAGTGAAATGAGTAGGCAGAGCAAAGAGTTTGGCACCAATTTTGAACGTACAAAGGCAGTTACCGAACAGATTGCTAAAACAGTGGATACATTGAAAACGAGGCTATCATTAATGAGAGGACATCTCGTTATTCAACTACAAGCGTTTCCTCCCAGTACTGGTAACGGTGCGTACATACTTTCTACAGCTGACAGATACTATTCATTTACAATAGATGCAAATCTCTTATCGTGCACTATTGTAGTGCCAGAACAAGAATTGAGGAGCAGCGAACGTATACTTGCTCATCGCAAAACCGACATTACAATCTCGATAAACAAGGATACCATTAAGACCTTTCCTGTAATCATTAAAAAGGGCGATCGCATATCATTCACTCCACTTACTAATCGTGCATTCGATCGAGGTGCTTTACACATCGAGTTAGTGCTTGAATATAAACTCTTACCACCACCGATGCTATAAATAAATGCAATCTCTTAGCATCATACCATTTGCACAATGGACAGTGAAAGCATAAGACTAAAGGAATCTATAGCCAAGCATTCTAAGGCTATACGCGAAAAGTTGAGAGCGTTAAAAGGGCACCAGTTTGATACCCAGAGAGTAATGAGCGAGGCTCTTCAACCAGTAACAGAACCGCTGCGTGATATCTTACAACTCCAGAAAAACAATACACCTACAACACCGGCGGAGGAAAGCAAGATAAAAAATAATGTGTCAGTTGAGGATGAGAAAAGAGAAAAAATAATTAGCTATCTCCAGAAAGTTCGAAAGAAGGACAGAAATGAATTAGATGCATCATATGGTATAAGATACGAAGATGGTAGCTACATGCTGGGAAACAAGATCATTGACTTTATTAATAATCGAATTCGAGTAGGTGAAGAAGCGTATGAGGTTACACCTGGATTAAGTGAACTCATTTTTAAGAGGATCCCTGAAATGCATGCATATACAGAAGAGGATCTGGATACTTATGGCAAAATACTGAGATCAACTCTAGTGCATCGGCGAAACTATAGCAAGCATGGTCAGCTGAGGGCGGGCAATTCATACAAGTATAAAAGTGTTATACGTCCATTAGTGAAGAAACACAAAGGTTTAGGATTGGAGTGGAAGGAGCATCGTCCTGGCGCAGAGCAAGACTACATCTATTGGAACGACCCCAACGACCTGGTAAATCGCCTCAGGCTTCTAGTTGCATCTAGGGACGCAGGAAATAACAATCATACCCAAGAAATTAGGGAGATAATTCAAGAATTGAAATCGGCTAAAATTATAGCATGACCCAAGTAAAGCAACATATAGCTAGTGAACTTCATGCTCCTGCACGGAGGAACTTTTTACGACGCAAGATCATCAGTAAAGGACTACATGATCTGGTGCAGATCGACCTGGTGGAGATGATACCGCATGCAAGAATAAATAAGAACTTCAAATATATCCTTATTGCAGTCAACTTCTACTCTAAAATGGCGTATGCCAAGCCATTAAAGACCAAGTCGGGGCTCCAAGTTTCAAAGGCTATGGAGGATATATTACATGACATGAAAACACCTCCCAGACATATACAGAGTGATAACGGGAAAGAATTTTATAACAAACACTTCAAGAATTTAATGGAGAAGTATAATATCAATCACTACAGTACTTATACACATGTCAAGGCTGCAGCCGTGGAACGGTTAATAAGAACATTAAAGAATATGATGTATCGAGAGTTTCTAGCCCAAGGTTCCTACAAGTGGCTAGATCTCTTACCTAGAATCATTGCAAAATACAATGATACTTACCACACCACTATCCGAATGAAGCCTCGTGAAGTGCAGAACAATGATCTTCTTTTGTCTGTTTACAATTATGATGAGCCGCCAATAGAGAAGAGGAGTGCCAGAAAGTTTAGTGTTGGTGATTATGTGAGGATATCAAAAAATAAAGGACATTTTGAAAAGGGGTTTGAACCAAACTGGAGCGTTGAAATCTTCAAAGTGGCTAAGGTGAAGCAAACCAATCCTGTCACATACATTCTAAAGGATAAGGACGGCGAGGAAATAAAGGGAGCTTTCTACGGCCATGAACTTCACTCATCATTATTTCCCAACACTTATTTGGTTGAGAAGATCTTGAGGCACCAAGGAAACAGGATTCTTGTGAAGTGGTATGGATTCCCTAATAGCCAGTGGATTGACAGGAAGGATTTATTGTAAAAAAAAAAAACAATCATAGTGAAATAAAGAACACTGCATCTCAAAACATATGTGAATGTTTCTTTATTTTTTTCTGAAAGTTCCTATCCCTTTAAGAATAGTATTTACAATAAAATAATAATAAATAAATAAAAAATATACATTTATACATATATACATATGTACACGAGATGGAGATGGGGCATCCAGGTTAGGGTGAAATGTCTCATGAAGACCTGAGGGAATAATGGCCCCACGCAAGTGTTGCATGGGAGCCATCAATAAGCTTACGCTTAGTGTCTCCTCCGTGCAATGCAATTTTATTAATTTCGACCGTCGAAACTTTATGTTTGGTGCTTCTGAAGCAAATTTGTTTAGCCAAAAAATTTTTATTCAAATCCAGTAGACACTCGAAATATTTCTCAAAGGTGATTGTTCGCATTCCACCTTTGGTAATCCCCTTCGCCTTCATAACCGTTTGTTTGTCATATTTATAGCTGTAGAGCTTTGCTCTGAGACCAACATATTCGGTCATCACCCTTCCACCCAATTCATCTTTAAACAACCCAATCTTTTTCTTATTGGCCGGCTTTATCCCATATACATTATCGGGTGCATAATTTGAGGTATCAAAAAGGTGGGGATGCATCTTCATGAAGTGGTATACATCGGAACTTGTTTCCAGAATGAATGAATCTGTGTCCATATAATCCAGGACAAGATCATTCAGATGGGGTTTCATTACATGATAAAAAAAATCATACATAATAAATTTTGAGATGTCTAATATCGCCTGACCAATATAGATTGGCTTGTTCATGAGGATCTCCTCTCTAGCCAACTCTATGCCAACCAAGTTTTCATGGAAAAGAATGCTCCTTATATACGTTGGACGTGCCGTATATTTCCGTGCTTGCTTCCAGGCAGTTACAATACGGAAATCACGGTGGTTACGCACGTTTTCCATAAACTTGCCGTACACAGCATTGTTCATTTTCTTCCAGAGGTTTTGACCAAACTTAGAAGTTTCCCTGGCTCGCTTATTGGCATTAAGGTCAATATAAACCTTAAGCCATTTAGCTTGGTCATACGATACCACCCGATGAATATGTCTCAATATCAGCCCTAATTCTAAGCACTGCTGCAAGGTTTTATAATGCAAGACATATTTGCTTTTGTCAGTGAGACTTGCAATCAGTTTCTTGTATTGGCTGCCGGGTGGTATCTCACTCTGGGGGCAGAGAGGAAGATCATTATGGGCGTCGTGGAGATGGTCAGGATACTCTAGATCTACTTCTAGAACATATCCTGTCTTGGAGTCCTCGGGGATCCTGGCGAAGTTTATGCTCTCTATTTCATTCCTCTCAAGCCATCTCAGGTTGCCATGCGGTAAAGTTTTAGCCATTGAGCACCCATATAAGTTATTCGCATCCAAATATGCTAGAAAGTTCCTTTTTTGATCAGGCTTATAGTCTACCATATATTCATGGTTGGCTTTGGAGTAGCGCTTTGATGCTGTGCAAAGACCCCCACGAATACCTTTCTCGAAAAATTCTAGCATACTGGGATCCGATAGTAACTCTAATTCGACTCCAGTTGTTTTCAGCATGGCGTCGAAAGCTAGCGATGGTAAGGTGTAGTACCATGCTGGGTCCAGATGATACATCTCCAGTGACAAGTCTCTAAACTTTTCAAAAGCATCCGCTAAAAGAAGCGTATCTGTCTTCAAATAAAGATCACTATATTCCCCGAGATTCTTTATGTTGAATGTGCTCCACACCTTAAGCGCATGGGCATATTCCTCCTCCGAAATACCATCGAAAAGCTCGATGGGTGGAAGCTCCTCTTCTTGGAGCTTTTCGACAGAATCTAGATAAGTATATGGAAATATTCCCTTGCACTTCATTAGCTGCAGGTGTTCTGGGTTCGAATACTCGGCATTAGTGACCTTGAAGTCATCATCATCTAGCATATCAGCTAGGTTGGATAACTTATCATCAAGAAACTTGTAGCTGTCGAGGAACCTGAATTCTAAGCCCCTATACCTTTTGCTAAATGCAATATAACGTTCAGAAGATTGTGCTATACACGAAATGTTCCCATTGTCATAAGCCATGTGCCTTATCAAGAAGTGGCTATCATAATTGCTTAAGCAATGAAAAAAAATTGGAATGAAGTTCGGCAATTTCCTATTCAAATTGCAAGCATTATGCGCCGCTCCGAGATATGCTCCAGTGATATGGCAATGGTCCCTCACCCTGATATCATCTATAGCAAAACCTTTCCTGCATATATGACATTGATCAGCATTGGCGAAATCCTGCTCATTCAGGGGTGTCATTTGCAGTGGTATAATTTGCTTGTATACCTCAATGACTTCATCACCAATCTTCCTAAGTTCAGTGAAGAAGCCATCGAGTGCATTAGCACCTCTGAAGAGCTTAAATCGCGACAATGACTGGTCATGCCTGCATATAACTTTCAGCGCTATAGATATCGCCTCATGCTCTTGTAGGGATCGGGTCCAGCTCTCTGCGTCTGAGCGCTCGCATGAGTGAACCTTCCTCAAAACAGATTCGATATCAGCATAAATAACAAACGGTACAGGAGCAGACTTGGAATATGCATTAAACGACAAACTCTCACCCTGCGCAGGCATTTTGAGTGTCTGACATTTATTGCATTTCAGTTTATGCAATCTCAAGGCATCCTCATTAGGACACCTTGTCATGCATGCTTCGCATAGCCACATTTTCTTGCGATCTGCAGTTATCTGACTTCTAATAAGCCTCGATATGTTGGTAATGAGGCAGTAATGAGACTTATCACCATCATCGATGATCAGCAGGTTAACCTGGCTAGCCTTCCTCTCTGATGGTTTGCGAATAGACTCCACCGAGTTGTTGGCATTTAGAGCAAATACAGCTATAGATACATCAGGATTTTGCTTCTCAAATCGTTCAATTTGATCAATTGGAAATGGGAATGTAATTTGCTCATAATTGAATGCTTTGAATAGCAAGTTCCTAGGGTACGATGATGGACGACATCTATTTATCTTAGCGGGAAATTTTGAAGCCAACATGCACCAAGCGAAACAAAAATCATCATTATTCTTAATGTTAAGAATAGCATTCTTCCTCCTGATGCATGCAGGCAACTCAATATACCCTGAAGCGCGAAGAGGATTATATTCTGCTGCGCTGTTTACTAGCGAGTGGATTGCGAGCAAAGTCTTTGAACTTGCTTGGCCTTCAAAACAGGCTAGGTTTTCTAAAATTTCATTTTTCATTGCACGGAAGATATCATTCACGTTAGTTGATTGCTGGATCTCTTTAGTCTTGGAATTAAAATAAACCGATTCCACGTTTTCATGGTCAGGTGTCTGAATTAAGTATGAGACGTTCAGTGAACAACTCATCTTTAATCCGGACATGCTCCTCTTTAATGTGGATTCAATTTCTCTAATAACGAGACTCTTGCATTCATCCAGAAACTCGCTGGGGACCATTATTCCCACCGTATTTTCAATTTTGCTGTTGAAGATACGGCCCTTGAATGCTGACTCGATAGTTTTGCATTCTAGGTCAAAATGATCATTTCTACATACCCTTTCTGCCGGTGATGATGATGATGATGATGATGATGATGAAGGAGATGGCCTGCAGAGACCTGAAGGCCCCGCCACTGCTTCCTCCTCCCTCGGGTTTCCTGTGTTCCTGATGGATGCGGGAGGGATGCGGTCTTCTTCGCTGCTGGTGTGACGGAGCCTCTTCGGGTCTCGCACTGAAACCTCTGGTGCTGGACGCTGGAGATCCTCCTGCACGGACATTGGTTCACCATCTTTAATAAAAGAAACATGTAGCAATTACACAATAATAAAGAAAAAACTAGACATATTAGCTACATATATTCGAAATAACAATAAGACATTCAATGTGCTAATAATAATAATAATAATAATAATAATAATAATAATAATAATAATAATAATAATAATAATAATAATAATAATAATAATAATAATAATAATAATAATAATAATAATAATAATAATAATAATAATAATAATAATAATAATAATAATAATAATAATAATAATAATAATAATAATAATAATAATAATAATAATAATAATAATAATAATAATAATAATAATAATAATAATGAGATGGAGAAGGAAGAAGAAGGAGATGGAGAAGAAAGCGCAAGCAGTATAATAGTACACATTAATGGAAAGAATGCCTGCTTCTAATTAATGAAAATAATTTGTCAAATGCACTTACATTGCATGGGATGTAACAGCTCGCAGAGCCGGATCCTGTACACACAATTGGTGCAACCGCACCATTCGGCTTCGGGATCTGGCATTGGTCCTGGCTCTGAAATCGGAGAAATTAATCATATTACTAGCTTAAAATCCTGTAAGAATAAATATAGTGAAACAAGCTCTACTACCGAGAATGATATAATTGAAAAAACACACACAATGATAGCTAATGGCAAATTACATTTCTTATATTCCAATATTATTACACTACAACCTGCTTTGCGAGACTAAAAAGTGCTTGAAGCATAAACCATTTCATTATACTCTATTTCTTAGTTGGCGGATGGCTGTAAATGTAGATAAGCGTATTGCGCATTATATGCCTTTGATATATATCTTTCTAATATATAAATGATACAGAGACTATGTTTATTTGAAACTATATCCATTTTGTCAACTACAGTTATTCTTTATCTGCTACACAACACATATGAGACCAAAAGTTAAAATTTAAAATGTAAAATTTGAAAGTAAAATAACTAGATTAATATATACAAAAAATAACTATATATATACTTGAAGATCTCAATTAGAGAATTTATTTGAGTATAAATTCGCCTATGTTCAGGCCCTTAGTTTAAAAGTTGCAATAGAGTGACCTATGTCTTATCGAGCAGGAGATGCGGTGGAAAAACTAATTAATAATTAGCGCAATCTTCTGAAAGAAACTCATAGTTGCATGAAATGAGGAAAGTGGTAAAAAGTACAAATAGAAAACCATGAAAGAGTATTGCTTACCTGCATTAGTGTTTTCAATCCATTCTAGTGCAATCCTATAGCCGCAATTCCGACAGGAACATTCATCGTCTTGAAAATCTGTGGGCGGTGGAATGATGTAATCCACCCCAGGCAATATTGGCGACGATTGCTCGCTGTCGGGAGCTTTACGCTTTCTGCCGGCAAGGGTCAATTTATTTACCCAATTTTTTCTAGGATGCATCTTGTTTTCCTGAAATAATAGAGATTACGATATAACTATGAAGCAATGAGCATTTTATAAGTTAAATGAAGCAATGAGCATTTTATAAGTTAAATGAAGCAATGAGCATTTTATAAGTTAAATGAAGCAATGAGCATTTTATAAGTTAAATGAAGCAATGAGCATCTTATAAGTTAATAATGTCGATTGCGATTTGAACAAGAAATATTCTTGAAAAATGCACACAGTCTATACATCTTTAACACTGATAAGAGATAATTTCCTTCAATATATTTTCTTGCAAATAAACACTCTCTATAATTATGAAGCAATGAGCATCTTATAAGTTAATAATGTCGATTGCGATTTGAACAAGAAATATTCTTGAAAAATGCACACAGTCTATACATCTTTAACACTGATAAGAGATAATTTCCTTCAATATATTTTCTTGCAAATAAACACTCTCTATAATTATGAAGCAATGAGCATCTTATAAGTTAATAATGTCGATTGCGATTTGAACAAGAAATATTCTTGAAAAATGCACACAGTCTATACATCTTTAACACTGATAAGAGATAATTTCCTTCAATATATTTTCTTGCAAATAAACACTCTATAATTATGAAGCAATGAGCATCTTATAAGTTAATAATGTCGATTGCGATTTGAACAAGAAATATTCTTGAAAAATGCATGCAGTCTATACATCTTTTATCACTGATAAGAGATAATTTCCTTCAATATATTTTCTTGCAAATAAACACTCTCTATAATTATATCACTGTAATTATAAATGAATCGAAAATGCACGCAGTCTATACATCTTTTATCACTGATAAGAGATAATTTCCTTCAATATATTTTCTTGCAAATAAACACTCTCTATAATTATATCACTGTAATTATAAATGAATCGCTTACCTTTTTATAAAATGAAGTCTGGATGAATATCCCGAAGAAGGAAGAATTGCTGTCTGATGGGTGTTGGCTGTGCAATGCTACAGACTGAATAATTGTCTATCAAACAATCGTTTTTATAGCGATTTCAAAATCCTCCCCTCCACTAGTCTAGCGAGCCCTGTATAGAGCGTTTTGAGACTTTCGATTTTCCCTCTCCCCTCTGTCATCCAAAGATATTTCCTTCTCTACGTGCGGTACAGTCTGAAAAAGATGTTATAACTGCAAATGACGCTTCTCCTCAGTACATTCGTATACATGTGAGTGTGTATGACTATGTGCGTATGTGTGTGCCTGATATATTCATTTTAAACCATTTGTTTCATGAGTACACTATATATATATATATTCAGATTTATTTGAGTTACATCCATGAGATTCGAACCTAGATGCGTTGGCTACCAACCACTGAAGCTTTTTTTCCCGTCAATTTTCATGTTATTCTATAGATGGAGTACTATTTACGTTCTTAGCCAGAGGACTATTTATTTCAAATGATTTTTTAAAAATTAGCATTAATTGCTGGCGCCCTGCCTTGGTCATAAACATTGAAAGTAAAAGAATGGTATTGATTTCCAAGCGGGATCAATTTAAATTTTCTCTAAGTGGTGTACATTCGTTATTACGCTTCACCAATTACGGTTATCTTTTCATTCTTAACGCTAAAACCCTTTTACAAGAACTGAAGAATCTTCTCCTGTAACCAACTGTAAATGAAGAAATACATTACATATTTCCTTGAATGGGAGATTATTTGGAGTCCTTCAATGTAGTTAATTAAATGTCCTGTTGGTCATCACTGACCACATGCGTGGTTAAACGGTTGTGTGTAACTTTTGCACAGAATTTGGTCTTTTCTCCGAAAGTTTTTTGTTTCCTCTCTCACTCCCTCCCTCCCTCTCTCTTTCTTTCCCTCTCTATGGTGCTTGCTTGTACGCGTGAAACAATCGCTTCCAGAGTATACTTTTGAGTGTGAAATATTAAGTAATCCTCTATCTAATTATCTCACGAAAATCAGTTCGCAGATAGATCAGAAAAAAGAAGCTAGCGCAAATGCTTTAGAATATTAGCAGGTATTAAGAATAATGTATACGTAAATGAAATGTTTCACCTAAATTCAAACTCTGTATCTTTAAACCCCATGAAGAAAATAAAAACGTTTTGTCATAAGCAGTTCTAAGAAGGCGCACATTGTAATCTTGAGAAGAAAACATTCGTAACGCGATTAAAAACAAGTGAAAATAAGTTTAAAGTATGAACGCGTAATCTTTGTCATGGATAATGTTACAAGTTGGGGATGGATTTTCCAGAGTCCTTGCTTCTCTCTGGATGCTGGAAACAATAATTGATGGCTTCTCTTAAAAATCTCTGGGAATTCATTTCAGCGTTTTTCTCCCACATAATCTTTGCCCTGTAACAGATGGTCGATCTCATCTCCCCTTAGAATATTAGCAGGTATTAAGAATAATGTATACGTAAATGAAATGTTTCACCTAAATTCAAACTCTGCATCTTTAAGCCTCATGAAGAAAATAAAAAACGTTTTGTCATAAGCAGTTCTAAGAATGCGCACATTGTAATCATAGTAAACGAGAGAAGAAAACATTCGTAACGCGATTAAAAACAAAGTGAAAATAAGTTTAAAGTATGAACGCATAATCTTTGTCTAGTAGCAGGTGGTCGATCTCATCTCCCCCTTCCGCAGACGAGAGATGTAACGAAGGATAGAGAACCCTCACCTCTTACTGCGGTTGTGTGGGGTCGGGTAAAACTTTATGTGACGCTAATTTGTGTTACAACCCACAGTTTGGCGATTTCTTTTCGGAAGAGAGGGACCCTCATTCTGCGCTATGTTTACCAGGAAACAATTTATGACAAGTGCCGATGGAAAACACTACATTATTAACACTGTCCACAAGGGTTCGGGACAATCTCACGAGACATGTATGCCCCCTTCCATAACACATAAACTTCGTCAAGCCGGAAACAATTTATGTCGAGTGCCGATGGAAAACACGACATTATTAACAATGTCCAAAAGGGTTCGGGACAATCTCACGAGACATGTATGCCCCCTTCCATAACACATAAACTTTGTCAAGTGACAGGTGGCCGATCTCATCTCGCCCTTCCACAGACAGTCACGACGTCTGTATCTATAACATACATTTACAATAATTTATGACATCCCTTAAAAATCTCTGGGAATTCATTTCAATGTTTTCTCCCACATAATCTTTTTTTCGAGTAACAGGTGGCCGATCTCATCTCCCCCTTCCACAGACAGTCACGACGTCTGTATCTATAACATACATTTACATTAATTTATGGCTTCCATTAAAAAAAAGCCCCCTGGGAATGCAAGTTGTGACATGTTTCCATACCACCTGCAACATCTTGGGTGGTCCTCACACCCCCCTCCCCTCCCCCTCCCACCGGCGGCGGTGTCGCGACTTTATGCAAATTTATGCAAAGTGATCTGGAAGGAAGGTTCTTCTGCTACTCTCCGATTTTTCTTCCCAAACCCTTTTTCTTCATATTGCAACCTCCTCGCATTCTGTTACATAGTGTTCTATGCTTTCTTTTCCCCCACACCATTCACAAATTTCCTTTCCCCTACCTCTTATCCCTCTTAGAAATATTGCTCCTGTTCTCATCCAAGCTAACCCTTCTCTCTCTCTTGCCTATTGCAGTAATCTACATATGCTTCTCGTTCCCAATTTCTGTTTATATGCTTGTAAAATTGTAATGATTTCATATTTTCTATACTTACCCATATTTCCTGTCTTTTTATATTTTCTATTCTGCACTTTACTAATTTACCCACAACGCTTGTATTCCTTTCCTCTAATCTCCATACATCTCCCATTCCTGTTTTTTTCATAATTCCTCCTATCTCTGCCCACCAACTATTTGAGTTCGCTAATCTTTTTTGCTGTCTCATGCATAATTTCATAATTTGCCCTTCTTCTTTGGCCAAACACCTATACCAAAATTTTATTATTCTTTCCATTATTATTCCATTTCTTCTTGTCTTTCCTAATTCTACTAAAGCTACTTCCCTAGGTGCTGATCTTGGTAAGCCTAGCAATTCTTTACAAAACCTTCTGTAGTTTTAGTCCACCGTTTTGTTTACCTCTGTGCCCCCCCCACCCCCCAGATCTCCACTGCATACAACATTTTGGATTCAACTAGTGCTTCATACATTCTTTCTAACCACTTGGTTGGCATTTCTAGCTTATACTTGCACATTGTTATTCCATTCATTGCCGCCCTTCCTTTTGCTTCAATTTTTCTCCTGTGTGCTCCCCACTTTCCATTGTTATTCAACCTTACTCCTAAGTATTCAAATTCATTGACCACTTCTACCCTTTTACCACTGAGAATCCACTTTTGATCTTTTTTTAGTTTAACTCCCTTCTTGGAGACCATAACTTTCGACTTATTTATGTTTATTTTTATTCCCCATTCTTCAAAAAATTTCTGGATTTCATTTATTGCCTTTTTATATATAAATTCCTCAATAATTGAGATTAAACTAGTTCAACTAAATGTCACAAGGCAAAATAATGACCGATGTTAAATGCTGCACATCTTATATAGTAAATTATTAAGAAAAAAATTTAATTACTGAAATGTGTTTTAATTTGACTAGAGAAAATTAGAACAAGACTACTACAGGCCGGATCAATCTGTGTGCTATGTGCTATTTGTACACCAACAACTCTTAATATAAAATATGTGTGACTGTTAAAGCTCATAAAATTACAAGGCCATTGAAACTCCATAATATGATTCAGCGATCCATTGGCTTAGTTATTTGAATGTGAAGTACATGTACAGGATTCTTCATTTAAAAGTAACAGGCGCAAGGCATTTCATCTGCGCGATTGGGTGTGCCACAGCCGGCTTTGCTCCTACATAGACTCCGCGCGTAAAGCATGGATAACATTTATCTTATAGAAGATGCTGGAAATGCCCACCATCGGGTAAACAAGCTTTATATCGAGAACACACATTCTGATTTACAAGATTAATTTGGACCACTGTAATGTTTACGATTTCATTTCTAAAAAATTCTTTTAGTTCTTCCAATATATAAGGATTTGTCTCGTAAACTTTGTCTTTCATGTTATCTCACAAGTAAAAATCGCACACAGTTAGATCGGGGGAGCAAGATGGCCATACACCAGCACTAATCACTCTATCTACAACCCCCCCCCTGGCGCGACAGCCCTAAGAGAGCCAAGGCTTACCAACCCGACTGCCGGCCTCACGCCCATTTACGCACGGCAGAGGTGGGCGATCATCCAACCGATACGGGCAGGAGATGTGGTCAGCATCTCGGCATCCCCCAGCCGGAACGTTGGTTTTCGTGACCAGCACCGCTTACCTAGTGTAAGCTCCCCACATCCCTCACGATGCTGAGTGGGCACTGGTCCTATACCCGGGCTGATTATGCGTCTAGAGCTAAAAACACTCCAAGCTCCAACTTTCCGATCATAATGAGGGTATTCTTGAACGCGATGTGGATTTTCCAAGGCCAGTTACCGAATGTTATGAGTGTTTACACCACCACTAAGGCAGAACCACGCTTCATCGGAAAAGAGGAGGAGCTGTGGATCAATTAAGTCGTTATTCACTGACGAAAGAAATCATTCACAATAATGCATACGTAATACTGGGTCACTTTAGTTTAAAGCATGGATACTTGTACACTTATGCGATTTTAGTTTCAATAATTTTGTTACTCTATGTGCAGAGGACTCTGAAATTTTTACCTGTTGTGCTAATTTTGGTGTAGATTTGTTTGATGAACGTTCAAAACATGCATCCATGTCGTCTAACTTTTCCTCTAACACTGTACGTTTACGCTTTCGTTCTTTTTGTCACAGAATTAGTGTTTTCGAATTTCTTCGCAATCTCGTGAATTTTAAATCTGGAAGGAGGCACTTCTCAGGGAACATTTCGATATGCTCTGTACTAACACGGCTTGGTGACTCCCATTTATAATAACTTTTACACGCGACAATGTTTTGCCCTAGAGTCAAGCGCCTGTTCATGTTGGTGGCCGGTATAATGTTACCGAGTGGAATGCACACCGCTTGCCCCCGCGTGCAAAGACAGCCGGTAGTGGGAGAACCCAGCAAGGTCGTGGGAGAGGCGAAACGCCGTGAGCTCCGTCAGGTTTTAAATGAACAACCCTGTGTTAAATTCTAAGGTTCATCATTAATGCGGTTTTCTGTGCGTAATAGTACCAGAAACTTCAACATAACCTAGGTCATCTTTATATAGCACCGATGGTACGATGCCATATGCACCTCAAAATAGCACTTCAACATATAGTTGAAGTAGTATAGCTTGTCCTACGTGGGATGTCATCATGGCCCAAATTAAAAGACGATCTCTTTCTATCTCTCCATGCCATCTAAGAAACAGAGAGATGCAATTATATTACCATTTCTAAATGAACTCCTTTGTTTCAGGTTTGTTTGAAGGTCATGCATTTCACTGCATCAGAGACAGCGATGATTCCAAACAATACTACCGAAGATCCAGTGTTTCCAGACATAAAACCTATCAACCAAAGTATTAGTGACATTGAGTACAATTACGATTCGGAATCATATCTCTTAAAGCCAATTTTCATGAAGAATCCTGAAGAAATGCTCAGACCTTGGGAGATTAATCCGTTTTTCTTTCACATAATCATCACACATGCTGTTACACTTGTGTTTGGGCTCTTAGGAAATATGACTGTTGTGATCGTTATGGTGAAGGATAAGAAGACGCTTAGTGCTACCAACTTATTTCTGGTGAGCTTAGCTTTTGGTGACCTGCTCCTACTCCTGGTATGTATACCATTGGAAACCGTGGAATACTTCGTTCTTCAGTGGGATGAGAGTGGAGTTGTATGTCGGCTGGCAACGTACGCAGAGCTCCTTTCAGCAGTGGTGTCAGTACTCAATCTTGCTGCGGTAACTCTAGAAAGGTTGGTCATTTAATGCTTTTATCCATGTTATTATAATCATAGAATTAAACATGTCTGTTTCTTTCTAGAGTCAAACATACATACTGGCCTCGAGCTTCCAGATACATGATTGGAAGAGCAAACAGATGTATAGCTTGACTCTCGTTAGACCTATCTTATGACCGAATTATCTAATGTCAAATCGCATACATACTCACCGTTAGAGTCGTAGACACCGTGTGCATTATATAACTTTCAAGTATATTGTTTCTGAATAAGGGTGCAATAGTGATAATCGAGTTAAGGTTAAATATCACGATGCAGTAATTGGTGAAAGGAGTGTCAGGAATTTTGGGGCAATCAGAGGAAACCTCAACTTGCGTCTTCGTCAGCCACGGAACCCATTTAAGGAAATTAACACGATAGTTATGTTTCTTTGGTGGTACTTCCTTGCTATCATTAAGAAGTTTTTCTAAACATCCACCCTGTAAGGTGTTAGATTAAGTGGATTTAAGTTGCTATAAGCGAATATGCGTGATTGGCACTTTGAATATCAAAGCAGCTTAAACGCTCCCAGCTGGCACTTATTATTGCTTTGTGTGCTCGTGTTCATTTACAGGCCGGGAACAGTTAAGTACATTATTTACTACATACAACTACTTCAATATTTAACATTTTCGGACGCAGTACAGCGAAACAAATATAGATCGCGCGTAGTTGTATCAAAACAATAGACACTAATCCTGCTACTATACCGCTATCACCTCTATCTTCACGACTATCATCTCTAATATTACTATTTGTATTAGTAGAGATAGTGCTCCACGTTATTAGAGTTAGTGTTAGTAATAGTATGGTAGTAGAGTTTCTGTTGATAGTAGTTGTATTAGCAGATGCAGTAGTGGGGGAAGTAATGATACTGACGGACGTGGTACTGGTGGTGATGGTGATTGTGGTGGTGGTGGTGGTAGTAGTAGTAGTAGTAGTAGTAGTAGTAGTAGTAGTAGTAGTAGTAGTAGTAGTAGCAGCAGCAGCAGCAGCAGCAGCAGCAGTAGTAGTAGTGCTGGTAGTAATATATAGTATTATTGGTATTACTAGATTAGTTCTGTTGGTAATACTTATAGCTGAAGTATGTTAACAGTTTTGGTGATAGAATGTTAGTAATGTTGGTGGTAATAAGTACTTGCATGTATCGTAGTATAGTATTATGTTTGATAGTTGTAGTAATACTATTCGATGTGGTAGTGTGATGATGGTAGTGGTAATAGTTGTGTGCAAGTTATGTCGTTATAATGGTCATGGTACTAATAATAGTTGTAGGGTCAATAGTGTTAGTGGTAGTAGCAGTAGGAACAATAGAAATAATGGTTTTGGTAGTGGTGGTGGTGGTCGTGGTGGTAATAGTGGTGGTGATTGGATTAGACTGGATTGTTCGGAGGAGATTCGGCACCTCGACCAGACTGGTCTTTTGTACCTATGCCCCAAGTGGGGCACCCCCGGGACGGAGGATAAGGTGAGAGGAGATAGAGGGTGGCCGACCCCAAGGAGTCACCACAGTACAGGGTCCCTACACTTTACCAGATAGAAACTCCCCAGCGGTCCAGGACAATCGTCATCTCACCTACCGTGACCCCGAAGTAGTCGTGAGGCCGTTCGGAGACCGGAGATCGCCCCCCCCCCTAGAGCAGGGGAGACTATAGGCTTCCCGCTACCACTTTCTTGAATCTGCCCAGCAGGCCTGCTCGGAGACCGGAAAAGATGGACAGAGGTAATATGTGACCCACAAGGGCTAAACTAAAGTCACGGTGGCTGGCAAAAGTGAATCTCACCCAGGATCTACCGAATTCGAGCCTCAAGCGTTATCGCTAAGCCATTTCTATCGCTATATGTTGTAGCAACTGAGATTGCCAGTGAGGTTTCTCTGCGCTTCTGGATCAAATAAGAAAAGTTTGCTACCATTTCGAGATTTCCATAAGAGGAGCACAACGGCAGTTGGTCAGGAAAACCGTAGATTCACAGTTCGAGTTTCAACCGTAGCTATTAAACCTTTTTAAAACTTTTGTTTTAACCCCCCAAAAGGAAGAGATGTGGTTGGAGCGCATATAGGTATTTGTTTTATTTAAGGGGTCTCAATATTTTGCTTTCAGTGGAACTTCTCCATTCATCCACTTTGCCCTCGCCTTCCTCACTCTCATATCAGACTTAGCGTTGTTTGCTCATCCTAGATACAGAGTTTGCCCACTCCTTGACAGGCCTCTGACTCCAGAAGTCCATTTGGTAAGTTCTAGAGGTATAAGTCCTCTGTATAATAAGGGTAAACACTGAAAGAATATAAAGAAATATATACTATTCTTAATATCTTGCTGGGTCGAAGACCTCGCCTTCCTCACTCACATATCAGACTCAGAGCTGATCACCCATCCAGGATACTCTCTGATACAGAGTTTGTCCACTACTTGACAGGCCTCTGACTCCAGACGTCCATTTGTTAAGTTCTAGAGGTATAAGTTCTCTGTATGAGGAAGTTAAACAGAAAAAGAAGATAAAGAAATCTATACTATTCTTAATATCTTGCTGGGTCGAAGACGACATAATCGCATTCCTAAGAAAAGATCAGAGCTGGCTAGAAGAAATTTTACCTAGACACCTAGAAGGTACGGAGAGGTAACCTAAAATGGGAAACAAATTATATTATTTAAAGCACTATGTAAATACATACAATATACAACCTGCTCCTTATTATTTGGTTTTATGCAACCCACAGATTAAATCTAAGCTAAAAGTATTGTTTCCGAAACACATTCAGTATTAACAGAACGATACTAAACGGCGTACGGTTTTAGAAGGCATATGAGCTGAAACTTGCGTGCACGCGGTGGCTGGTCTGTTGCCAACTGATGCGCCAGAGAGCGGAAGATATGGGGAGTTAACGAGGAAAGTAACATTTGTGGTCTGACAAATTGTTAGAACGTAAACCTACGTAGCAAAGTATAATTATGATAACATTATAAACTGTAACATTCAATATTAACATGCTCATATACTGAAAATAACTTACATGGATTTCTGAAAACGACTTATTCTAGAGGTGTTTCTAGCTTAAATAAAATAAATAAAGGTTCACCAATTTCTGTACTATAAGTTTTGCCCTATTTCACAATACTCACTGCAAGCTCTGGCAGTGAGTTCCTGGCGTTGTGAAAAATTGATCAGGTCACGTACTTTCTCCGATGACAATTGCTTAAAGAAACAGTACACTTAAAAAGAATATGAAAGTGACAATGTTAACAGTTCACAAAACAATGTAAATGTGAACGTTCTGCTTATTGTCACAGTTGCACAAAGCATCTTACACTAAATTTTCGTTACGGACTGGTCCTGAGCCGAAGTTCAGGGTAATACCTGTGAGCACTCTTAGACTGCAAAGATCCGTGGTCAGTTAATTTATGAACTAAATATATGCAGTTTCTAACGACACTTCGTAATGTCTTGCCAGTAGTGCGTAATGAAAAGGAATAATACACGAGCAAGATTGGAAGTTGAAGAATAACATAAGCGTAAACTCGGGAGTCAGGTGTTCACTCTCGAAGCGATAACTGAGAACCATACCTACATGGTATAAAAATGACCTTTGTACAGGCTGCCTAAAAATTCCTACCGCATATACCAAGGTATATAACAAAGTGAATATCCAGTAGTAATTCTGGGCGCATGAAAAAGAGAAATCTCTGTTTCTCACGCCTGTGCTGTGATTTCGGAACTAGGCAACGCTGCACGCCTATGATAGAACAGTAGCTCTAGGTGAGCCCTCCCTAGCTCCGCCTCATATGCCTTCTAACACCGCACGCGGTAGAATACACCAGTATTCTTGATCTATACCAAAACGCTATCTGATTATACATGTTATAAACTATTACCTTTGTCCATCTAAGATCAGGCTCGAAACCTACCCAAATATCTATTTCTTTCCTCTTCATATGACACAAAGTAAGCTGGGCAATCTGAACTATTGGTGTAGAGAAAATTCTGTTTTCAATGTAGGTACACGTACAAAGAACCATCCCTAATAATTATTAAGTGTTCTGCTATTTTACTATTGCTTTTATTGCCGTTATACATTTTAAAAGGTACATTATTATCTGAGGCTTTTGTGCAGTTTATTTTTTAAAATACAATGAAACACAGGGATTGAAAACTGGAGAACTCCTAAAATAAACTCATTTGTTTTTCATTTTGCATAGCTATTTGTTTTACCACTACAAATGTTTGGGGCGTACAGACGAAATCTCTATAATCATTACTTGTGCCTTGATGGATGAAAATAACAGTAAAAAATAACGCTCATGTTCGTGATTGGACTCGAATCGTGGACACACTTTGATGGGCGAGGGAACGTCAACTAAACCAACGAGCTACAAGCGCTGTGTTTTAGTGCATGTAACCGTAGTATTCTTTCTTTCTGCAACTATTATCTTTCTAACCATCGTGTATGACTTTACGACAAAGTTCGACAAAGATTAGCACCTCGACCTATGGAAGCGTCTCGGAAGGAGAGATGAGGTGAGAGGATACTAAGGGCAGTCTAAGACGTCTCTAGGTCAGGAGGACGAGTATTTATAGAGAGCATTGCGCCTGCCATGCACTTAGAACCCTGAAATAACCAACCAGGAAGAAAGGTGAAATGAAACGAGAACTGAGGTGAAATGGAGAGATAGGAAATTCAGGGGATGTATTATTATCCTTCCCAACATCAGCCAAGCGACCCGGGGAAAAACTGCAAACACCCATGGGTCAGGGAGGTCGATCACGGGATTACTACCGCCTGAGCCATTCCGCTCGGTATCCGTTTTGTAGCTTAAGCCGTTCATTGATTTACGTTACAGAACTTATGTTAGTCTGGAATCGCCGTCGCAAACTTTGCAATAGCAGCTACTAACCGCATGTTTTTGGAATGGATATAGTTTTACTACTATAATTGAAGGGCAGATTGGATTTGTATGACTATCAAGCATATAGCCAGCAATATCGACCTGCTCGATTTCAAAGCATTGCTGTGTTGCATATCTCCATGAATAATAAGGCACAGGTGAACCACATATACTAAGGTCTTATACGGAATTCGATGAGCATTATTTTATTCATATTTTAAATATTATTTGTAACACCACATACAAAAAAATCAGTATGTGCCAGAGGTATTATTCTTGACCTCAGAATATTTGTAGATCGCAGAAATACACCAAAGCGATATTACTAATACCTTAAGCTTGCAATATTACGAGATTATTGGTATTAAAGTCACCTGCGTTGTATTCAGTTAAAAAGAACAATTCCATGAATTCAAACGAATGTTCTTTTACTTCTTCATCCACCTTAGCTGCTAATCCCGATCAGAGAAAATCGCGATCGTTGCTGTGATACGATCGTCAGTGAGCTCGCCTGTCTGACTTTCATGGCGGGGGTTCCGATACTGCAGCCGGCTTATTGTACGTCAGACGCCACAAAGTAGGATGCGATGAGAGTACTCTACAGGTGGCCATAACCTATTAAAAGCGGCAGTACAGCCGCGGTGAGTCCCTAAGAGGTGTAGACAGTTTCTTCAGCCCGACGGAGTTCTAGGTCGTTACAAAAAGCCGTCAGGCCCGGCTGATCAAACAGCTGCATCTGGAAGGGTAACCGACTAACCACAGCGCCTCCCCTCAGCGACCTCGCTGACTCTCGTTATCTGGAGAGACCGGATGGAGAGAATGAAATGAATGAAATGAAAGGAAGTGAAATGGAGGACGTGAGGTAAATATCCTTCCCAGCAGTTGCCTAGTCACCCAAGATAAAACTCGAAAAATCCGAAAGTCAAGAAGATCGGACTCAAGAATTAAATCCACAACCTCCCAAATGTGGGCCACAGACGTACCATTCAATTAGTAAATACATTTCGTTGGTATTGCTTCTACAGGCTCTGTCCTTGCTCGCTTCTACAGTATAATATTAAACACTAAAATTCTCTAGCGAGTTGGGCACCTAGCCCCGAAGTTCGCATTCGGCGCTCCCAGTTCTATTTCCACTGCGTCATCCAGTCTGACCTTGGGTTCTTTCACGGTTTTCCCGGTTTTAGGCGAATGCGAGGTTGGTTAAATAGAGCATCGAAGTTTCCCATCCCTGTCATTTTATTTCCTTATATTTTGGGGTCAACGGATCATGCGAGTGGACACCGGGCGAGGAGTTTGGTGGTGGAATCCGTTTTCAGGAACTATGTTTCCTCGGAGAGACATTTCCGTGGGAAGAGGCACTCGTACGGGCCGGTCCCGCCGGTGTTATGATATAGCACACGGCCGGCAGGATGACCACCCGGAGATTGAAATGCTTTAGCCCTACATTCACTCCTTTCTCTTTCCTTTCACTTGCCAGGTGGCGTGTGCCACAGTGGCGGTTATTCGGATTTTGGATGAAACGTCTTTTGTAACGAAATCCAATTGAACTCAGCAGTTGGCTAGGGAAGCACGAAGAGGTTAAATCACATTAGAGAAAATGGCATACTAAAGGCCTACTACAGGTATTGTGTGAGAAACCGCTCTTTCACCACATAACTAAATACACCCAAACCTAGAGCTGAAAAAAACAGTTCTATAGAATTAACATGTTTATCGTCTTTGTTTTGTTACACAATAGTATTGAATTACATATTTCCTGCATACTGCTAAAGATATTTAAATAATTTCTATACTACATTCTCAAAAATAAACGTCACAATGCATCTGAGAAATTGTTTACAGTGTACATTGTTAGATAGTGACAGTCATAATGATACCCCCTTAAATTACATATTGATATCCTTGCTGGTTTCTTTTTAAACATTGGTGTGTTAATGCCCGGCTACAAACTAACAGAGATGAACTCAAACGTAGAACACATTGAAAATGTTTATCCGAAACCCTAGTGCATAGCAAGCTCTTCCTTACTGTCAGTATATTGTCTCTGTAGGGGAGGGAATCCGTCCCCTTCAGCTGCCGTGGTGCGGGCGCTGCGGACCCTTAGCACTCGTGGTACCTATGAAGTTACTAGAGGAACCTCGGGCCGAACGTTCGAGCCCCTCTCTGAATAGGAGTTGTTCGGATTGGGTTGGACTCAAAGGGAGCAGTGTGTTCCCGACACCCGTGGGAAATCGGCTCTCTCCGGCCAGGTCTCGGCCGCCTGGAAGGGGTAAAGGGTTGCCAAAGAAGTCCTGGGTACTAGCCTGAATAGTTAGTAGGTGTTCTAGATCACCAGGCGGCCCCACCGAGGTTTTCGGTAGTCTTCCCTGCGGGGTTGACGCGCGTAAGTGGCGTATCCACTTCAACCCGTCTTGAATGGGGGGAGGGGCTTTTTAGACTCAAGGTATTGCCCCAATGAAAGAGTTCCGGAGCTTTCCATCGCCCCCGGGTTGGTAGAGGCCGGGGTCTTCGCACTTTCGGGTAGATCTCGTTGTACAGTTGTACAACGGCACATATTGGAATAAAATTAATAAATCACCTACCAGTGTATGTGATATATGTAACATACAAGACACGTCAAGACATGCATTTTTTAATGCTCCAAATATGCCCATTTAATTGAGGAAGAAAGATCATTACAGGGTTATAAAATTTATGATATTATTCGAGACAAAGATTTATTTTGCCATCTCCAATCAATGGCCAATACAACTAGTAAACAAGCAATTGAGATAAAAATTTTACAAAAAGTAATTCTCCCGATACAAGAGGAATTTTCCGTAAGAAGATCTGTAAGATTACGAAATATAGGCGATGATATAGTTAATCGTAATATGAATCCAGATGTTATATAAGAGGATATTCAAGAAGGAGGAAATGAAAATGATGAAGAAATAAATATTCATTGAAGAGAATATTATAAAATATTAGTAGGATGATGAGATTGGGTTGAAAATAGCAGAATTAGGCCCCAGGTATTATCAGATGAGCCGCATAATTTATCTACAACGATGGCGTTCCCAGAGGACGGCAGATGAGAAATAGTTCGACGTCCCACGGCTTGTGATCATGGAGGAGTTGGATACGAGTATATCAACACCAGCGGCGAGGAATAAATGAAGGTGCTGACATGGAGTCTTCAATATTGTAATGTTATAAATATGGTGGATCCGATACGGCAGCATCATAGTCACAGCGTCATGGCCCACCTTATCAATATAATATACTTTAAATTTGAAGTGATAGTGAAATTGAGTGATAAAGTGTAAGATGGAATTTTAATAATGTGTTAACTTTTTTTATAAATAGATTGATAAAATTAATAGTGAAAGTGAATAAAGTACTATAATGTAGGGAAAAGTTTATTAAAATATTCTTTATTAAGCAAACTGAGGGTGATAATGATTAAAGTGGTAAAGTGTAGGGAAAAGTTTAAAATTTTATTTTGTATATTTATTGGTTTAGATAATAGTGTTTTAATTTCTTTTGAGTAAGAAGTTGCACAATGTTGATACACATTTTTAAAGGTAATTATTATTGGAAATTAATTGTTCTTTCACACTAGCCGTGTGTAGGACGCACTATGAAAGGGTAGAGCCAGAATGAAAAATTCAATGCCATAGCCGGGATCTGAACCACGGATCTTCTGGTTTCCGTCCAGCCGCTCTGACCATTTGAGCTGCTATGGCCAACGTGCCAACATGACATTAAATTCTCCAAATGACTCGTGTTTCTCCCGGTAAACCACTAGGAGTTCTCAAAAACACATGAGACAACTACCTTAATGGCGACTTACTATGCTGTAAGTACTTTAAGGCCCAGGCTTTATAGTTCGGACCACAATTAATGGAAATTAATTGTTCTTTCACACTAGCCGTAATTATTATTGGTGAAATATGCTTACAACTATTATTTTATTAAAATTATTATTATTATTATTATTATTATTATTATTATTATTATTATTATTATTATTATTATTATTATTATTATTATTATTATTATTATTATTATTATTATTATTATTATTATTATTATTATTATTATTATTATTATTATTATTATTATTATTATTATTATTATTATTATTATTATTATTATTATTATTATTATTATTATTATTATTATTATTATTATTATTATTATTATTATTATTATTATTATTATTATTATTATTATTATTATTATTATTATTATTATTATTATTATTATTATTATTATTATTATTATTATTATTATTATTATTATTATTATTATTATTATTATTATTATTATTATTATTATTATTATTATTATTATTATTATTATTATTATTATTATTATTATTATTATTATTATTATTATTATTATTATTATTATTATTATTATTATTATTATTATTATTATTATTATTATTATTATTATTATTATTATTATTATTATTATTATTATTATTATTATTATTATTATTATTATTATTATTATTATTATTATTATTATTATTATTATTATTATTATTATTATTATTATTATTATTATTATTATTATTATTATTATTATTATTATTATTATTATTATTATTATTATTATTATTATTATTATTATTATTATTATTATTATTATTATTATTATTATTATTATTATTATTATTATTATTATTATTATTATTATTATTATTATTATTATTATTATTATTATTATTATTATTATTATTATTATTGTTATTATTATTTTTTTTTTGTATTTTGAAGTTATAAAGGTTTAAATTTATGTTTGAAAATTATAATTATTAAATGATAAGTGTAAATATTTTAAACATTACTATCTTATTTTAATACTAAAACTGATTTATATATAAAAAGTGTTAAAGTTATAATATTTGTATAATTAAATTAAATGATTAATTTTTAAATGTTAAATAAGTTTAATATTTGAATAATAATAAATTGATTCGTTCAATTGTTTTATCTTAAAGTATTTTGTTTTAAAACATATAATTTTTAGTTGTAAGTGGAAATTAATTTTGTGTATTAAAACTTTTTGGTTTTAAATTTTAATAAATTGTGAGATGAGTTCTATAAATAATATTTTAGAAAGTTAAAGTAATTTTGTATGTATGTATGCATGTAAGTATATATAAAGTTATAAAGCTTTTATTTCATGATTGTCAATAATGATTTTGAAATGTTATAAAACTCTTAATAATATTTTTGTTTTAAAATTATAATTAATTGTAAGACTGTTTTATTAATTTTTTAAAATTAGGTAAATTAATAATTATTTATTTTAAAATTTATGGTTCTAATTAATCAACCTGTAATAGACAGCTTTGTGTGGTTATGATACTTTTGTTTGCTTAAATAGTAGTGCTGGATACCAGTACTAAAGGTGGCCGCCGGCTACCGGCGGCAAAATCTTTTTTATGGGCAATCTTAAAATATAGCTAAGTTAATAACGGTAATACCAGTTATATGTTACTGGAAGCCAGTAATGCTACATTTTTGTTTAAAGTATTTTTAAAGTATGTTTGGAATTTTTGTAATTTTTTAAATTAAAGTTATGAAATTTTGAAAGGGATGGATTAGAAAACATTTAAATTTTAATTATATTTTTGAAATTTAATTTATTTTTGTGTATGTTTATGTTTAGAAATGTGGTGTGGATTTTTGCTTGATGAGAGTAAATTTTAAAATATTTGTTTTTTTTTTCTTTTTCTTCTTTTCTCTTTTTATTACTATTTTATTTTTATTAATAATCTGTAAATTGTGTATGTTTCGTATATTTTTTGATGTTTTAATAAATAAATAAATACATAAGTAAATAAATACATAAATAAATAAATAAATAAATAAGTGAGTGAGTGAGTGAGTGAGTGAGTGAGTGAGTGAGTGAGTGAGTAAGTGAGTAAGTGAGTAAGTGAGTAAGTGAGTAAGTAAGTAAGTAGATAAGTAGGTAGGTAGGTAGGTAGGTAGGGAGGCAGGCAGGCAGGCAGGGAGGCAGGCAGGCAGGGAGGCAGGCAGGCAGGCAGGCTGGCAGGCAGGCAGGCAGGCAGGCTGGCAGGCAGGCAGGCAGGCAGGCAGGCTGGCAGGCAGGCAGGCTGGCAGGCAGGCAGGCAGGCAGGCAGGCTGGCAGGCAGGCAGGGAGGCAGGCTGGCAGGCAGGCAGGCAGGCTGGCAGGCAGGCAGGCAGGGAGGCAGGCTGGCAGGCAGGCAGGCAGGCTGGCAGGCAGGCAGGCAGGCTGGCAGGCAGGCAGGCAGGCAGGCTGGCAGGCAGGCAGGCAGGCAGGCTGGCAGGCAGGCAGGCAGGCAGGCAGGCTGGCAGGCAGGCAGGCAGGCAGGAAGGTAGGTAGGTAGGTAGGTAGGTAGGTAGGTAGGTAGGTAGGTAAGTAAGTAAATAAGTAAGTAAATAAATAAATAAATAAATAAACAAATAAACAAACAAATAAATAAATTAATAAATAAATTAATTAATTAATTAATTAATAAAACTGAGGATTTCCCCAGATTTAGAAATTAGGTGCCGGGGTATAGTATGCAGATTTTTATTTTATTCATTCCTTCATTCCTTCATTCCTTCATTCTCTCATTCCCTCATTCATTCATTTATTCATTTAATTATTTATGTATGTATTTATTTATTTATTGTTTGTTATTATACCAAGACAGTTGCTAAGTAGTACCAAACATGGCTTGCTAAGAGTTGCAGTTTGGGAAATGTTTTCCACAGTGTTGTAAGCAAATCCAAACCTCGCTTTCCTGAATTGCTCAAAGGTGTGTTGTATTGAAGGTTTATAGGCTCCAGCATGAGCCGCATTCAAATGCTTTCTTAGGTCGTAACGTGTCAAATGTTGGTAGAACATATTAAAACCGTCTTTCCCAGTCGCGATTAAACATTCCCTGTTCACTCATGTTACACATGCAAACCACCACTGCACTGATTAGACACCACACGACTGTAAACAGAATCAACTGGTTTAGTTGGCTGTGTTTGCCTAGATGTTGAGAGTAGTGGGAACGAGAGGGAGAGTAAATACACACATACAGATCTTCATGTTCACTTAAGTGCCGAACTCCACCTGCGCTTCCACATTTATTTATTTATTGTTTTGAACATTACAGGCGTAAGCCAAATTACAATGCTCATTACAAAATGTGGTCACATACAGTAATATAAATCAAACTCATACATAAATAACAAAGAAAACTTATAAATACAAATAAAAATTACAAATATAAATAATAAATATATTACAAATATAATTTATATTTATAATTTACAAACATAAATTTATATTACCAATATAAATAAATTACAAATAAAAAACAAATAGAGAGCAGAGAAGAGAAGGTGGCATTTTGTTTATAGTTATTTCTAATTTCAGTGTTAATATTAAGCGACAAAAAGTAACAATTGACTGCGGCATTTTTGAACTGAGTTTCAGATATGTTCAGAATATGCACATCGAAATAATGAGGTTTGTTAAACAAACATGTAATTCTGTTTAATGGTGAATTTTTATGTATTTCTGTGTTTACTCTAGAGTGAAAAAGAGTTTCCAAATCTACTAATATTATTTGGTGCATAAAAGAGTATACTTGCAGTAATATTAATATCATCAATAGTAGAAAGTAATATTTATATCAATCCCGTTATGCCTCTTCTGAAACTTAAAGCTTTAAATTCAAGTATCTCTAATAAGGTTTCATAATTTGTGTACGTAGGATAACGTCAATTTCCTTTATATAGTACATATCTTAAAAATTTTGATTGTACTTTTTCTATTAAATTGGCATAGTTTGTGATTCTAGGATTCCAAATAATAGATTCATATTCAAGATTTAGTTATAACCATAACATTCTCAATGTTGAATATTAATTATAATCTCACAAAATACCAACCGTTCTTTTGACTCACGAGGATCTGAATATAGCAAAATTAAATTCCCTATTAAGGTAACAACGAAACAGAAATGAGCATAAGGTGGGAATAGGCATGGCTGATCTATTGCTATTAGCCACTGCGGTGCATGCAACGTTGTACAGTTAAGCACACATGCTGGCTGGCTTTGCCGAAGCATACGACTAATTTCTTTGCGCGCTCTAAAGATACTAATTACAGAATTATTTTGTTTCTCCCATGTTACGGAGCTATTTTTTCTGAGGATTACTGTCCAAACCCCATATTTGTAGCACATTTGGTTTCCGAGATATAGAAATATAACGCGCCTGACTAGAAAGAAAAGAATTATTAACTGTCAGTGAAGAAAAACACACACGTGCTATGCTGCAGTTACATTTTGTATCTTGCATTCAGTAAAGTAGTGATTTTTTAAGAGTGCACACGTGCTTTTTTTTCTTTTTTTTTTTTTTTTTTTTTTTTTTTTGCAATTTACGTCCTCCAACGTTAAGTCATATCGGACGGTGAATGAATTGGGTGAAATGATGCTCAAATGAGTCCAGGGTCCATGGAGCTTAGAGTTACCCAACATTAGTCTTGAAGGATAAGGGAAAACCCCGGAAAAAACCTTATCCAGGTAACTCACCCTGACCGAGATTCGAACACGGGACCTCTTGAACGTGAGGCAGACATGCTACCATCTACGCTACCGAGGCGGGCATGCTTTTCAAAGTTAGTAAATATACCACTTAGCAAGCTTAGTAGTGGTGCGCCTAGTAGTAACTGCGAGACAACTCGTAAGATTTTACATAAGCAGGCTAGAAATATTCTTGTTAATGTGTAGGTATTCCTTTTTCAAACAAATGTCAATTAAAGACATTTTCGAACGAACAATTTTCGAGAATTAATGTTACAAGCTTGTAACGTGAGTGCTCATTCTGTGACGAACATTGTTAAAGAAGGCAAACAGTTCACCAAATTAAAAGTTTCCATATTTAGATCTTCAGGGCAACATCGGGCAACTAAAAAAACATGCTACAAACTTAGACAATTTTCAGAAGTGTGTTTTACATAGAACAATTTATGATTTATATGACAAGGGTGAATATCCAACTGTCAAAAGGCTGATTAGTTTAATGAGGGTGAAAATAGAATATACAGATTCTGTATCTTCAATGCATAATATTCTAAAATCTCTGGGGTTCAAATACAGGAGAACCAATGATGGTCGCAAATTTCTGCTTGAAAGAAGCGATATTGTTGCTACAAGACTAAAATTTCTGTGCACAATGCATAACATTAGTACATGATATGCATGGTGTACAAATGCTTCATAAATACACGTTCATATCTTCCGTATTTATTAAGTATTTTAATGAAAAAATTGGTTTAAAGTCCATTACAGGCAGTATACAAATATGGTATCATTAAAATAGAAACTATATTCACAAACCGTTGAAATGTCACTATTTTCTTTCACTGTAGCAAACACCTTCTTTCGTCGAACGCATGTAATTTGAATCATTTTGTTTTGTGTGCATATGAACGATGGCTACGTAAGCGAACTATTCTCCGGTTCAAGGTTTTAAGGTATAGATTATGCCATAATCATTGTATATGTTCTCACACACATGCTGAAATATTAAGCCATCTTCTCTGTTAGCATCTGTATCACTCTACATCTCAGCATCTGTATGATACTTGCTAGGTGGATTGGATGAGATAAAGACAGATATACCTTCCATCTCTGTCGCCCGCTAGCTATAGAACTGGCAGCGCCAAGACAGTACGATAATCCTATTGGCTCAACCGATGTTCATTCTTATTTTGTAGCTACTCTATTATTTTATCTATGGGTCTGCATCTATAGCTATTGTAATACATACAACAGAAACTATTAGATTAAACGGATCCGGAAATAACGACAAAAAGAACAACGAAGCGAGAATGAAGTAGTGAAAAAGAAAGAGGAAAATTTAACATAGTGGGAACTCAAGAAGAAAATCGGTCGCAGTGACAAAAGACAAAAGACGGTAGTATTAATTAAGCATCAGTCTCGTAGTTTTGTAAACAGAAAATGTTTGATGAAACTTCTCATCTTGTTCTCTGAACACAAAATGTTATTAAGCTACTTGTACATAGTTGAGAAAGGTAATAAATCTTGCACTCCAGTACTGTCGTAAAACTGCACAGGACAGCTTTTACCGGTCGGCAGTCGGCTAGCACATGTCCACTATTTTATTACGTCATAATATCCGTCTGTGATGGAGTTGTAGTGCAGCTGATCTTGATCCTAAAGTAAGACAGGTGCTGTGGAATTATTTCCAAGAATAAGACGCCGCTGAATTGAAAGCTATAACATTCGATTGTCTTCTAAAGTAATAGTGTTAATGATACAAATGATTTAAAGTGGAATGTCTGCAAACCTTCCTTAAGTTCATTGGGAATTAAATGACTGATTACCAAGCAAGATGACACCACGTAGAACGGTTGCGTTCGGAAGTTCACAGGTTTAATTCCCGTCAACCGCCCACTCTGACCTTGGATTTTATAGTTTTCCCTGGTTGGTAAGAAAAGGCTAGGGTAGTTTCTCATTTACCACGACTTTCTTTCCATCATCTCTTTTTTTCCTTTACCTTTCCTTCTCTTTTTAAAATGTGGTTCTAGTTTTCGTGGCTCAAGGATGTTCTGGACAGATGATGCGGATGCATGATTAAAAGGAAAGAGTACTCCCAGAGGACACTGCAGGGCTGCTTGATCGACGGGTCGTTCATGGCTCCCTGTAAGGAGCTCCAGCAGTCTTTCGACCTGGATTTGTTAGAAACTTCTACACATCTCTTTCGCCATCTGCCTGCTGCCTTCTGTGATTCCTTCACTTCATCCTTCCTCCAGGATCTGATAGCCGATATGTCTCAGTGTGCATATGTCTCAGCCTTAGATGTCAGTTTGGAGAGTGCACAATATTTTAGTCATTTGCGTTTATTGTTCCTTAAATTTTCGTACATCATAGAAGATAGAACAGCTGAATGTGCCTGAGTACGAGTAAACAGAAAAGCTAAATAAATGAGCAAGGATACATTAATGCTTTCGTAGCTTGGGATAAACTCGAGAAAGTAACAACTAGATTAACAATTTGCTTACGCTGCTCTCCAAAAGATGGACAGAGTGTGGCACTGCTAACGAGCTGTCTTCTTTGTTGATGGTGGCTAAGAGCGGTTACGTAAATGATGATAATATTAACAACGCTAGTGAAAATTGTGGATTACTTAAAGTTTTTGTGATCCCTGGAGCTACATCATTGTTATTATGCAATAATGATAACAATATCTTCTTAGGGCAATACTTTTAAACTTTGCTTCCATGTCTACTCCAGAAGAAGCGTTTGATTTAAATATTGTGGCTGTTGTGCCTTTCAGCATTAAAAGTAATGCATTTCTCACGCGCTCCTCCCTCTATGACATCGAGTCATCATCATGTTACACTGGGCTGCCCCCCTCTGTAGCGCAGGTGGCAGCGTGACTGCCAGTTTTTGGTGAGGTCCCGAGTTTGAATCTTGATCAGCGTGTTAACTGGGTAAGATTTTTTTCCCGGGATTTACTCTCCTCGTGAAAGATGAATGTGCAGTAACTCTAAGCTCTATGAACACTGCGCTCATTTGAGATCATTTCATTCATTTTATTAATACAGAAATAGTTCGCCAATTAAATAAATTAAATCTATGACAACATTAAATATTAATACTTTGTGTTAAATGTTAAGAATTGTAGGTTTGGCAATAGATTATGACTAAGTACAGTAAGTAGTAACAGCTGGTTTTCAGGCAAGTTCATAGAAGTAGTTCGGACCGTTACGCGAGTGAAAGGAGAAGGTTGCTATCCAAGGTTTTCAGATTAGGTATGGTGGGAGCTTAGCTTGGGATCCTTGGAATGTGAGGTAGGATTTCTTAGAAAGCTGTAGACGGATTCTGAGTTGTAAAGCAGCAAATATCAGAAAAGTAGAAATGAAGCGGCAGCATCGGATTAGAACCTAAGAGAGGGGGATTAGCAGAATTCGAAGATTAATAGCACTTCCTGGGCATAAATAAGACACTTTTAGTCTGATCACTGGTGCGACAAGACATAGCTGGTAGACGGATTAGGTGTCATTCTTGCCTCAATGGCAGAACCGCGTGTTATCACTTGATAAAGGAATCAAATATTTTAACACCGACAAATTATATAGTAGTTTACATTGGTCGACAACTTCTCCGCTAAATTGTAGATTATTCATTAAAAGTTTTGAAGTCAGAACCAGTGCCACCCTTTCATTGAATAATGCACAGCCAATCACACCTTGGGATAGGTTCCTCATAGCTTGAGCAGATAGCTAGAATTAACATCAAGGAAGAGGTCGTCAAGATATCGTGAAGCGACATCATAGCTTCAAGTTGTTGCAGCATCGCAAAGCAAACATGACCTCTTCATTATTCATGATCCGAATGGACTGAACGTTGGAGGACGTAAGGGACATTCTCCTTGTTTACTTGAATCAAGATAGAATCCATTAATAGTGGTTACTTTTTACCTCTGCCCTGTTCCGTGGCACAGTGAGCCTGGAGCTCTCACTCCGGTCAAGGAATGTACCCGTTTCAATCCCATCCATGCGGATTTTAAATTCAGAGTGTAGTACTGTGCCAAGTATCGTGCGGAAAGAGAGAAGCTCCGATAAGCAGTGCTCTTGTCCATAATAACCAAACTTTTGGCTGAGAAATACGTGATACTGACCCCAGTACCTTGCCATAACGGTTGAATGATCGTCCACCTCCACCATGCGTAAGGGGGCGTGAGGCCAGCAATCAGGTTTGTAGCCCTAGGCTCGTAAGGGCTCTAGAAACATAAGACCAATCTGTTCCATAACGAGGGTAAAAGGGTAAAGTGTAGATACCTCACGTACAGCGACACCGCTGCTGATACCTCCCAGGAGGAACGAATGGTATGAGAGAACCATAGGAGGCCAGGGGTTCACAGGTAAACAGACCATAAAGGTGCGCGAAATCCCTAGCAAGTGTTGAAAGTTTTTCATCGAGACGCCAAGATCCGTTGCGCAGTCACCACACTCCGATGTCCAGTGTCGATAAGCGTCCCCCCAAGTCAGGATGGCAATCATACAACGCCGCCCATCGCTGAGAACAGCATTTATCGGTACAGTGCGCAAGCATCCGCGTCATCAGTCCTGCACCCTCATATACCACGAGCCTGAAAGAACACCTGAAAGATGATAAGGAAATGGAATGTAGGTAAATTATGGAAAGTAAATCGTTGTATGGAAATAAACACTCCAGCATTCGTCTAAGGGGAAACCAAGTCAGAATGCGTGGCATACGGGGATCCAACCCACTACCACTTGCAAGCATTACCACGATGCCAACTTGCTCCCGTTTCATACTGGCTATAACGTCACATGTTTGTGCATTTATTTGTTTTCAATCCAAAGATAAGTCATGATTATGATTTAACGGAATGTTTTGTTGATTAAATAAGTTAAGGGAATAAAGCGCTAATGAAATCTATGGGGAAAGGCCACTTATTCTGTCCCCAATTGTATGCAGTAGTGTGATCCTCTAGTAGAGCGATCGACGTCTTGTAGCAAGTCACAGCGGTATCGACTATGCTACAGCCACTAGTATGCAATCTTGATATGTCAATAAATGAGAGTGAATAATGCAACAGAAACGCCTCTGCAACTCAAGAACTAATTGCTTAAACAGAAGAGAGACGAGACGGGAACTGTTAGGTACTTCCACGCATCTCTGTGGGGTGTCTGCCTGCGGGATGTAGCCTCCTGTGGATTTTTCTCACTTCATCCTTTCCTTCTGGGGGGTGTAGTCACAATAGATCTACGTACGAGTTCTAAGTGTGAAAGATGTCCCTTTTGATACGTAGCACTAACCCTAATCCTAAACCCAGTATACTATTTTAATGTTTATGTTTTAAGTAAACATAAAGATTAAACTGACTGAAAGGTGAACATATTCCAAAAAGTATCAAATTGAACATGAGGTGTAAAATATCGGTGCTGCTTTCATGTTACATCTGTAATTTGATAGTTATTTAATATAAATGTTGTAGCAAAGGAAATTCAAAGAACAAGTTTTGCCGTACTAACATCAACATGACACTTTTAAATTTAGTGCCACATCGGCGATCGCGCAAGTCTGCCGTGAGTAAGTAACACGCGCTCCAGGACACTTACTGGCTGATGTCACTTAGGAGGAAGCAAGTTCCCGTGAGAAATAAACACGCGTTCAAGGACAACTCAGGAAGCGAATCGTGTATTACTATGCAAAATAACTTTAGCGGCAATAATTCCACAGGCTTCTAGTTCCAGAAGATTTGCAACGCCCGGCAAGTATATAAAATTCGATGCAATGCCTGGAGCAGTCAGTAGTCAGAGCGATTGTGTAGGGTTGTACATGATGTAGTAGTGACAGCAGGTGGTGCTTCGAGCTAAGTGTGGTACATTTCAAGCTCCACTGTGAGGAGTCGGCAGGCCGTATAACGGTGCAGGAAGCACTTCACGGGCCAGTAAGTGTGGTTCTGGGTGAGCAATAGCCGAGTTGTGGAACCGGCAGCGAAGCAGTTCACGTGTGAATGTCGGATGTGTTATGAATCGGTGCGTAGCTTCGTGTAGGAGGTGAAACTTGTATGTCGGAAGGGTTATCGTCAGCTCAAAGGATTCGTGCTAAAAATACATTAACAGACGTTGTAGAGATGTTTCAAAGTGTTGTATTTGTGTAAAAGAAAGGCTAATTGTAATGTAGCATTGAGATAACGATTTTGGTGGAAATAAACCAGTTTTGAGGTGAACTTTTTTCGCGTTTTGTCACAATTGCATGTGCAAACTTTCATCCATATTCATTGTTGTAGATGTCACATCCGTAACTGTAAAACATAAAGCCTTATTGGTTATGCATGTCGCTTATATGTATGAATCATATGGGATACCACAAAATAAATCAGTAAAAATAATGTATAATTTCTAACCACAGCAGCACAAGTACAAAATACATTTTAACCTTAATGTTTCTCTAGATGTAAGTACATGATTTCAAAGTTAGATTTCTAAGCCTAAAGTAACGTTTATTTTACAGGTTTATAGTGATCGTATTTCCCATCAAGTCTCGAACTTTGTGCACGATCAGCAACTGTAAGAAAGCACTGGTAATGGTTTGGATCCTATCGCTCATCTTATCTACTCCCACTTTATTCATAAAGGTCAGTTTCTTTATTAGACATGCAACAGTAATAGTTATAATTATCTTAAGTACATCAATCACTAATATTACGTTTATTTATACAACTTAGAGTTGACTTCCTCGTAGCGGAACCGAGCCAAAAGAAGTTGTAAAATAATGAAATCATAAAAGATGTGAAATGTCTTCTGCTGCTCCCATCTCATGGAATCTAACTGAACAAATCCGAAATTAAATGAAGAGTCCGTTAGAACGTGGTTTCCGCGCTTGAAGGCCGTGGTCCAGTCGATGAGAAAGCATCTGACGTTTCGTACGTAGCTCTATCGGGCATCTTCAGAGAATGACTCCTGGCTGGTACAACCAGAGTCATTCTCTGAAGATGCCCGATAGAGCTACGTGCGAAACGTCAGATGCTTTCTCATCGACTGGACCACGGCCTTCAAACCCGGAAACCACGTTCTACTGGATCAACGCCGGCCGTGAAGGCCTAAGCATGTAGTATTCAAGTATTAATTGAAGAGTACATGAGTGAGTATTCTTTGATCAAGGTACTGAACGGTATGATCATAGCGTTATGTTTTATTCAATAAGAAAGAAATAACAAAAGATAATGAATAACAGCAACAAGCCAAGGAGCTTGTGATATTGTCAATGCATGATTAGAAATTCCAAATTTCCAAATAGGAAAAATCTAAGGCAAAAAGTCCTGAGTAAAACTAAAAAATTCTTGAATAACATTGAAAAAAAAAGCAAACAAACAAGCAAGAAAGAAGAGAACCTATAGGCTATTGGCGTTAAAAGTAAACCTGTTTTGTATATTACCTTCAATTTGATAAATAATAATTTGTCACTATAGTTTTAGTATAGTATAACATACATTATAGTTACAGACGTGCGCAAATTATTAGACTCACTGGTGACATTTTAACATATACCGTTTATTTTTTATTTACTTAACAGAAATAATATTACAAAATATATTTTTCAACTCTTAGTATTTTGTATGCATTCCTTTAGCCTTTATTACCATTTTTTTTTTTTTTTTTTTTTTTTTGCGTTTAGGCATGCTCTCTACAAGGGTGGAGCCCTTTTCCTTTATTTCTTCCTCTCTGTGCCAAATGCTTATCAGGCCCATATAAGCTGAACTTTTGCTGTTATTTTTAATTTTTTCATTCTCTGTTTACCATGGTACCACTTTTACGTTGTTTTCTTTGAGGAACTGGGTTACAGATTTTGCGCTGTGGCAGGGAGCACTGTCATGCATGAACACAAAATCACAATTTGGAAACCATTCTTTACTTTGCGGAAATAGTCTTGTTTCTAATACCTTTATATACTGTTTCTGCTCCATAGATCCCACAACTATGTATAATCTTCCAGGTCCATGGACAGACATACAGCTCCAGATCATTTTTGATGTTGGATGCTTTACTCTTTGATCGACACACTGAGGGGAAAATGCTTCTTTATCTGTCCTTCTCACATTTTGGCTGCTCTCTTCACATACTTCAAACATGGATTCATCTGAGAAAATTACCTGAAACAATAAAAACCTCTATTATTATTAAACAGTTTTAAAATTGCTCAAAGATAGTATAAGAAGACCAGCAATGAGGGAAACAAAGTTTAGGCTGTTTATTTCATTTCCAAAAAATGTACATGCACATATTTTAATTTTATGCTATATACAAATTTCATACTATTTACCTTTCTCCAAAATTCCACTGGATGTTTCTGCATCTCATTGACTCATTTTAAACGTCTTTTGGCCATTGCAGGTGCCAGTTTAGCCTTTTTACGAGGCCTGCGTGCTGGTAAACCTGCTTCACATAATCTTCTGCGAACTACTGAGGCTGATATTTCTGTACCGTACTGCTTTAGTTGATTACTGAGGTCAATACTGGCTGCTCTTCTATTTTTTTTTTTTTTTTTTTTTTTTTTTTTTGCCACCTGCACAAGTTTTCTTTGCATCCCTGGTGATAGCTTTCTTTTCCTCCCGCATTTTCCATCCCTTTGTGAGGTCAACGTCTCACCGAATGTTAAAGCTTGATTAATGCGACTAACAGATTTTTGTGAAGTACACAATTTCTTAGCTATTTCACGTTGTGAATAAAGGGTTTCCTTCAAAAGACTCTCAGTTACAGCTACTTTCCTTGGGGATAAGTCAGCAGTTTTACCCATAACCTCACTTTTGAATCAATGTGAATGCTAAGGATAAGATACACGATGTTACCTGGCTTGAGATCAATTAATAATAAATACTGAGCCATAAAACACAATAAAGGCAAATATTAACAATCTTCAGTTACTACATTCACCAAACAGTTGAATAAGCAGATATGAAGAAAATGGCTGCTCTTAATTCAGAGCTACCTCCATATTGCTATAAGTAAAAGAAAATTCCCCCAGCTGTTATTAAGAGAGAAATGTCATTGAATGTGCTTCATATTATAGCAAGAAAAGGAATTACGACAAATTGAAATAGATTTCGGCGGTAAATAACTATTATTTTGAATGTTAAACTGAAGCGAAGTAAAAAAAAAAAAAAAATTAAAAAACCATGAATGAGTCTAATAATTTGCACACGTCTGTAACATGGAATGTTGACATGTTTAACACTTATACTTAATCACAATTCAGTTTATAAACTATTTTAAGTTTAAATAGTTTTTAATGCGTGGAAGTGAAATATTATATATATTTAATACGACATAGAATTACATCATTTACGTTCTTCATGGGAAGTTGAAAGCTATTCCAGCATTGGAGGACGTAAATTAGAAAAGAAATTCCAGGTGTTGACAAAATGCCGAAGTATAATTCCGTATGCTGTCATCGTTAGCCTAATCCTAGCACTTCTACATTCTGCAGATGGTAGTGGATCTATAGGAAGGTAGTTAGGGCTGCTATCTCGTATTCTCATTTAAACTATTAGTTTTACTGTTTTTATTGTTCTTTGCTGAAAACGCTAATGTCGCTATACTCTCTGCTCTGACGCATTTAAACTTTCTTACTTTTCCTTGACTTCTCTTCCATTCTTCCGCTTCTTTTTTTTTTCGATATACCTACACCGAAATATAGATGTAGGTAATGGAAGTTTGTACATTCAGCTTCATTGCAATAGTAATCAACAATTAAACATGAACAATGGCACTAGCAAGTCTCGGCAATTCCAAGGAAGTAAATTAGAAATTTATATGTTTATCGCACTAACAAGTGGACATAACACTCGTATATTCCCGGATTGTGCCAGTGAAAAAAATCGTCACAAATGAAATGCGTGCTTGGGGCCGGGGACCAAATAGTGGGTAAATATTTTTTTTTTTAGTTGGTAGGCTTGGTATTTGCAAGGGACCAGTGTCCCTTAATGTTATTAATGTTACAGACCCAGCTGGGACTTTTTTACATTGAAAGCAGAACGAAAATAAAAATACCTGTGACTCGGTTTTCTCTCCCAAAGGCCCAAACTTGACAATAAAAGAAAATCCTTTACAAATTAGAATGATACGTAGTATCTAATTTCTTGCATATACCTATAGGTATTTGAAAATATAAAAGTAAAGACTTGCAAAATGTACAATATTCGTCTCTTCAGTTTTCTTTTTTCGTTTTGGGGGGAGGGGAGGCACGCACCATTGGGGGGGGGGGAAGTAAAGTAACTGCGGCCGATTTTCTCTTCACTACAGCAATCTTAGATGTGAGCTACTTTTAGCGTTGTTTTGGGGCGCAGAACTTCTAGCCTCGGTGCTGGGCAAACTTAATCGTGTCCCATTTCGTTGAGTGGAAGACAGACCCAAGTCAGCCGTTAAATTTTAAAATTCTGCATTTTCTTGGCGAATAGGAACTCCATGGGGGAGCGAGCCGAGACATTGGGTATTTCTGTTTTCAATGTATTTTCACGACAAACAATCGCAGCTCAGTGTACACCAACATGTTTTTGAAAGCAACCATACCTGCTTGAACTGTCATTTCCGGCTAGTCCATGGACTTCTTTATGTACGTTTAATTCTTTTCTCCTTAGTTCTTTCACGATATAAGACATCCATACAGAAGCGATGGGTCAATTAAATAGATTATTAACTACAAGAAAATTAATAAATGAAGAAGCAGTTATAACCCCGATAAATAATCCATAAACAATTATTAAGATATAAAGAAAAACAGAATCATAAATATGAATATTAAATGAATCTTTTTTTTTAATTTACTCTACCGTTAAGTCATATCGGACGATGAGTAGAATAGATGAATCGATGCTCAAATGAGCCCAGGGTCCATTGAGATTAGAGTTACACGACATTCGTCTTTCAGGATAAGGGAAGACCCCGGAAAAAACCTTATCCGGGTAATTCACCCTGACCGAGATTCGAACTCGAGACCTCTTGAACTACTATCCACGCTATTGAGGCGGGGAACTTGTGGTAAAGTAAAGGGGTTGCAGTTTTGAGAATTCATTATGAGTTGATAGCGACGGCTGGGTTTTCAGGACAATTCGCAGAATTAGCTCGGAATGAATGTGTAGAGTTTAATGCCAGCTTTTACTACATGCGGCACTGCAGGCGGTGACACAGATGATATATGAAATTAAGATGGAGCACCGGTGGAAAACGGGGGAAACCGGAGATCCCGGAGAAAACCCGCCGCAGCGCCGTGTTGTCCACTACAAATCTCACTTTGCGGTTGCCTGGGATGGAACCCTGACCGCCTTGGTGAGAGCCGAGCGGTCCAACCACTCGACTACGGCGCGGCCCTACAGAATTAGCCTGAATGGTTAAGCGAGTGAAGGGGTGTTGGTATGCAGGGTTGTCGGATAAGGTACAGCAATGTAGTTTGGGATTCTTGGAATGTGAGGTAGAATTTCTTAGACATTTATAGACGAACTCTGAGTTGAGAAGCAGTAGATATTAGAAAAGTAGAAATAATGCGGCAACATAAGCTTAGTACCTAGGAGTGGGACTCTTAGAGTCATTACCAAAATGAAGGTTATAAGTTGAATTTTAAGCTTAATCGCGCATTTCATGCATAGGTAACTTAGAACACGTCTGGTCTAATCGCTGATGAGTAGAGACGAAACTGGTAGCGCGGGGCGGACTCGGCATCATTTCTGCTCAAACGGCAGAACCGCGAGCTATCCACTGATAAGAGGGCTCAGCGTCTTGATTCAAAATGTTGCCACAAACTATTTTGATCTGAATAATTATAAATGTCAGTATTAAAGTATGTGATTCTTCTGATAAACAAAATATTTCTATTTTTTGCTTTCCCAACACATTAAAACCGCGCCTTTTTTAGAAAGTAGGTACTCTTAGATGTGATACAGGCTGAAACCATCCTTAGAATAAGTAACTATATGCAATTCGTATAATTATTAATTAAATATAGTACGATCATAAAATTAATATAAAAATATAATAAATGACCAAAGCAGACATACCCCGGCAGTGATTGTTATACTTATGTCAGCAACTCTGCATAACTTTGTATTTGCTTTATACTAGCTGCTTTTGGCTGCACAAGATTATGTTTCTGTATACTGAGCTATTTTTATCTATAATTATCTTCATTTTATTGGCACTAAATCTGAGATATCATCCCTCATAGGTTTGCCCTCTGCTTAGTTTATTTTTTAACTCCTAGGTCATGGCAGAGAACAGTGTCCTACTGTGTTAACATTGGGTGACGGTAGCAGCAGCAGGGGTGTTGGCTCTAAATGTTTTAATAAAAATAACATATATTTAAGGTTTTAAAATGACAAATAAAATGTATATCTTCAATTTTCTGAGAATAGCCTATGTGGACATCTACATTCAGAAACAACTTTATAAAGAGATAGACAAAAACTTGGTGCAAGAAAAAGTAGGTCTGTTTTCTATATCTATACAATTTATTTCAAATAAAATTTTTGTGACCTAACAATTTTCATGATATCCGTTATTATTATTGGTTTGAATTTTTCAATATTTCAACATTTTTTAAAATTGCTGTTCCATTCAATTGTTTCTAATGAAGAGGTATGAATTTCAAAGAAAGGGAAGCACCAAATAATAAATTTCATTAAAATAAGAGGGAATAATGACTCAAAGAACTAAGGCTACCGTTCAGTACTCTTTTTATTGCACAGACACCCGCAGGCCCTTCTTGCATTGCAAGAATGATCACACTACAGGCAGACACATTCCTGCTTCCCCTCTCTACTCAAACGTTCCAATTTTCCTAGAGCTGGCCCACATCATGTGAAATGTTAGCCTAAATGGAGAAAGTATGCAATTCACACACTTCTGCTAATAACTTAAAACTTCACAAGAATTTCCTATTTGTCACCACTAAATACAAATCTGCATAAAATACTATTTCTAATACTATTGAAATATACTTATAGTTCTATTTAAAAGTGCCACATAAAACAAAAAAATTAAGTTTTCTGCACATGCTACAGAGACTTCACGTGACAAAATCTATCAGTGCTTCCTAGCTTTTGAAGAGTCATGATTGCTTCTGGAAACCTACAAAGCATGGTACTCAAGGTTAGCATGCATAAATACAGAAGTATTCAGTATTGAATAAGCTGTTCACTGGAATCTAAGCAGCTGTCAAATTGTACGCAACACTGTAGATGTTAACAAATACATTTTGAAAATGTATCCAGAGCAAATAAAATGTTTGGAATCAATTTTCTTGTTTTTGTTTTTCTCCTGAAATTTCCTGGGGAAGCAGTGCTTCCAGTACTTCATTGCATGCTTTGCCACTGATTGTTTTTCACAATATCTGAGATAGAGCAGGAAAGAAAAACAAACATTTGACAGTTTTGCATTAATGCAAATCATTACAATTGAAGTAAATACAAGAACAAGCATTTGGTGAATAAATTGTAGAAGATGTAAATAAATAAATGATAGTGGAAAGAGACAATTATGTGAATATAACACATAAGAATTTTTAACGTATTCTGGGTTTGTTTTGCAGAAGACATTCAAGATGGTCTACTCCAATAATGTGACTCATGTAACATTACACTACTGTAATGATCTTGATAGTCACTGGAGTGCTGTGTTTGCTGTGTACCAGTTTTTCATTCTCTTTGGAGCACCAAGTAGTCTAATGATCATATGCTACAGTATGGTCATTAATGTACTGTGGAAGAGCACAAGAAATATGCAAATTCTTACAAACACTTTAAGGTATGTAAAAATAGGGAGAAGCTTTGCTTTGATGCCATATATTATTAAAAACATTTAAACTAAGTAAAACAACAAATTCTAAGCAAAATATAGAGATAAGTATGCACATAATATTTATACTTACCCTATTATATAGTGTGTACAGCTCAAACTGAGACAGTCTCAATAAATTTGGATCTAAAGATTAATCATTAGCAAAATGGTTGTCAATGAATGCTTATGCAAGTGCATTTTTCCATGGGTATACTGAACTTGAACTGTACTGTGGTTGCTTTCACATGTAAATGACTGCAGATAGGTATAGCCTAACCATAACAACAGCCTCATTGTGAGAGGAAACAAAACAGTCACGTTATACTACACCTTACCTTTTGTCTGCATAACTTGCAAGGCAATGCTTCATTAGTTTTCAAAATACTACATTATGTTGTTTTTGACATTTGCATGTTAATGGCCATGCTGTACATCTGACATCATTCATACTTCAGCTCGATCATTCATGTCCAGTTAACTTGTACTGCATGCAAGCGCACATTCCTCCAGCCTTTACATATAAGCTATTATGAATAGATTGCTTGTAAACATTGTGTACTTTTTTACCAAGCAATGTTTAAATTTCTGGTGTGCTGTCATTTGTTCACTCATTTATATCACAATAAGCCTTTCTTACACTGATATTTATTAAGGTACTGGAATTTCCCCTTAATTCCGAGACACAGCTCTTAGAAGTTATATTTCTTGGACCTATCTTCCACTTCCCCTGCAGCCCTTAGTTTCAGCATAGTTATATTCATTTCAAAACTTGTTGCAATTTTGCAAATATAAAATTCATAAAAATAAACATTTCAATTACATTGTATATTACTTTACACTGGATGTAAATATAAATATCTCATCTTGCCTAGCATTAATCTTGACATTTATATCTCAGTATTTTACTACCCAATTGTAATTGCATAAATTGAACTACATTTTTTTTTGCATAGGGGTCAAAACATTTTAGCTAAGAGATCATGTGCAGCTACCAATGAACTTGTCACAGATATGAAGCACAACAAAGGGGCACATTTCTGCAGAAGCAATGGGAAACATAAAGGAGAAGATGTCAGAAGAGCAAGAAAACAGGTAGTAAAACAATTGCAGTTAATACTAAATTAAAATTTTATAACTATAAGGTAGTAACACTTTTCGTGATCATCATAATTATATTACAACCATAGATATTGTCATATTAAATTACTTCCTGCTTAATTTAGATGATAAATTTATTTAAAAAAGTTTCCTGTCTAAATTTTGAGACTGCTACAATAGACAGGGCATAATAAAGCAAAGATGAAGAATATGCTGGTATGAATTACAAAGTTGAGAAAAAGATCTTAAAAGTGCCCATAACACCCGGCATTAAATGAGCATTGAGAAAATGACAAAATACATTTCAAATATCTACTTAGAAATATATAACAAAATTCAAATATCACTCTTCTCATTAATGAACATATCAACCAGTGGCGAGGCTTGACTTTCAAAGTGGGGGAAGTTCCAGATAATAATTTTCATTATAATAGGAGAGAATAATTAACTCAAAGAAATAAGGCTACTCTTCAGTACTCTTGTATTGGATTGGATTACGGTACGGAGGGGATTTGGTAATGCGACCAGTCTTGATCTACTGTACCTATGTATTCAAATGGGGCATCCCAGGGAGGAAGGATGAGGTGAGCAGAGATGGAGGGCGACTGTCCCATGGAGCCATGACAGTGCAGAAGGCAGGAACCCTAAATTTTACAAGATGGAAACTCCCCAGCAGGCTAGAACAATTGGCAGTTCAGAACTCAGGCCTGTCGGATGCGAGCTGCAGACAAAACTGCCTGAGCCATCCCTCTTGCTCTTCAGTACTCTTACTATTGTTCATTCATACTTCAGCCCTTCTTGCATTGCAAGACTGGTCACATTACAACCAGACATATTCCTGCTTCACCTCTCCACTCAGATGTTCTGAGTGTGTGAACTGTTAGCCTAAAATGGAGAAAGTATGTAATTCACACACTTTTGCTAATAGCTTAAAACTTCACAAGAATTTCCTGTTTGTCACCACTATATACGAATTCACATAAATTACTATTACTAATACTATTGAAATATACTTACAGTTGTATTTAAAAGCACCACATATAACAAAAAAATAATTTTTTCTTCACATACTATAGAGGATGCACATGACAAAATCTGTCAAACACTTCCCAACTACAGAAGAAGAAACCTACAAGGCATGGTATTTAAGGCAATGAATATGGGTGTGTAGAAATATTCAGTACTGAATGAGCTCATGCAACCAGTCTCTTGAGCATAAAGAGCTGTCAAATTGTTTGCAGCACTGTGGATGTTCATGAATAAATTTTGAAAATGTATCCAGATGAAATTGTTTGACATGAATTTTTTGTTTTTCTTCTTTTTCTCCTGAAATTCTTGGGGAAGCAGCACTTCCAGTGCTTCATTGCATGCTTCGCCACTGATATCAACAATTCATATTCTACACCCCTCAAAAGTGCTACACATTCAGTCACAGAGATTAATGATTTATGTAACAAAATGTTTAAAAATATTAAAAATTTATGTATACATCAAAGGTTGTGTGAAATATGAAGATGGTTATTTAATGGCCGATCACCTTAACATCAGAAATAGCTAAGCTTTTTGAAAGAATTTTATTAGAAAGATTAATTAAGTATTTAAATAAACATAATGTACTACAAGATTTTCAACATGGGTTTAGAAAAGGTTGTTCCACAGTCTCTGCAGTCATACAGTATATACATGAAATAACAAGTAAGTTAGAATCTAATGATAAGGTAAGCTCACTATTTTTCGACCTGACTAAAGCATTTGACTGTGTTGACCATAGCATCTTATTACACAAACTAAGAAATTATGGGATAAGGGGACTACCTCTAGAATTGTTTTCCAGCTACCTAACTGGTCGGAAGCAATATACAGAAGTAAATCATAAAACGGGAAAAATTGTAAACAAAATTCAATCAAAAATAGAAACAGTAAAATATGGAGTACCTCAGGGAACAGTACTAGGGCCTCTGCTTTTCATTATATATGTTAATGATATTATTTGTCCACAAAATACAGCTATAATAACTTACGCAGATGACACAACTGCCATATGCTGGAACAAGACATTGGAAGCTCTAAACAAAAATTTAAATCACACTGCTAATACCCTAATCAAATACTTTGAATCCGTAAATTTAAAATGTAACATGCTAAAAACTAAAGTAATGTGGCCCAATACATCAAGAAAAACTACCTCCAATACAGAATTGCAAATAAACACCACCACCATTGAAGAAGTAAAATCATATAGGTTTCTTGGAATAAATGTTGATAAACAGTTAACATGGGGTAAACATATAGATTATATATGTAATAAAATTAGTAAATCTATATACTTGCTTAGGTATTTTCAAAGTTACAAAGACACTAGGCTTCTGCAGATGATTTATTTTGGATGTATATATCCTTACTTTAACTACGGGATCGAAATATGGGGTACAGCTGCAAAATGTCACATGGACATGTTACTAATTCTACAGAAGAAATGTATTAGATTGATTTATAGCCTAAAAGGAAGGGAATCATGCAGAGAAACATTTAAAACTAAAAATATGTTCACAGTCTATTCTCTGTATATATACAGAACTATATTATTCATAACCGATAGACTTACATTAGTACGAAACAACCAAATTCACGACTATAGTACAAGAAATGGTGATAACTATCACATGTATAATATTAACAGGTGTGTCACTGAAAAGGACATTAATATCAGAGGGATCAAACTGTATAATAAACTACCTAGTGAGATAAAAATTTTGACGAATAGCTCAAAACCAAAATTTAAAAGTAAATTAAAACAATATTTGTTAAATAAATGTATATACAGCCTAGATGAATTGTAAATTATATATGTAAGAATTTGGTACTAGCATAATTGTTAAATTTGTATAGAAATGACGTGTCCAAAATCAATGTACATCTGATAAACTGGATCAATAAACTATCAATATCAATCAATATCAATCAATATCAATGTAAGCAATAAGCAAGCAGTATTATCCTTTTACATGTGTGTTTATTTTTTATTTACAGGTTATCAAGATGCTTATTCTGGTAACAACACTTTTCCTGATCTGCTGGGGCCCCTGGATTGTAATGTTAGTCCTAATCAAATTTCGGCTGCATTCACATACCCCTACATATTACATTCTACGTGTTGTCTTCAAGCTTTTACCATTTATTCATGCATGTATGAATCCCCTCATTTACTCATTCATGTCTAAAAATTTTAGGCATGCATTAAATCACCAATTACAAAAAGCTAAATGTATCAAAAGTAAGCATAAAAATCTCAGAATGAATCACAGATATAATGGAAGATTCAAGCATTTTCAGAGTAGTACCACATTCTTTACACAAAGTTGGCATGGATTAAGATTTAGTTCTGGAAGAGGCTCAACATCATCTAGCACTACAAATTGTGTAACTGAAATTACAAAGGAGACGAGACACTGAAACTTCATAAATAATTATAACCTAGTCACAACAAATAGTTATTTGAGAAAAAGAAATTTGAGTCTTAGTTATTAATTCCTGAAACAAAAATGAGTTGTATCCTAATAAATTTAACCATATACTTTTGTTAACATTTCTATTTATTATAAACTCCTCTGCTTTCATATAATACATGCTATCAAATTACAGATTGAGGAACCATAAATTAAATGTCCAGCTCTCTTTCATAACAGCCATATTCGATATGTATGAATATATTTTGAACTACTGCAAAATATAATAACTTTCTTCACATTCTGATTGATTCTCCTGTTTTTGTAAATACTAACTGTGCAGTCTAATAAACTGGAAAATATCTTATACACTCTTCTTTAAATTTACTCTGTGATATCTTAGAATAATGTATATGATTAAATATCTTCATTTTTCTTATAAGATTTAAATATTCATATATCAATCCCTTTAGTCCTTAGTTGACAGTATTAATATCACTCCTCATAAAAGCAACACTATTGTCAAAGCTAAAAGAAGCATTTCCTTTTTGTTTCCTTAGCACCAATATAGTTCACAACCTGCATAGAAAAGATAGAGTCAAACTGAAACATTCAGTGCCACGGCTGAGATTTGAAACACGGATCTTCTAGTTTCTGTCCAGTTGCTCTTACCCATTGAGCTACCATAGCCAACACGCTGTCATGACATTAAATTCTCCAACTGACTCATATGTTTTCCCGGTAAACCACTAGGCGCTCTTGTATTCGAGATACACTGTTTGTGGTGACTTAGCATTATAAGTACTTGAGTCCAAGGCTTCATCGTTAAACTCTTATTATCTAAGTTGAATGAATGAATGAATGAATGAATGAATGAATGAACGAGCGAACGAACGAATGAATGAACGAATGAACAAATGAACGAATGAACGAATGAACAAATGAACGAATGAACGAATGAATGAATGAATGAATTCCTGTATTTCCTTTAAGTGGAACATAAGGCCTACTGAACCAAGCAATCTCGAGGACCATAGGCAACGGATTGAGGATCAGAGGTTTCCCGATCAGAGAGATTCCGGGATGAGTGATCAGCCCATCGCCAGATTATTTAAGTTAGCTGATGGAAATTAATCATTCCTTCACACTAGTCACTAAGGTTTTAGATAGAGTCACGCCGTCACATTGAATTTTTCAGTTTGACTTTATCTATCGAAAACCTTAACCTATACACAGCTAGTATGAAGGAACGATTAATTTCCATCAGTTATGTCAATATGGCGGCAGTGTGTGGAATGGTTACGCGAAGTAGGGTGCAAAAAACGAGTGAATATACTGGTGAAAATAGTGAAAATGTGGTAAAGGAAAGAACTGACTTAAAATAGTTGAAAAAGTAAGTTGTGAAAATAAAGGCAACGCAAATGGAAATCCTAAAACGGAAAGAAACCGAAATTAAATTATGGTGCGTAAAACAGCATCACGTGAAGCCGAGGTGATAGCGTCATTTCAAGTCATTGTCGACATGTTAAACAAAGACTTGAAAAGAGCACAGGAAAAAATCTTGTCACTGAAACAAGAAAATGAACAACTGGAAACGGAAGTACAAAACATCACCAGGATATAGAAACATTCGCATTAGTTACGGGAAGAAAATCAAACAAAGTTGCAAGAAAAACAGAGCCCCGTGGGTATGAAATCGAAACTGCAAACAGTTTCAGGGTTCTAGGCGAGCAAAATGATGGAAGCCCTAAGAATTATAGAAATTGGTCGGAAAAGGAACCGCAGTGCATCAACAAGGTAAATACAAATATAAACAAGGTGGTGGTATTTGGGGATTCAATCTTAAAATTTGCCGGGGAAACGTGTAGAAAAGCCGGATACGAGGTCCGCTGCTATCCAGGAATTCGTGTGGGAGAGCTGGGCCGAGAATTAAAAAAAGCAAACCTAAAGGACATAAAACCAGATGTTGTGGCCATACACGTGGGCACAAATAACATAAGATGAGGGGTAATGGCAGAAGAAATTATGGGCGACACCATGAATATAGTTCACCAAATAAGAGCCGAAATGCCGAAAACAAAAACTGTGATACGTGGAATACTGTGTAGACTAGATGTAACGAAACAAAAAGTGAGAAGAATAAATGAAGAGTTGAACTGGCTGTGTCTAACACGAAAATGCATGATGCTAGATGGAAATTGGCGAATATGGGGAGGAGGATAAAGCGAGGGATGGTGTACACCTAAACAGAAGAGGAGCTGAGAATTACGGAAAGTTTCTGTATGATGCAATCAACAGGTGCCAGGGAAACTTGTAAAGCAGATGGTGGAATACTAAACACAGGAATACTAAACACAGTGAAAAATTAACTAACATAGGGAAGCTACCATCAAGGGGAGATGCAGAAAAAATAACTGAAACACAAACCCATGCAGGTGAGGTAAAGAATTGTATAAATCTGTGCTTAGAAGGCAATCGAGGAGTAAACAGGGGGCAGGATAATCCAAACTTAAAAAATAAAAATATATATAATATTTTTCATAAAAATATTCAGTACATTGCAAACAAAAGAGCAACAATTGAGCAACAACTGCAACCGGACAACATGGAGGTAAGATCGTTCACATTTGAATATTTCAACGAACATTTCGGCAACAAGAAAGAAATAAAACAATATTTGAAACTAAAGACAAAAAGAAGATTAATATCAGCGGACATAAAATTTATCAACAATTGCCTAAAACGTAACTTTTCTCCGAAATTTGTACGAAAAATAGTAAAATTTAACAAAAACAGTATAGAACAATTAGCTGCTGAAAAAGCCGTGTTAAAAGCCGAAAAAACAAATCACTACAGAAAAATAACTAATATAGACCTCTCTTTGTATAACCTACATCTGAAAATTGTAAAATTACTAGGAAACACAGAATGGGACCACTTAGAAGCCAAATCATTTGAACATATCAATTATAAAGTCAAAGAGAAAGTTTATCGTCAAAATAAGAAACTAAAACGTAATCATAATCATTGGCAACCAAAACATAACAAAATTTCAGCAAAGAACACATCCCTAGATAGTGTAATTAATCTCTCAAAGCAAAATTTTAACAACGAAGAAAAAGATGTACTTAACCAAGGCCTAAAAACATGTATAACATACTCCAGCAACCCGGATGAATTCATTGCAGACATAGAATTAGCAGTAGAAGGCTTGGAAACCATGGACAAAAATATAATTAAAAAAAATCAGCTCCTATATTGGAAAACTTAATAAATAAAAAGCCAATAAAACATTTGAAACAAATTCAGATAATTAAATCTTTAAGGAAAAAGGATGTAATCTTCTCAAGGGCTGATAAAGGGAACAAAATAGTAATCTTAGATACAGCTACATACAAAGAAAAAATGTTAGAGTTACTACAACAAAAAGAATTCCAGGAAATAGATTCTAATCCACTCAACCGATGCATAAAAGATGTACAAAAAACCATCATTAATAGTAAAATTTTAACAACTACAGAACAAAAAACTATCAAACCAGACAACCCTACCCTTGCAAGAATATATGGTTTGCCTAAAATACACAAACCCAACATACCCATGAGACCCATTGTAAATAATATAAACACTCCTACTTACCTTCTGGCAAAATGGCTAACCAAAAAATTTCAGTCCTTTCCACAATTCCATACTCTGAGTATAAAGAACTCTTTAGACCTGGTAGAAAAAATTCAAAATCTTAAACTAAAACCTCATGACACTTTAGTATCCTTTGATGTCCGCTCCCTCTTCCCTAGCATTCCATTAGACAAACTTTTGATTCAACTGAAAAAATGGCTAAATTCTATAAACCTGGATGCCAATGCAATAGAAGAATATGTGGCAATGACTGAATTATGTATACATCAAAATTATTTTGTCTTCGATGGAAAATATTACAAACAAATTTCAGGACTAGCTATGGGAAGCCCGCTATCACCATTTTTGGCCAATCTATACATGAGCTTTTTCGAAACACATATTACTAAAGCCTTCCCTCATATGTTTAAAACATGGTACAGATACGTAGACGACATCTTTGCAATAGTGCCCTACAAACTAATAGTGAAGAGGACTGTACTCTAACTTTTTTAGACCTTAAAATCAAAAAAGGCAATGAAAAACTAGAATTTGGCATTCATAGAAAAGCAACACACACAGATAATTACATCAAAGCAAATAGTTTCAACCCAATTCCACACAAACATGCAACCATCAACAGTCTCACACACAGATTAGTAAATCTACCTCTCAGCCAGCAAGAATATCAAAACGAATACCATCAAATCTTAAAAACTGCAATTAAAAATGGATATGGAAAAAACCTTGTAGATAAAAAACTAAAATTATTCAAACTTCAAAAGAAATTAAAACAGATCACAGCTCTCACACCAATAAAACAAGAAACTAGATTTGCTAAATTTACTTACCACCCCTGGGCCACAAAAAAGTTCCAAAAATATTAAAAAAAATACAATATAACATTGGCACCAAAAAACAATTACAACATTAAAAACCTACTTCACAGTAATAATACTGATAAGATAAAACCAGAGGAAAAGTCAGGCATTTACAAAATTAAGTGTAAAGACTGTGAAAAAATTTACATAGGAAGGACAAAAAGGAACATAGGCACTAGAAAGAAAGAACACTTCAGGCACTTAAGATACAAAAATATTGATAAGTCCGCAATAGCAGCTCATTTCTGGTCTGAAAATCATGAAATTGAAGATAGCACAGAATTACTAAAATACGTACAAAAACATAGTGAACTCGTCATATGGGAGAGGATATACATAGAAAAACATAAAAACCAACTAATGAACTTTGAAATCCCGCTAGAAGAGAATCCCACATTTCAGTTCATCACTAAATCAACAGATGGCAGCAACAACCCCAGAATTACCCACACCGCTGGATCTAGCGTCAGTCGCACAAGAGCCGTAGATGCAAACGAAGATTTGCGAAACATGTCCTCAAAATAGGTACGAAAGTGAAGCAGATGTGTAAAAAATGCGACTCATCTAAAATTTAATGACTACAAATAGTTTTTTCGATTACTGTAGTGGTTTTTAAAATATGAGAGTGGGTTCTGCACTTTTGCAGTTCTACATAAAAATCCTGCATGTCAAATTGTATATAATCTGTTAAAGAAAAACAGTTCATCTGAGAATAACAATACATGAATTGTACAAGTATTTATGCTTTGCCTGCATCACATCATGTGACCTCAAGCATGCCTTCTCCTAATAAGATAGTGTGTAAGTGAAAACTGCAAGAGATACTTTTGAGACTTTAAGAGAATATACTGTACTGTTAATTCTGCAACCATAAAAACATGTCATGAAGAAAAAATGGAGAACAATAACCTTAAGTCAATGAAAATGTATTTCATAATGAACATCTAGTACTACTGTTACGACTCCTGTAAAGAGGAATGAGTTATAACATATATAATTTTGTATATAAAATTTTGTATTTATCATTCATAAATAAATAATGTATATAAACTACTTTTCTGAATGAATAAAATATTAAACCAAGATAAATCTCATAAAAATTATTTACTCTACTTTTTAAAAATTTGGAAACATGAACAGTGGAATAGTACCTCAATTATTATATCTCATTTATATCAGTTTGTTTTGACATTTTGCTCTCTCCCTCTACATGTTGAGCATGACAGCCTGTGGCATAGTTAGACCCAACCTGTTTCATCAGTGTCCAAGTTTTACTGCCAGTTCATAACAATTCTGATGACGTCCTTGAAATTAAACTGATAAAATAGAAATTTAAGATAAATAATTGGAAAAATGTACAATTCATTCACATTATTAACCATTCCATCTTGTATGACCTATGTTTCATGCAACAAGGCCGCGCCATGGCTCAGTGATTAGACCGCTTGGCTCTCACCAAGGCAGCCCAGGTTCGATCCCAGGCGACCGCAATGTGAGATTTGTGGTGGACAACACGGCGCTGGGACAGGTTTTCTCCGGGACCTCCGGTTTCCCCTGCGATCTCATTCCACCAGTGCTTCATCTTCATCTCATGTATCATCAATGTCACCACCTGCGGTGCCGTATGTAGTAAAATCGGGCGTTAGACACTACACACACACTTCATGCAACAATATCCCTTGAATGACAGAGTACAATTTTTGCAAAAGTCAACAGATGTACAAATTTCAGAGAATGAGTTATATGTTGCCTTTATATGCTTTTAGCTAGTGAACTGACTTACAAAATCAAATGCTGATATTTGCATTATAACTGAACATGGTGCAAAGAGTCATAAAATTTGTAATATTGAGAATTATATAATAGTTTCAAAATTATGTAAATCTAAATATAAAGTGGTGGAGTTGTGGTATACACAAAGCTTGAAATAAAGTTGACTGTATTAAATCTAAAGGATTTGTGCATAGAGAGGTTTCTAGCAATATGCTACAAATATTGGTAATATAATTGTATTTGGAATATATTGTTCACCCTAATCTATTAATGAGTTTGTGTCATAACTAGAAGTTACACTGCAACAATATTTAAAGAAATATGCTTAAGTTATCCTAGTTAGATAACCTAAGCCCTAATAACCTAGGCTCTAATGCTAAATTGTACAAAAACTTAAAAGAGGTGTTAAATTCATACAATACTTGTACAAAAAATTTAATTCAAAAACCCATTAGAGTAACTGCTAGTATTTCATCTATCATAGACCATATCGCATCAAATAAAACAGAAATATCTTCTCTTGTGTTAGAAACTTATATTCATGATTACTATGCCCAATAAACTACTATTATTGTAAGCACTACGGGCAAGAGTGTACCAAAAGGAGAAGAGTAAGAGATTTAAGTAATGGACATTTAGCAAACATTTTAGCTGTAATAGACTAGGAAATTATATTATGTGAATGTGGAAATGTAAATGATAAATGGAGCCAGTTTTATAATGTATTTAAACTGAAATTTTATGCTATCTGTTCAAAAATAAATGTGGATCTAAAGAACACTGGAAGGAAAAGAGTAAAATTACCTTTAACATTACACCAATATAAATATTTGTTACAAAGGCTTCACTTATCTTAAGAAATTGGTGTTAATACTTCTTTCTAATGGAGATGGATTTCACAAACAGATTGTTTGTATCTTCAGTCCACAAACAAACTCAAAACCACTTAACACTTTACCAATGGCACTTAAGTGTTATTTACCTTTAACACTTGAACAATGATAAAATTGAACTAAAAAATGAAAGATTTGTATGTTTCGTATAAAAGCTCTTTTGTGTGTGTGTGTGTGAGTGTAATTTACGTCCTCCAACATCAAGTCATATTGGACAATGAATGAAATGGGTGAAATGATGATCAAATGAACCCGGGGTCCATAGAGCTTAGAGTTACTTGACATTTGTCTTTAAGGATAAGGGAAAACACCGGAAAAAACCTTATCCAAGTAATTCACTCTGACTGAGATTCGAACTCACGACTTCTTAAACGTGAGGCAGACATGCTACCATCTATGCTACCAAGGCGGGCAGTTCATTACTTGAACACTATAAAAATAGGTATAAAATAGTGAGATATGACTATCTTAACAACTTGAAGTCTGTTAAAATAAATGAATACAGTAAGAAGATGGGGAAATCAAAAATTGTCAGCACAACAGCCTGGAGATAAGTTGTTGCTGTTTTCAAATGCTAGGCTTTGGCAATGAAGCCATTAGCTCTCTTGCTCTCCATTATTTCTTTGTAGTGGATCCGGCAGGTAGGGCTTCACAGGTTAAAAGAAGTTCTTCAGTCATTTACTCTTCATTGTTGCACAGAGGACAATTTGGACTTGTATAAATTTCTATTCTGTGTAAGTGTTTGGCCAAATAATCATGTTCCGTAAGTAATCTAAAATTTGCTACTGCAGCTTTACGTGGGATTTCTTGAATAATTTCTGGATTTTTAATTAAAATGTTCCATTTTTTATCTTTGGGTTTATTAGATATTGATTGGTTTTGTTTGTTTTTATATTTGCTTTTAATTAATATTTTTATGGTTGTAAAGGATAAGTTTTTATTTTTGTTCTGAATTAAATGTGTACCATTTTTTGGCAAGAATATCAGTTGATTCATTTCCAGCAATTCCACAATGTGCAGGTATCCACTGTAATTTAATTCTTTTCTGTAGTTTCTGAAGTTGTTGGATCATTTTGTGACATTCTTTAATTTGAATTGGCCTCATTTTATATGAACTTATTACACATAATGCTGCTTTAGAATCAGAAAGTATGACAGCATTTTTTAAATGATCTATTCTGTATAGAAGGTGCTGGAGTGAAATATGAATAGCTGTTACTTCTGCATCAAAATTTGTTGTGTGGTATCCTGCTGGTTGATAGAATGAGAACAGTGTACACTTAATTCCTGCTCCTGAGTTGTTGTCCAAGTTAGATCCATCTGTGTAGATATGTAACCATTCTTCAGGTGGGTATCTATTGTTCATAGTTTCTAATGCTAGTGCTTTTAGTACAGGTTTGGAAGTTTCAGATTTTGTAACTATTTGTTCTAAATCTAATTGAATATTAATTGGTTCAAAAGTCAGTGAGTTTTCGTTGAATAAAATGTTTTCTTTAGAATTAGGAAGATTCAGATCTGTTTTTAATTCCATAACTTTGTGTAGGAAACTTGTTTGTGTTAATATTAGTGCCTTGTATTAGTGCCTGCTCCTCTAAAGTTAGATATATTGGATGGTTCTGAGTTAAGGCTTGCATTGCCGTGATTGGAGTTGATTTTACTGCACCGGTTATTAGTCGCAGGGCCTAATTTTGGCATACTTCTAGGTGATTTATGTTAGAACTGTTTGTTGTAATTATTACCTCTGCATTATAAATAAGTATTGGCTTGATGAATGTTTTGTATGGGGTGTTCAGTGTCTCCTGATTACTGCACCACTTGACTTCAGCTAATCTTTTCAAAATTGAAAATTTGTTTGTTGATTTGTTTACTACTGCTTCAATATGATGTCTCCAAGATAATTTTGAATCAAAAATTGTTCCTAAATATTTCGTTTCATATGTTTGTTTCAGGTTTGTTTTATATAACTGCAGATTTAGTTTAGGGATTTTCTTTTTTAAGCTCAATATTTGGAATGTTGTTTTATCAGTATTTATTTTCATCAAATCATTGTCAGTCCACTTTTCCAATAGTATCAGAGACTTTTCCATTGAAGTTTTGGATTTCTCTATTTGTGGGGAAGATGTCCACATGATCATGTCATCTGCAAAAAGAGCTGTCTTTATTTCTGTGTTTGATACAGCCGCAGGAAGATCATTGATGTAGATGTTGAACAAGGTTGTACTCAGTACTGCACCTTGTGGTAGGGCCATTTTTATTTGTTGGAATTTGAATGTACTGTCATTGTATTTTGTAGCACAGAAACGTTAAGAGAGAAACTGAGTGATCCAATTTAACATGTTATCTTGGCCTGGAGATAAGTAAATGAAGCTATAAGATATACTGGTTTACATAAAAACACAAAGTTAAACATAAATGTGATTGTGGTTGATAATCCTGTTACTATAAGCCAAAGATTTAATGATTATACTGTCCTGTAACACTTTCATGGTTTTGATGAAAACAGGCTACTTATATGGAAGCAAACATGCCGATTTAAAAAATGATAACAGTTTTCACATAACGCATACCATTCTTATGAAATTCAATATTTTTATATATTGAACCCCATATATAATTTCAATTATATGTTATATTTTTGTAGAAAAAGATGAATAATAAAGTAACATATTTTTCATCTTCAGGCTGTACATATACCTAAAAACAAGTGCACCTTCTGGGTTTCCCTACTCTCTATTACTTATCTTTCTAAGCTATCAGGATTAAACACCTGGACAGTGAGAGAATTGTCTAAGAGAAAAGGTTTAATGCCAGGAGAGGAAAACATCATTCAAGCTAGTCTAGTTGAGCCAAAAAAAGGTTATTGCCTCTTTTGCATATAAAATTAGGTATTATGAAACATTTCATGAAAGCACCGGCAGGTATGGTTCAAGTTTCAAATACCTCAGCAGTCAATGTTCTGTGACGTCTGAAGCTAAGATAAAGTATTGATCACACAGAAAATGAAGCTAGTCACAGTGAAGCAACAAATATTACACAAATAAAAATATTTGTAACAGAATCTCCACTTAACTTAAGAAGTTGATGTTAATACTTCCTTCTTCTTTATAAAATCGATTTCAAAAGCTTTCATCTTCAGTCAAACTCCGTTGTTAAGGAAATCTCGATTACCATGTTTTTTTCTTTTGTTATGTTACATTTCCAGCATTACCAACATCTGAAGATGAAACAAACCTAAAAACAGAATCAATTGCCGGTATGTCGAAATTCATTATGCGATGTTTATTTTTTAAAATAAATATTTTTTCCCACACTATTAACTCTATGGGACCATGAAAGCACCTAAGATAAAGTATGTATATTTAATGGCCCTCGATAAGATAGCTAATGAAGATAGTGCAATTTCGGACACCATGAATGATAGAAAACCGCAACTGTGTTGTACTTTCAAAGAGGTAATCAGTAAGCTTCTTGGAAATATAAAAGATCTGCGATATGCACAAATTGTGAGAAATATGCTACAAAAGTTATGAACTTCAGGGAAAAATATGAGTTTAAAGCTTCATTTCGTAAACTCTCATCTAAATTATTTTCCTGATAATTTTCGAGATGGATTAGGTGAATTGTTTCATCAAGAAACCAAGGAGATGGACAGAAGATATCAGGTGAATGGAACATTGCAAGCGGACTACTTTTGGAGCTTGAAAAGGGAAGTTCCTTAATTGCAACTTAGGTAAATCAGTGCAAGAAATTTTTTTGCCAAGAAAAACATAACTTACTTTACAGATATACAGGTATTGTGTATATGTTGTTGTTGTTTTCAAATGCTAGGCTTTGGCAATGAAGCCATTAGCTCTCTTGCTTTCCAATATTTCTGGGTAGTGGGTCCGGCAGGTAGGGTTTCACAGGTTAGAAGATGTTCTTCAGTCATTCCCTCTTCTTTGTTACACAGAGGACAATTTGGACTTTTGTATAATAAAGTATAATTTTTTAATTTGTATAATTTTTTTAATAATACAATTTGGTATTGTATATATTTATTAATCACAAATTTTGATTTTTGTATTCATTTTGTAATGCACAATTTTTATATAAAAACACTATTTTCAAATTATTATTTCGTGATTTGTGAGAAAACCTTATGTGATAGAGAAAAATGGACAGCAGCATTCAGTTTAAAATACAGAAATTAACTAAAATAACCTTTCAGACTGCAAATGGGTGAACAAAAGTTATATTTTGCAGGACAGTGTTATTTCATGTATATACCCACACAGATGCCTAGTGGGAGAAATTCTGTAAATCTAAAAGTTATTATTACAGGTACCCTAAGTTCTCCTTCTTTCTCAAACCAGTTGCAGAAGATGAAATCATTAAGATAATAAACAACTTAGCAAATAAAAAGAGTGTTTGGCAGGATACATACTGAACAGTGTGATAGAGTGCATAAAATTTTACAGATTCCATGATCTAGCAATGAGGGGTCACAATGAAACATAGGAATCAGCAAGCTGTAGCAATTTCTTAGATTTATTATCTCTCCTCAGTAATCTCGACAGTGTGTTAGATGACCACGTCAACAATACCAATACTGCGGTATGTAAATATACTTCATATACCTACTATACAAAATGAACTATTGGATTGTATGCATTGATTGTATGTCTTAATGAAAGACAAGTGCTGCTGATTATGTTTCTGTGCAGACTGACGAAGCAATGGAAGCTTGCTGCAGTTAAATTTTTATCGTTTTACAATATATAAACTATAACTATAGTGTAAACCCTTGAAGGGTTTCTTTCTTTTGAAAAGATTCATAATCAAATAACCAATAGACTCAGTGATGTTTTGATAAAGAAGTTACAACCTTTAAATGATGATAGAAAATTCATATGAGTCATACTACGATGCTGCAGTAATGAGTGGAGCCAGAGAGGTGCTCACACTTTGATTCAGATCTCTTTCCCTTATACCAAGTATGTACACTGCTATACTCAGCAATTAAATTTGGTTACATGATATGCTTGTTCCAAAAACATAAAATCAGTTGTTATTTTTTGCCAATATTGGTGGATTGACAATATTTTTCTCATCTTCACCCAATGCAATAACCTGTTGTGGTCAGTTTGCAACAAATGCACTCCAGCTGCTTCCACAAGATGGAACTTTCAATCATGAGTTTTGAACAGAGTTCATGAAAAGAAACTTTATTTATTACCTTTTTGAGAAGACTGAGCAGGAAGATGGGTGGGATGATGTAACAATAAGGGAAGAGCTTGGTTTAAATAATTTGCTGAACAATCCAGAATTTTTGTTCCTTCTAAATTTTTTCTACAACATTATGAAACATATCCACATTCTGTACAACACAATTCAGATGCAAAGTGCCAATAGTGTGGCAGTATCTAATGCTTTATGGTACATATTTTAAATCAGCTGTGTCAGAAATTTGTGAGAACAACAGAAGATACCAGGTTGATGATAACTTTGCTCCTCCCTCAAGAAAGCAATGAAATTATAGTTCTGGAATGAACCTGAATTCAGATGCCACAGAAGTGTGTTACACAGTGGTCAACCAAATGAAAGGATGATCCAACAGTCTCATATCAATACTTTTGAAATTAATATAATTTTGAGTCGAACTAATACTCGATGCTCCACTTATTGCTAGTATTTACCTAGAACACGTTTTGTTAGGATCTTCCTAACATCATCAGCTGTTGTCGACTAATAGATGTTGGTTTGGTGAACTTTGGAAATTATTGATCCAAAGAAATTTATTACATTCAGAGAAAATTTCTGTGCTGACTCTGTGAGAAAATTTGAATCAAATTACAATCCCATGATATATGAAAAGTTAAAAGATGAACTGTCAGTGATTTATCATAATGATACATTCAAATACATCACTTCAGTCAGTGAACTCACAGTTTTTTCATTCAACACTCCTTTGAGAAAACGTTTTCTGAAGTACACAAAACGCTGCAAATTGTACTAACAACCAAGTTTCAACAGCGAAGGCAGAGAGGAGTTTCAGTACATTTAAAATAATTAAGGAATTAGGAACACCATGGGCCAAGATAGGATTAATTCCTTGGCTGTTTGCTCCATTCACAAAGAGGAAATTGGCAAAATCCCTACCTTCAAAACAGAGTGACTGAAATGTTTGCCACCTAGAAGAATAGACGTGCTCAGCTCTTGTTCATGCCCCTCGAAGAGTTCTAGTTTATCTTTTATTATTAGTTACCTACTTGATGTTAAACATGTATAATGTTTGGCCACATTTCCACTATTCCAGTGTTTTTGGCAGTGCAATTAATGGTGACTTGTTTTAAAATGCATAAACCCAATTCTACTTTCATTACAAGCATCTTCACATCTGGCACATCTGGTCCCACCAAGAAATATGCTCAGGAGTCACCACTGAAATCACACACTGCAGGTGCGATGGGAAGGGAGCAGGTATTGATATCTGCATCTGAAGCACAGTCTTTACGGACAGTTTGTGCATATGCAGGTGCGCACTTTGGGGTGTGTCTGTGTCTGTGTCTATGCCTGTGTCTGTGTGTGTGTGTGCGTGTCTGCAGCGTGCTACTGAAGACACAGAGCTTTTTGATAAGGAGTGAGTATAGCAAATTAGTCACACATTTATCATTGCATAACTTAATTATGCCATCAGTGTACTTTGTAAATTAGGATCCAAAACATTACACAGTCAGAGTCAAGAAACTGTTTCAAATGTTTGAGCATACAGAAGAAAGAAGCTAAAAGCAAGGAACTGGTTTCATCAGATTTCTTTCAAAATGAAAACTAAAGTACATATAGAATAGAATAGAATCTTTATTGTCACATAACGTTTACATTGTCAGCCTAGCTGGTAAACTGGTGAGTCGTCAAGTTATACATAAAAGAAATTTAAAAGAAAGAAAAACTAATTCTAATGTATATGTACATAAATTATCAATTACAAGTAATAATAATAAATAATAATATTAAATAATAATAAATAAAAAATAATATATAAATAAATAAATAATTATCAATTACAAGTAGTTATGATATTGTGTCATCCATGAATTCCTGTATGGAGTAATATGTCTTATGTAATAACAGATCTTTTACACTTTTATTAAATAGTTTCAGAGTTTTTATTTCTTTGAGTCGTTGAGGTAATTTATTGTATATTTTTATACCCATATAATGGGGTGTTTTTTCATATAATGTTAATCTATGCATGGGGTATTTTATGCTGGACTCTTTCCGAGTGCCGTAATGATGACGATTTTGTTTTTGGATAAATTTCTCATAATTTTTATATACATAGGTGGATAACTCTAAAATATATACTGAGGGCATTGTTAGAATTTTTAATTTTTTGAATAGTGGTTTGCATGAATCTTTAAAGTTAGCATGTAACATTATACGTATTACCTTTTTTTGAATTTTAAAAACAGTTTCCCATCCCGATGCATTTCCCCACAATATTATACCATAGGCCAAGATCGAATGAAAATAGCTGTAATATACAATTTTTTTTGTTTCTATATTCATCATATTTGTCAGGCATAACATGTTATAGCAGGCCGAATTCAATTTTTTGGTTATATGTTCAATATGGATATTCCATTTTAAGCATTCATCTATGTGCATTCCTAATATCTTACTATAACCCTTTATTGTAGAACTATTATTATTGTCTACATTATCTTGTTTCAGATTAGCATTAGCAGCAGTTTTAAATTGTATAATACTAGTTTTTGTTTTATTTAAGCTCATACCATTATCAGTGAACCATTTGTCTAAGTTATTTAATGCATTGCTTATATCAGTTTGCAAACTATTATGACTTATATTTTGTAAAATAACTGATGTGTCATCTGCATACAATATTGGATACCCATTTATACTTTGAGGTAAATCATTAGTGTAAAGTATATAAAGCAGAGGACCCAGCACAGAGCCTTGCGGTACACCACTGGTATTTTCTCTCCATTTTGATTTATAAATTCCAGTGCTACATTTACTAATTACACTTTGTTTGCGATTGGACAGGTATGAATGAAACCACTTTAAGTTTTGATCTTTTATATTATAATATTCAAGTTTTTTTAAAAGAATTTGATGACTTACGCAGTCAAAAGCCTTCGAAATGTCACACATTATTGCAGCAGTATTTTTTTGTAAATCTAAATTTAGTGCTATTTCATTTACTAATGTGGTTACAGCTGTAATTGTTGATAAATTTTTTCTAAAACCATGTTGGCAATCATTTAATATTTTATTTTTTTCCAAAAAAGCTTTTAGTCTAACATATACTAATTTTTCTAATATTGTTGAAAAACTTGTCAAGACTGATATTGGGCGATAGTTTTCTTGTTCATATGTACCACCTTTGTGCAAAGGAGTTATTAATGCATATTTCATTCTTTCTGGAAAAATGCCATAATGAAAAGATTGGTTAAATATTTTTGCAAGTGGCTCACTTATTTTATTCCCAATTATTTTTACAAGCCTAGGTGGCAGATCATCCCATCCACTAGAATTTTTTGATTTCAAAGTTGCAATAATGTTTTTTACGTCATTTGTTGTTACATATCCAAGATCAAAAACCTGTGTGTTGGGTGTACTCTTTTCCACATTCTTAAGAGCATGAGGCATGCATGGGGGTGTTTTTCGAATTACATTTGGAATATTCGTAAAATATTTGTTCAATGATTCAGCCATATCTACTGAAAAAGCTTTACTTAGTGGTTTATTTTGTTGCTTGTTTCTTAGCCCTAATTCACATTTAATTAACTGCCATGTGGCTTTACTTTTGTTTTGAGCTTGTTTTATATAATTTTCAATGGCCATTTGTTTGGCTCTCTTTATGACTTTTTTATAAATGTTACTATAACTCGAATAATAATGTTTTAACTGTAAGTTATTCGATTCTTTGGTAAGTCTATACAATAATCTTTTCCTTGCACTCGAAACCTTGATACCCGGGGTACACCAGTTTAGCGAGAAGTTTTTATATTTTTGTTTGGATACTTTTTTAGGAAAACAATGATTATAAACAATAAAGAATTGATTTAAGAATGCATTGTAATTATCATCAACAGTTTGTGATATGTCGAAGTGCCAATTTATATCTGCGATCTGATTTTTAAAATTAGTTATGTTTTCATCACTAAATACTCGCATTGTTTTATATTTTTCATTTTTTTCATTTTTTATGCATTCATTCGGAAAAGTAACAAATAACGCTTTATGATCAGAGAAACCAGTTTCGACTGTTCTGCAATTTCCACTTTCATATAAACTATTAGTTATTATATTGTCAATACAAGTATTAGTTGTGGTGGTTACTCTGGTTGGTTCTTTGCATTGAGGGTTAAACCCATACATTTCAATAACATTTAAGAATTTGTTTGCCATTCCCTTCTTTAATAAACAATGTGAGTTTAGGATGTCTATATTGCTATCAGTTGCAATTATGATGTGTTTACCCTTTTCTTTGTGTAGTTTTATTAATAGATTTTCAAATTTTTTAAAAAAGATTTCAAAGGTGTTGTAATAAGGCACTCTATATATAGAGACAGCAATGATCTTCAGCTCAATTAGTTCAATTGCGGATACTTCAAATACATGGTCTTCTTGACATACTTTTAGATCTTCTCTTATTTTTATCGTTATATTTTTACACAAACAACTTTTAACAAGAATGCATGAACCTCCCCGCTGTCCTGTTTTCCTAATGTAATAGTCAGCTATATTATAACCTTGTAGTTTGTTTAGTAATTTAATTTCTGAATTACCTAACCAATGTTCATTTAAACATATAACTGAGATGTTTGTGAAATATAATTCTTCCAGAAATATTTCTAATGATTCAAATTTTGTTTTTATTCCTTGTATATTAAGATGCATTAACCAATGGGTCTGAGAACATTGCTTACTCTTTACATCATTTGGTGAATCATGTTTTGAATTACTGACCTGACAAGATGTTTTTACACCATCTGACTTCCAATACAACAATACTTCGGATGATACAGGAATGTCAGAAAGAAGTGAAAAGAACTGTTAAAGAACACAAACAAAATGAAAATCAGAGCACATTTTTGGAACTCCAGATAAAAAGCACAGCATTCCGAAACAAGTAATAGATCTGGATGACTTCGACAAATGTGTTGTTAGAAGAGCAATTCAAAATTTTATTTTCAGGAAAAAGGTGCTCCTACAGTATCTAAATTAATATTATTTTAAGAGAAAGCATTAACATTCAGGGAGGTAAGTCATCCTTATACAGAATAGTGAGTGAACTGGATTTTAAATGGAAAAAGACTAAAACAAACAACAAATGCTTATAGAAAAGCACAACATTTGTTGTAAACATACCCGGTGAAGAAGGCAGTCTGTCTGGTATTAAACAATTTGAATAAATTTATTTACAATATCTGCAAATGCTTGCATTAATATGAACAGATTTGCACAACTAATTCAGCCAGGTAAACTGTGTGGACATTTTTTTTGCAAGGACTGTACCGTTTTACTAATGAGTGTGTTATATGAGTAGCAGATATGAAGCTGACGCAACAATTTGCTTGTTTCTGCAGTCAGTTGCCATGGTTAGTAAACTCACTTGTAAGCATTAAGTTTGCTTTAGCTTATATACGAGAGTTGAATATTATCCTATAATTTATTATTGCATACATATGATTGGTTTTTTGTCCCTTCTAGTGTTACATCTATATATACTGTTGTAAGGTTGTAATGCAGGGATAAAGGATGTCCCCCAACAACTGCATTATTTTGGGCTTCTACTGTATGCATATGTTATGAGGAGTGTGATTCTGTCTTTCCGTCCGTTAGGAAATAGGATAAAAGATGTAAGAAATTTTCATGTAGGTGAGAGCATGAACAGTTCTCGAAGTCCATGGCAAAAGATACTTGGTTTAAGAACTCTAGATTACCACCTGCCCAATTACACCTAGTTGCACTCCGCTAACCTCACATATTCTCTTACAGTTATTCCATTATTCAACTATAAGGGCAAAACAGGCAGTTGTGATAATTTTGTTCAGATAAACGAACACAAAATTGAAAGGAGGAAATACCATTGCAGTCGCATTGTGAAGAAAACTGAATCATTGAGTTGATCGTCATTGCTACTAACAAAGTATGGATGATAGTGTGCCCCAACAATCAAAGAGCACATACCACTCTCTTTGCTTTAATTGAGGAGCATGTGGATACACCGATTCCTGGAGTGGATACAATGGTTTAATGGCTGGGGGTTTTGCAGCCCACCTAACAGCCTTCATTTCGTGGATCCAAGAACAAATGTCCAAATTAACAATCTTTAGTTGGGCATCGCCTATCAAGGGGCAGTATTCAACACTGTATCTGTAGTAATTATATTACACTACTGGTATGAGAATTTTACATCCATAGCCTGACTTTCACAATGCAAAATGTTGTAACACTAGTAAATGTCAAAGCCCATAGATACTGAACATACAGACATTTAAAATATAGAGGATCCTGAAATATATCATTTGCAATTTGGTGATTATAATAATCACAATGTGGAAATACAGCAGTAGGGTGAAGATAACACAAAATAACTCTCTCTTAAACTTTGATGTGTGAATTAATTAGAATCGATAAATGTATCTTGAATATGAGGACTCTAAGTGATTTACCAAGAAAATATAATGAGTCAATTGGGGAGTTTAATGTTGTGTCGGCATGTTGGCCATTGTAGCTCAAGGGGTTAGAGCAACTGGACGGAAACCGGGAGATCCATGGTTCAAATCCCGGCTGTGGCATTGAATTTTTCAGTTGACTCTAATTAATTAAAACATCCATATACAGGGCCCGCCTCGGTAGCATAGATGGTAGCGTGTCTGCCTCACATTCAAGAGGTCCCGAGTTCAAATCTTGGTCAGGGTGATTTACCTGGATAAGGCTTTTTTCCAGGGTTTTCCCTTATCCTTAAAAAGACAAATGTTGGGTAGCTCTAAGCTCCATGGAGCCTGGACACATTTGAGCATCATTTTACCCATTTCATTCACCGTCCGATTGGACTTAAGGTTGGAGGACATAAAGTTATCTAAATAAAATTCCATATACAGTTGTATTTAAAAAGATTAATTCTGAATGGATTAATTCCTCAATATAAATTTAACATTTGATGTATGAATTTAATTTTCCCACTTAGAGACAGTATGAAGGTAGTTCAAAAAGTGCTTGGCCTGAGAAACAATATACTTAATTAACATAAAGCCAATTTACATAAACTAAACACAAGTTCCCCTATTTGTTTCATCAGTTCTTCTACAGCTCTTCTGCTCTAACCTCTTCTTTTATACCTTCAATATAAAATGTTCTACCAGTACCATACCCTGGGCATCCTAGAAAAAGTGACTATCTCATTTCCTTCTGAAGGAATGCACTTGGCTTTCTTTTGAGCATTTTCACTATTTTGCATCCATTGTTTGGACTGCTGTTTTATCTCTGGTGTGTGGTGGTAAAATCTATGTTTCATCAACAGATATGTTAAGTCACAAAATGTTGGTTGCAGTGCATCTGAACATGTATAAAAACTCCTGTAAATGAAAATGACAAAGGTTCTTCCAAAATGGAAACAAATTACTTATTTATTTTGGTTAGGATTAAATATTTTAATATATATTTAATCAATGCAACATTCAGTTTTATCCATTTTCAGAAGAAACATCGTTTTGGATAAACAGAGTCAAACTGAAAAATTCAATGCCATAGCCAGGATTTGAACCACGGATCTCCTGGTTTCCGTCCAGGTGCTCTTACCCATTGAGCTACCATAGCCAACATGCCGTCATGAAATTAAATTCTCCAAATGACTCATATTTTCCCGGTAAACCACTAGAGGCTATCACATTCGAGATACACTGTTTGAGATCCAGGTGATCCGTGGTTCAAATCCCGGCCACGGCATTGAATTTTTCAGTTTGGCTCCATCCAAAACCATAGCCTTTACATGGCTAGTGTGAAGCAATGATTAATTTCCATCAATTAACTTAAAATAATAAGAGTTAAACAATGAAGCCTGGGACTCAAGTACTTAAAATAGTAAGTCACCAAAGTGTGAAGGAATGATTAATTTCTGTCAATTGACTTAAAAAAAACATCATTATTTTCCAGCACTATAACAACCAAACAAAATGAAACACCTGTATAAAATTGCACATTGTACCATCAAAAGTTTTAAAGGATCATACACAAGAATTATCCTTGTTATTTGTTAATCTCAGCAGTCTCTATGTCATGAAAGTGCTTTCTGAACTACCCTCAAAGTATGTATGTTAAGAAAAGCCTGTTTCATTAGTACAGTGTATAGGGAGAAGCAATACTGGTTAAATGGGATATGCATTAAGTATGCAATTAATATGCTTGTTACACTGGAGCACAGTAACAACCAAGAAATTGTGTGTAAGAGGATAATGGGTTCTTCTTCATATGTAGATTAATAAATACAAGTTTCGCTAGAGCCTAATGCAAGAAGAGTCATATTGTGACTTTGTGGGTTTGTGAAATTAAAGTCCAGGTTACAAACACTCAAAAGTGCTGTTTATTTCTGTAGAAACACAATTACATCACAATTACACATACAACTTGCAAGGTCATTGACCACAAAGTCCACTTTTACAGCTGTTCACGTGCACGCGTCCAATTACCGACTGACTCCCAGTGATGGGCGGCAGCTCCTTTTATAGTTACTCACTATTCCAGAAATTTGTGGAATGTTCTCAAACAATCAGGACCGCATTAGAAGACGAACTCTCCAGAAATCCATCTCCTTCCACCCACCGTTTTGGTAAGCTTTTATCTCCGCACTGTACTGTCCGTCCCTTTGAACTCGTCTCTTGCGCCGCTTCACCGCAATGTGTTTGTGACAATATCCTGGGCAATTAGGGGTGTGCTCCACTTTTACTTATATATTGAACTGGACTTTTCAGTGCTGTGTTGCTAATAAAAGGGATGAGGCATTATCTATTTTATCCTTCATTTAAGCTGAGTATTCAAAAAACAATGATAAGTTAATCTGATGAAGTGCACATCCTGGAGAAGGATGAGAATGCTAAATTAATTTCACTATGAATCTTTCCATGTTGTTTTGTGTGGGTTTTTTCATGAAATATATTAATTGAGTACACTCCAAATTATAATTTACAATATTAAATCTATTAATATTAAATGTATATTATATACTGTACATGCCTGCCACCTTTCTTTTGTATTATAACTCCCTAACCCTCAGCAATGCTATGTAACATTTACCTCTCATTTTATCCTGCTGTACAATTCATTTTATCATTAAGTGATTCACTAGAAAAAATGTTGGAGAAGTTAATGTCATACTGGCTATGGCATTGAATTTTTCAGTCTAACTCTACTAATCCAAACCTTGCTCTACTCACAGTTAGAACAATTTCCATAATTATGTAGAAAATGAAGCTAGCTACAGTGAAGCAATGAATATTACACAAATATAGCTATTTGTAACAAAAAGTTCACTTATCTTAAGAAAATAATGTCAATTTTTCTTATTGAGATAAATTCATATATATTTGAAATAAAAGAAACCACATGTAACTGCACAAAAGCTACCTTATTTAACAGGACCAATTTGTAGAGCACGGTTTTCCCTTATAGTTGGGCTAGAATTCACAGTACAAAATGCCAACTCTAGTAGTATCTTTACAGTATCACAGTTTCTATAGTGGTAAAGTATGTATGAAATTCAGTAGAAAATTCTATTTTATAACACCAAAATAATTTTAAATGCCATTTGGAGTTCCCTTTAATTAAAATATGTATAATTCATTATGATTTTAGAAGTAATTAAAACTCTACACATCTTAATACAAATATCTAAGTACTTCGCCTATATATGAGAATATCCTTTGAACTAGTTAAAAACGGACTGCTGGACTTCGGTATAGCACACAACAGGTTTCAGTGCCGAATCCCCTCTCTAGTAATCCTAATCCTAAAATTCTGTTCAATGTTGTTTATACAATGTGATTCAAACATTGTAGGAAGAATTGACAGGTTTGTCGCATGGCCTCCAGTGGATTCAAATGATGAAATTTGTAGCACATGTAACCCCATTTATAATGACTTATAAAAACAGCAGCAATACATTGTCAGCCAAGAAGGTAATGAGATGGGTGGCATTTCTAAGTCAAAAACCTAAAAGCAGTGCAGAAAATACAAACGGCTAGCACTTTCTGGATGCACTGCAACCAATGGAGGTTTAAGAAACAACATTTTCCTATGCAGCATTCAGTCTTACAGTTAGTTTCACATTTGTATTTTGAACACCTTAAACAGAAAATCTGACATACAGACCTGAACAAAGTATACATGTATTCTTGAAACATGGCACATTGACTACTTCAATGTGCAGGTGAATTTCAAAATTGTGAATTTTGAAAATTTCAAAATTCACAAAACATAAACAAGACTGCAGTCACAGGGAACTTTGCTCTGTTTTACCTTAGCATCTATCCCAAAGATGCAAGACTGAAATTATAAGATGCAAAGGAATTAAACAGGATTCTGGTCATGGATAGAGCATGCCTTTAGGAATAAAAAGAAGCATACGTGGAGGTTTAAATTTCAATAGCATATATTAAATATATTGTTAACTTTTATTCAACAATAAATACATAAATATAAAAACATTTACAAGAATTACAAACTATATGATGCATAAAATCATGAATCTGGAGCAATTTTACAAGATTGCTAACAGAAATTAGGAAGCAAACACTATGTTTAAAAAGCCTCACCAAATAATTGATGAGAGTCCTTAAAGCTATTCCAGGTAATAAAAAAAAAAAAAAAAAAAAAAAAAAAAATAGTATACAGGGAAACATAATTACACACCTTTGACTTATCAATTTAAGAAACACAATTTTATGTTTCATAGAGAGCCATATGTATCAGAACTAGTTAATAATACTTTTATTTTCTTACTCTTGCATAACAGATAAAACCACAAGTGATAATTGCCTTGAAATATGGTCAAATAAACCAACTAGAAATTAGGGTAATAAACTCAAAGAGATTGCTTCATAACTTGGAAACTAATTAACATTAAGAATTCTTGTTTCTTAAATATGCATACCATAGTACATGGTACATGGTATCCACACCATAAAGCACTGGCATGGTAAAAAGGTGACTTCCTATTAAATTTGGACTTGCATGTCTCACTACTTCGTTGACTGCTTATCTATTTGGACCTTACACACTACTAAATAGTTTTATGCATGTTACATATTTCGTTGAGTTGGTGAACAAAGGAATTTTTAGCACTTCTGTTGTATTAAGCCATTCAAATTACCAGAAAATTTGGGTGGCAACTATCAAAGCTTGCAATTTTAACCTTTACATGGGTAACAGATAATTTAGTGACCCAATATATACAGGATGTAACTGAGAAAAGTCTCCTCATTGTCACTGCTGACACAATTAAATTTTCTTGGTAACATTTTGTTCTATTCCCAAGTGATTTTAAACAATATGAACACTACCTATTCCATATTTCTGAATGGTCAGCCACAACAAAATTGAAGTGAAGCCTAGATACTTGACTGTGGGATGACATACTTCCCTAGAACCCAACTTGAACACGTGCAGCTTTATTAATTTAATATTAAGAAATAAGGATAAGCATTTCAATAAGAAACTGTTTCAAAACGTTTAGTTCCACTTGTGGTAAAGGAAGAATCTTATTTCAGTTCCACCCTGTTCTACAAAGAAGTTTAATCACAAATATATACACATGTACTTAAAGATCTAATGTGAAGGTGGCCATTTTATAGAAATGTGCCTATCCAACATATAAACTGCTTTTATATCAATTTCTACTAATAAATGTTTCCAACTTTGTTGCAGTATAATATTGGGAAAACTTTTCAAGTTTAGCTTTTGCTTTCCCTATATGCAGAGAGGAAAGTAAGAGATGTGATACTTCAAGTACAAAATTAATTCTCACAAGATTCAAAAGTATGCTGCATTAGCGATTGTACAGTGTGTTCACTCCAATCTACAACAAATTTCCACAACTTTAACTAATCAACCACTGATTTGCAGAGTGAAGAAGGTTAAACTTTGTTTTGAGTGTGTTTGGAAAGCAGGGAGCCGACCATCCACATAGATGGCAATATACTCTATCTATACTGGCTATCATTACTTTCTTTTTCATTTGTTTATTGTACATTTTTCTTGCAAATTCTTCATTAAAAACCCTTACAAGTTGAATGGCAGCCAAAATAATCTATGAAGGCAGCTTTACACAATTTTCATGTATTACACAAGATTAAAAAATAAGCAATATCACATCAAACAAAAGGTTTTCACTTCAATTTTATGAGTAGTCATAGAGATTAAAAAGAAATTCAAAGTCAATACTTCAGCTGATACTTGAGTTAAAAATTCTCTCATCATTATTCTGGGCAATTATTTAGCCTATGGCTAGATCAGGCAAGTCACTTATTAATTACTTTTCATTGTTTCTTTTCTAGTTTATTTTACCATCCCATTCATATTCAAGTTCCATATTTTCCTCAAAATATCTTGTATGTAGCTTAATTCTCTCTCTCTCTCTTTCATCTACTTCAGCGTTTAGTTCTCATTTGTTCTTCAAAAAGCCTACTGTAAGTTCTCACAGAAATAAGCACATTTCAGATAAATTTTCCATCTGCTTATTTAGTTACAATCTAATAGCATTCTCTTACATGTTGCAGGGTGCTATATTAGCATTGAATAAATAATAATGAATACCTTCTTCCTTTCATCAGATTAAGTTATGTTTATCAGCAGAATTTGTTCCAAGGCATAAATTATATTATACATACTTGTAACTACGCATGATTGGAGGAATTTAGTAACAGTGACATAAAAATTAGATGAAAAAACTATTTGTAATCTGCTTATTGACACTTTGTAACTTAACTTTTATATTATTGAGGGACTAGTTTCGGAAGCCATTACTTCCATCCTCAACCTCTCTCCAACTAACTAACATTTGTTGTTGTCTGCTCTCTTCTTTCTGAGGATGAAAACAATGGCTTCCAAAACTAGTCCCTCAATAATATAATAATGTAAGTGACGAAGTGTTAATAAACCGACTACAAATAATTTTTTTGATACTTGTAACTTTTGAAATGGACTGCAAACACATACATGATCAGGGCTTCATTTTTGGATTTAGTTATAAATATATTTGAACAATTAAGTTAATGCATACTTGGAGGGCTGTTGCTTTGGAACAGTTTAACAGGATTTATGGTTAATTTTTGGAATAGTCTCATTCTTGTAACAATTTCATAATAATACTTTATTTTCTTTCTGCTTCCAAGTTATTGTATTTACTGTTGGCTTACACGAGAGAGAGAGAGAGAGAGAGAGAGAGAGAGAGAGAGAGAGAGAGAGAGAGAGAGAGAGAGAGAGAGAGAGAATGGAAGAGCAAGGGGCAGAGATTAAAGTTTTAATATCTTTATGTTTCAAGACTTTAGGAGGAGTAAAGATACTGGTTTGTAAAAGGAATTACATTATCTCCTGAGTGAAATGACTTGCTGGAAGAATCTTACAAATATTTTGGTTCTTTATCATCAAAACCTAAAGCTGCTTTCCTATACTACTCAGTTCTATAAAATACTTATGCACATGTGCTGAAGACGGATTTCCTTATTATAAAAATGATCATTTAACAATATTCACATGTAACAGACACTAACTGCAATACCTTTTCTGCTCTGTTTTCAAACTTATAGAATGAAAACCTGAAACAAATTTTAACATATATTGAATAATAGAAACAGAATTACGATTATGGTTACACAGTAATGAACTTATTTGCATAGACATCTGAAAAAAATTTGATATCTAACACTTACATGACAACATTTTTTTCTCATTAACTATTATTATTTTATGAACTTCACTTATGTATTATTCTGTTCATTTAATAAGCAATTCTGCCATCTACTGCATGTTCATCATAACAAATGTCCATCTAGAAATGGCTTCAAATTAAGCAATACAACTTTAGTGAAATAGAAAATGTAAATACTCAACTTTTAATATCATTGGTCAATTTGTGTTGGTAATGAGCTCAAAGGGAAGTGGAGAAAGAGGAATTACACAGTTTCAAACACATTTTTAGATGCTGCAACAAAGCAACTTTTCCTATGAGTAAGGACTATGATACAGTTAAGCACAAAATTATATTAAAGGAACTTTTAATGGGGAAAAGCTAAATGTTAACAACTGCTACGAAAAGGATTATTCAACTCATAACTCCACTTTTGATGTGGATCACGTTATTTCCTACCTTTTATAGCTTAATTTGTATGAAGCACAACAAGAATGAAGAGAAATTCACAGATTTACATAAAATTTAAGACTTACATTTATTCTTCCTGTCAATACCTGAGCATATACTTTAATCAGAATCACTGAGCGCTTTTAATGAGAAAATATATCACAAAAATGTTCTGCCTAACAGACTGTTCAATGTGGGGAATTCCATGTTTGCCTTGCATTATTACAAGATGCCAGTCTTGAATATAAGGCTTGCTGTTTGTCCACATTTTCATTTTGTAGTTATATTCAGATATGTATGCATACAAATAATTGTTTATAAAATCTTTCTGGTTTCCTGGGAGTATAAAATTTGCATTTTTGATGGGTGACAATATCAAACTTTTGGATGAAATATTCCCCTTACTTCCATTAATGGGGACATTTTTCTAGACTTCTTCAATAGAACCATTTTTTCTTACTTTCCAGAAAGTGAACACCCTAATGACAATGCAGAAACAAGAAATGAACTGTAAAAGAAACGGATTTACTAGAGAAGAGCATCAATTATTTACACAAGAATTGTAACCTCTTCAAACATGCATTTGAGTAGTGCCAGTTTATGAATACAAGTCACTATATAATCAGAAGCAGGCAATTAAGCAAGTTTCTTTAATTAATGTAACAATTGTGTTTTAAAATAAATACAAAATAAAGGGCTTTATTAACTAAATACTGGGAGCAGCCACACCAAGACATTTTTTGTGTATGCAACCTGCTGATTAAGACACTGTATGAAAACACTGTTCTTTCATCAAACAAAAATTTCTTTGCAGCTAGAGCTCCACAGTAGTAAAATTTGGTGACTATTATTCCCTGTGAACTAGTGGTCTGCAGTGACTCAAAGCTGCTGTACTTATACTTATATTTACTTAAATTTAACCTTCACACAATGAAATAAAATTCCAATCTACCACTGAAAGATTGTAGCTCAGTACATTTCAAAAGAAGGTCTACCTATTATAAAGAAATTGAATTCACTCCCTTGAAAATTAAGTTATATATTAAAGCCTTTTATCATATATTCAAGCATTTTAGAATGCTTGAATTTAATAATCAGATGCTACAGCAGTTACACATGCTGTAGAAAATGTATATTATAAATGCCAGATTTGAAAAGCTTCTTCATGATCTACACAATTGTTTAACAAAGATGTCTAATATGTTACAGTCAATCTCTTGTCTGATTACGAGGGTCCGGAAGTTTAGACAAAAAAACAAAACAAGTTAGCAGTGACATGGTTATATGCTACATGCATCTCACAAACATAGGGGAGGGACTTTAGTGCCATGAAGTTGTGCACATACTCATACAACCAAGGTCACAGGCAATGGTAATTTATCAAATGTAGTCACATGACGGACAGTGTCTAGAATATATTGCACATTTATTTATAAATTATACAAAACAAACTTATCTTTTCCAGATATATGAATGTAAACAAAAGAATCATTAATATTTGCAATGTGCTCAATAAATGAAAAGTTAGTTCATTGTGACAATACTACATTCTGTCTGTGCATATGTCTTGTTACAGTGAACAACAATATACATTTTGAAGGTTTAAAACCAAAACAATCTTCTGTTCTCCAGATATGCTCTGTATTCGGAAAAGGTTTTCTCTACATTGTATAATGTGACTGGCTCAAATTTAAACCAAGAGGAGATGTTACTGTTTCCTTTTTGTGAATTACAATTTTCTCTAGAACCTTGTAGTTCATCCCGAATTTTACACAGAGTGGAATATCCTATATTTTTCTGGAGAACACATTTTAGTTTCTGCTGCATCTGTAGAAGTATTCTGTCTCTGCTTGGCATAGCCAATGTGCGCAATCCTTCAGCAACAGCACAAGTTGATGACTAACTCAGTTGAAGATCTATACCTTGTGCACAACTAACTTTAAGAATTTTTGGGTAAACTTCTGGACCCTAATGATTACACAGCTCTGATCTTCAACTAATTTTCACGTTGGATTCTTTGGAAGATAACAGATACAGCAAGAGCTTTTGGTGTGTGCAGTAATGTATACTCAATAGTAAAAGTTTATAAAACATGTTACCTTATTTTTTAATATGCCCTCCTTCGATATAGTTTTGTTTTCATGGCAGAGCTTGCCTTACTACTTCTCATCAAGTTGAATTTAATTATATTATGGAAAATGAATTGATGTTTAGTATATTGCTAGACTTACTAAATTACTAGGCAACACTTTTCTAGGACCTATTATCACATTTTCAGCTATTGTTCGACTAGCCACTGATTCTCTAATCTTTTTTCCCTGGGTAACTAACTGTACTGTAACCAGGCATGGGGTTGGAGTTTAAGAGATTAAAATTTGTTTGCTGAAGCTTTTAAATTCAAAATTCAATGTTAAAATCTTTTGATATACGTTCTTTCCATACGGTCAGATCTGCAGGTTAATTTAGCACCTTGACTTCTTGCTTTATATGGATTCTCTTCCCAGAAGTGATTGGTATGGCTGATTTATATGTTTGTATCCGATATTTCTGAAGTGTTATTTCATTCTTGTGTTATACTAATCTTGATTTTTTTATATATGTTTTGCTGCAAAAAGCCTGTTTTATATATGCCTGCTTTTTTTCTTAAGGATTTTGTCCAAGAGTTCTGATTTCAGTATATTCAGTGGCCCAGTAAGTAGAGCAATATAAGTCCCTCATGTAATGCTTCATGTATTCTTTTTCTGTATTTTATTTGCTAAATTGTGTGAAAGTTCCAATTATTCTAAATCAATTTAGTTGTTTACTTGAAAGACTGGAATCAGTTAGATGGGTTAATATTAATGAAGGATCTTCTCTTCTTAGTAGAGTTATATCATAGTTTCATAATTTGACATATAGCCCATCTTACAAACCTAGTGAAGTTCACTTTTACAGGTGGTATTTCTAGAATTTTTATACTGATTAAATAGAGATCAATTTTAACTTCCAGTTTGTTTTATAAGTGATTTTCAAACTTTTTATTAAGATTAGTGTTTTATATTGCCATGGTCTATGTTTTGGCTTTCCTGTGTATTAATGTTAAATATTAAACTTCTAAGTTAACAGCTTTGTTCAGTAACAACATGAATACTGATTTAAATGCAGTATCTATCATCATCAGCAATGATTCATCAGACATACTTTTCTTCATTAGGCATTCATATTATTTAAGTGTTTCTTAATTGTATAGGCTGATCTTAATTGCACTGTATCTTAAAAAGAAAACATTAGTTTTTTCAATATATTTGCAAAATTGTATCTGTTATTTCATGCCTTTAGATGTGCACATTATAATCATCCATCTGGACAGCACATTTCACTTCCACCCGGAATGTGATAAACACCAATATGTATTAACACAAATATTGAGAATGCTAGCAAGAGATATCAAAACTAGCATTCATTAATTACAAGAAATAGAAGTGTTCCTACTGACATATAATTTACTAATGAAATATAATGAACGTTAACATTCATTTGCAGTTAAACTTTGTGTAATTAAGGCTTACATAAGTGTTTAATTGATAAATATTTGGAGCCCTAAGAAACTAGAATCTTTTTCTGGAGTACTCGTAAAAACTATATTCTCAAATAACTGCTTTAAAGGTTATACTTTGTATTTATCAAAGTTACCTTTTAAGAAAGTGAAATTGTCAGAGAATAACAGACAAAATTTTGAAAACTTCAAAAAAGAGACTATTGTTTTCTATCATTCAATTTTACCATCATTAGTCAAGATAACTGAGCATGCCTCAGTGGTGGCATACTTGGCAAACCATCATGTACAGTAAACCATAGTAATAGGCAACCACTAAACTTATCTTCTTCTTTAACTGCCCTCTTACATAACAGGTGGTGTCAGGGTATTCTTGTTCCTCTTAACCCTTACACCCTTAGGTGGCAGGTTGAAGAATGAAATCTCTGGAACAGTGAAAGAATCCAGGATGGGTGATCAGACCGATGTCTGGTATGAGAGTGAGAGGAGTGAAATGATAGGAAAGATGATGGAGCAATTGGTGGAATTCTGGCAGGTGAAACCAGAGGACCCAGAGAAAACCTGTCCCAGTGCTGTGCTGTTCACCACAAATCTCACTTTGTGGTCGCCTGGGATTGAACCCGGGCCACCTTGATAAGAGTCAAGTGATCTAACCACTTGACCACGGCGCAGCCAACTTCACTTATCTTTGATATATTAAACATAAGTGAAATTTAATCACTAGTAATTATTACAGTTTATTGAATTATATTCGCTTATGTGTTAATAGCTTCAAGTTTTACTTTTATTTATCATGTCATAATTAAACATTTTTCTATTTCTCAATTTCAAATTGCAAGGAGCTTGTAACAGTGAAGCCTGTGATAATTTAATAACCACCTTGGAAAAAAATCTTGATTACCAAATACAGACATAAAATTATGAATTTTGAAATTGTACAAAGGTACAGATTCAGCAGCCTCCATCACATCTGCTTCCATTTCCAATTATACAGATGTGGCTGTCTTTAACACTTGCTAATGAACCCAGTTCTACAGATACATCAAGACCAGTTGACCTTCAGCTGAAGATGAAACCGATGTCAAAACAAGTTTGTGCAAATAAAGTAGTATGTCTCAAATTGATTCAAATATAATTCAATTTTAATTATTATTAAATGTTCTATTTTCCCAATTTATTGTCAAAAGTTGGTAACCTCTTATTGGGGGTGTATGGTTAATTCTTTTTAACAAAGAGGCTAGAAAGTGACACAGCTTGAAGTATTAAGGATACAGTGTTTTCTCAGAGTGATTCAAACCAAAGATAATCTACTTGTCTAAAGCTACTTTTGCACCTAGTTTTAAGCTCTGTTTCGCTTTAGAAAGTTGCATAAACTTGAAAACATTTAGGAGCAGCTGAATTATGTTTTTGTTACCACATACTGGTTATGAAAACACTGCTGTTCAATGCAGTGTTAACCAATTAATTGTTACAAATAATGCTGGTTACACATGGTATTTTTTCACCACATGTCTGAAAATATTCACCTATGAAATCATACCAGGTGTTAATTTACTTCTGCGCATTTAATTAACATCTTTGCTAGATAGATAAGTTTCAAAAGTCCCCACAACACAACAGTCATGCCAGAGCACTGCCATCATTAAGGCTGTTTCACATTAACTAAAGAAAAAACAAGAACAAAAATGAAAATGGGAAGCAAAACAGTATAATATAACGTTTTGGTTTACAGTACTCTGGTAATGAGAACAGGAATGCATCTCAAAAGCAAAGTTCAAAGTCAATTCTACACACCGGGATGTCATTTGTTTGTAACCAATGATATTTTTCTCCTGCTTCCAATTCAGCCAACATTATTCAGCATAGCCAACACCAAAACACCTCTAGTCATAGCAAGTACGTAGGGTTGTTCACGACTTTTGGTAACAAATTTACACCTGTACACTAGTTCCATGGTGAAACTTGCAGAACCAAATGAACGTACAGCAGTATAAGTGTATCCATGTGTTAGTTCAGTTGTATGCTCTCATTCTGTTGTATCAAATGCTATAGAAAATAGAACCATTCTGTGAAGGATGAATTATTGCACTTCCCAATGTAAAATACTTATATTCTGAGATTATTAAGGTGCAAGAGGGGTGAGTTTACTGTATCCAAGAAAGGGAGCTCATATGAGTTTAAGAAAAAAGGTAAGGCTAGATCAGGAGTCATTCCGAAAGGCAAGAAACATGCAAATCTAAGACTGGCCAAAAATAGCACCCGGGGATAATTCAAAAGGTTAAGTCCCTTGCCCCTGGAACAAAATCTGCAACTTGGAGAGCTACTGCATTTAAATTAGGAATCTGTTACACTATGAACATCATAATCAACAGGGATTTGAATTTTGAAAAGTGCCATAAGAGCTGGATGCATACGCTGTTGCCTAAACACATTAAAGGATATGCCACTAACAGCAGGAAGCTGTATGAACAATACCTAACTGGTGAAAAATGAAAGTTTGTTGCCACTTTAGATGAGGCATATGTTCATCTAAGTGACTGCAACAAACCCTGGAGTATATATTACTGGACGTGAAAGAAAAAAATAATTGACATTTGGTATATGGAGACAAAGGTAAGTTTTCTCAAGGATTTCATGGTAATAGCAAGAGTACAGCTACAATGACAAATTAGCCATTTGCCATGTCCATATTTCTTCATACAAATCACTGCATAGGATAAAGTATGGTAAACCTTAATGAACCATGGAAACTACTTTAAGTACTAAAGAAATTAACAAATGAAGGGAATAATAAAAAAGGTGCTCATCGAATAATGCAAGAAACAATGAATTAATGATTTATAAACATGATGTAATAATGATCTTCTAAAGTGCATGGTACTAATAATGATCTGAAGAACACCACCACTGCAAGGAATAAATTTAATTTTAAAAATACATGACCTGGTTTTAAACTGGATCTTTAGTTCTTATTGATGCTCTATCCAAATGAGTTATTATGACTTCCTTTCCAAGCACAACTATCAACTGCATGCATTTGATTATACAAAAAGTTTCCACGAGGGATTAATATTATACAGCTTAATTTTATTTTTGATATGGTTTTTAATTTTGCTGCATTTTAAAGAGCCAATTTTGTGCAAACAGAACATTCATTCTTGATCTTGTACAGGTTAATGGTTGGAAGCTTTGGACAATTTTTAAAACATGCAAGTCAAAGCCACTATTTAAATCATCCATTCTTGGCTTATCAGATATGTATAAATGATTTACCAGCATCCCTGCATCATCTTTTCATTACTATATTCGCTGCTGACAACAGAAGATATGAAAAACAATAGGAAAAAAGAAGCTGATTTTAGTGTTTTAGAACACAAACAATGGACGATGTTCAAGCAAAATAAACTGCTCATCAACACTGAAAATTCTGTACCTATCTTATTCCTTAACAGGAAAAAGTCAACCCCACATAAATCAAACATAAAGCTAGATAATGAAAGTCATTCAATATAAATGCTCCACAGAGAAAAAAGGGCAACTAAATTAAGTAAATTTCTGTTTCAGGACTATCAATAAAGTAGTTAAGCTTTAATAAAATGAGGAACTTGAACTTTACTTATTTTAATAGTTACGATATGGAAGTACATACAGAGGGAAGGTATTTTGTTAAACTGCAAGAGAGAGTAATCAGAAAAACAGTGAACCTAAAACAAAGAGATTAATATAAGCTTGGTTTCAAGCTGCTAAACATATATATATATCTTAGAAGTACTGTATATGTTAGGAAACTAGTTTTTGAAATTAATCATAATAAATACCAAAATAAATAGGGACCAATTAAGCATAATTACTCACAGAACTGGCGTCTTTGGTAGGAGCTTGATCTATCATGGGATTAAGCTATACAACAGGTTACCAAATATATACAGGATGTTAATGAACTACACCAAAATAATGGCTAGTTTCCGTAAACTAGTCAAATTAATGAAGTTTATGATGGACGCTGAGAACGTTAATACAGGATGTTAATGAACTACACCAAAATAACGGCTAGTTTCCGTAAACTAGTCAAGTTGATGAAGTTTACGATGGACGTTGAGAACATTAATACATCAGTTTTAAGTGATATATTAAATGAAGTAAAAGAAGTAATTGAGACTTTGTTACATAGTGTGGAAACAATGATATAAATACTGATGGTGTTGATTGAGCTGACTACAGCGATCTTGATAGCCATAGCTTCAAGAGGCAGTCTTGGCAATACTCTCTACACCAAAATAATTTCAGCAATTGTAATGTCACTAATATACGCAATTCAAGATAGGCAATGCATGGTCTGTGGCTAAACATAATGAAGTTAATCGCATTAAACCTAACTGGCATCAGATGCTGGTAAGTTATTATTTAAACAAGGTGGATGAAGTTATGGGATTAGAACATCTTTGAGACTTTGTTACATAGTGTGGAAACAATGATATAAATACTGATGGTGTTGATTGAGCTGACTACAGCGATCTTGATAGCCATAGCTTCAAGAGGCAGTCTTGGCAATACTCTCTACACCAAAATAATTTCAGCAATTGTAACGTCACTAATATATGCAATTCAAGATAGGCAATGCATGGTCTGTGGCTAAACATAATGAAGTTAATCGCATTAAACCTAACTGGCATCAGATGCTGGTAAGTTATTATTTAAACAAGGTGGATGAAGTTATGGGATTAGAACATCTTTGAGACTTTGTTACATAGTGTGGAAACAATGATATAAATACTGATGGTGTTGACTGAGCTGACTACAGCGATCTTGATAGCCGTAGCTTCAAGAGGCAGTCTCGGCAATACTCTCTACACCAAAATAATTTCAGCAATTGTAACGTCACTAATATACGCAATTCAAGATAGGCAATGCATGGTCTGTGGCTAAACATAATGAAGTTAATCGCATTTAACCTAACTGGCATCAGATGCTGGTAAGTTATTATTTAAACAAGGTGGATGAAGTTATGGGATTAGAACATCTTTAAAACTACTTCCCAAGCAAAGAAATATACATTCTTAGTAGCTCGTTATTGGCGTTCTCAAAATTTAATGCCTCAAATCTCCAACTAGTCACCTGCCAGTGCGACACTGAACAGCAATTAACTCCTCCTTGCATCCTGTAGACTGCCCTAGTGCTGTTTTTGCAACAGCACTTGAGACAGAAACCTGAGGCTAGAAGCAGTTGGGGAAAGAAAAACTACATTAACTAAAGAATGTGTCAACACAAACTAAACGAGCATGAAAAGGGCATCGAAGAAGAAAAAACTCCCCTAAGGAATCTGAGAAGAAGTCTGAATATTTCTTCCCATGACCCCAAAGGTCAAAACCCGGAGGGATAAAAACTGAACTTGCCTAGATATAGGTGGGGGTGAGAGATCAGTAAGAATAAAAATGAGGAAAACATACCTCCAATAAAAATGGCTATGCATCACGTGATACGGGCGGAATAGTCATGGAAATAGGAAAGGGGCGTGGATAGATAGTCTGCGGTCGGAAAGGACGCTGAGAATCGAGTAAAAGCGCGACACTTCATCGTGGATCATTTCGGGGGAAGGTAATGTTGTAACGAGCAAGTTGTTTGGGAACAAAGCTGCGATCTAAATGTCATAAATAAACTGGTGGGAGAATTCAAGGAAGCAGAGTGTATTTTCATTTGATCGCTGGACCCTGAAACGGAGTCGCTTGCCCGTACTGACAAACGAGATTTGCTAGTCCGGAGCATAATCGGTCTTTCGGTGTAGGATCCTATATATCCACCGATTACCACCTCAAATGGCGCCCAACGTGTCTTAACCACCCGGTGAGCTTCCACGACCACCAACATCTCCTTCGAGACCATCACACCGAGCAGAAGACGACCACCCAGAGACAACACCTGGAGCAACAGATGCCGAGAACGAGATTACCGCCCGGAGACAACACCCGGAGCAACAGATACCGAGAACAAGATTATCGCCCGGAGACAACACCCGGAGCAACAGACGCCAAGAACGAGATTACCGCATGGAGACAACACCCAGAGCAACAGATGCCGAGAACGCAACGACCGCCCGGAGACACCACCCGGAGCAACAGCAGATCACACCACGACATCGTAGACGTACACCACGGACGAGGTCGCAGAGCACGACGACAACAGCACAGCAACAACCAGCACATCCAATGGAGGTAAACACCAGCAACATCACGAGTAAGTACCCTTTCCAAAGTCTTTCCACAAGGGGCACTCACTGTGTAGGACAAGCCTGGCAGTAACACTACAGATTGTGTAAAATTTATATGATCCTGAGAAGTGGCAGGATAATTAACGCAGACATGGAGGAACAAATCTAAGGGCAGGCCGAAGACATCGCTGTGCAAGAAATTAGTCCTGAGGCAACACTCAGCCTCATGGCTATGATGCAACAGATACTCCAGCAGCTCCAAAGCAACCTAGAATCTAAATTGTCACAACAAAGCCAGCAAATAGAAACTAAGATGTCAGAACAAAGCCAACAAATAGAAATTAGAATGTCACAACAAAACCATCAAATAGAAACTAAGATGTCAGAACATAGTCAGCAAATAGCAGCAAGAAACAGTACGTTAGAAAATAATTTAGAAAGAAAGATAGCAGAATGCACAAACATGTTGAAAAGACAATTAGAAAGTAAAACAGAAGAACAGAATAAGCAATTAGCAGAAATTAGGTTAGGGCAGACCACTATAGAGGCAGAATTTTTAAACATGTGCATAGAGGTGCACGATATGCAAAAGGACATGGAAACCATCAGGGAGCAACTTAACCAGATTTCACAGAATAATGATAATGTGCATGCCCAGTTGAGGGAGGAGATGCGAAACACCTGTGTCATAATACAAAATAGGCAAAAAGAAGCAGAAAATTCCAGTCATAATGAATTGATTGCAATTAAAGAAACCCTCACACAGGCAGATGCAGCTCAACGCTCAACCAATAAAATTGAACACCATACACAAGAAATGACATTACTCAAAGAGGCTCTTAATGACTTAAAAATATGTAATGACCAACCTCAGAGTAATGACGTTTCAAGTGTACCGACAAGACAGGGACCGATGAACATGTGCCAAAACACGTCTTCAACAGTACCTATGGAAACATGTAATAGTGTTAGCCAAGGGAGCATATACAATAACTGTATAAATACAGGGTACCCTCACCATTTTAACTTGTTTAATGAAATAACCGTGCCAACATTTGATGACGTGAGAGACAACGCGAAGCGTTACATAATGGACCTAGTCTTACTTTTAGCTCAAGAACTTCCCAGATGAATTTAAGATGATAATAGTTAAACGAGGCTTGCAGGGGCGGTCACTGACTAGGTTTAGGCTAGCAGTAGCTGACCACACCAGTTACACATACCTCAAACAACATTTCTTAACAAAATATTGGAATGGCACCACACAATATGCTGTCCGGACGAACATAAATACAGGGAAATATTCACACAGAGGACAATCCATGGTGGATTACTTTCTAGACTTAGCGCAACAAAGTAAAATGTTGGACCCTCCCATGGAACCTCAGGAATTTATTAGTTTAGTCATGCGACACTACCCAGAACAGATAAGAAATCATTTAGTTGTCGTACAGCCCAGTACAATTAGCGAGACAATCAAACTTTTGACGGCACTAGAACTACCCATGACTGAACTGAACCCAGGACTACGAGATGACAGGACGTCACAACATGCCCAAAACTTTAGTGGGACGAGGGCATACAACAGTGGAAATGCCAGACATAATGACCAGACACTCCCCAGAGACTGGTACAGAGACCAGGTACCCGCGTATGACCACAGAAGACACAATTCTCGGTATCACCAAAGACAACCCCAAGAAAATCCTCAACATCCCCAGCACATAAATTTCATGCGCACACAACGACCATATCCAAGAAGGCACGCCAATTTCAGCCATATTACCGGAGAGAGACGGTATGATATTTTTCAAAGACCGTACAAAAATGACTTAACCAGAGAAAATCCCGCAGGATGCAGATGGACCAATAATGGTCATGACCATGATAACCGACCACACACGACGGACCAGCGACCAGAACAAGCACCTCAGGAGAACCAAGAGTCAGCAAGAAAAGAAACACATAGGAGTAGCTCCCCAACGACAAATTACAACAATGGTGCAATGCCCAGACAAAAATGGTTTGCAAACCAGACATTTGTCCCAACCACCCACACATCCCTAAATGGTGCAAGTGAGAGACACAATACGTAAAACTAAATTCGGGTAGGAGACCGTTACTTTTTTCAGCCTCGAGGTATGTTCAAAAAGATGGAAACACTAAAAATACAATGGCGCAACTACAGATACACGATGAGGATAAAGACATGACAGTTGGAAACAATACCGGAAACATGAACACAGATATACTACAGCAAGACATAGCAGAGACGCCACAAATAGAGATCACCATAGCAGATGAAACTTTCCAGGCAACACTAGACACTGGAGCGACGGCATCTGTCTGTAGTCTAAAATTCTTTAATCACTTGGAAGTGAAAGGCATACACCTACAAACGTTACCCACCAAAAATGTGTACGTACTAATGGCCATAGGAAGACAGAAACAACGTATACAAAAACAAGTTATGATTCCATTCACTTTAGGCCAAAATCATGTAGGAGTCTTTTTTTTTAATAATACCGCATTTGGCTGTACAAGTTATTCTAGGAAGTGATTTCTTCCAAGCATTTCACGCAAAGATTAATTACGCAGCCAGAACTTTAATCATTCGAGGCGACAACAAAGAGTTTCCAATTCCTTTTTCCCAGCAGGCAGATCCCAACATGCAATTAACAGAAGCCGAAAGCCAATTGGAGGAGGAACAATTTTTTCTTCAATTCATTAATGTAAGCAAAGATATTTACCTTGTGATCTTAAAGACTGAGGAAATTGTTAGCACACACGAGATTTGTAAAAGTTTTGACTTGATTAATGGCGAGGGAACTGACCTAATCAGCAGAGACGAAAAAACAAGTTTTTCCCCTGTCAGGATAGTAATGAATGGCTCCATGACAGTGGGTGTGAACGACAGACCCAAACAGCTGGAGAAAAAGTCACCCTTCGAAACCGCAAAAATTTATTTACAAATTTACAAATGTGTTCCAAATTAGAGAAGGTGAATGGACTCACACACTTGGACGAAAGACAAAAAGAATCTCTTTTTTCTGTTCTGTGGAAGAACAGAGCTGCTTTTACGGAAAAAACAGGCCTATGTACATCCTTCTGCTATGACTTTCAAATTAAAGAAGTAAAACCATGGCACTATAAATGCAGGAACATTCCACTACATTTAAAACCAGCAGTAGAAGACACCATTAAAGAAATGCTAGAACAAAAGATAATTCAAGAATCAAATATTCCCTACATAAACCCCCTCTGCATAGAGCGCAAAAGCAATGGGAAAGCACACATAACAACAGATGCCAGGCACCTGAACCAGTTGATTATACCATTGGCATAGAACAAATACCAGCATCGGAAGAAAAAAATGGTTTTCCTCCATCGACTTGACAAACTCGTACCTACAAATCCCTATACCACTACACTTAAGAAAATTTACTGGATTCCTATATCAGGGTCGAGTGTTAAGAGTTTACCAGACTACCGTTTGGTATGTCAGTAAGTGCAAGCGGGTTTTTAAGAGCCATGTATGCCATATTTGGAGATACTGCTCAAGAATTCCAGACCGAATATGTCGATGATTTTTTACTACACGACAATACGATAGACGAACACATACAACATTTGGATTACGTCATCACAAAATTAAGATCAAACGGGCTGACGTTGAACTTAGAAAAAATGAAATTCTTCCAACAAAGAAACCAAATTCCTAGGATATGTCATTTCGGAGAAAGGTATTTCTCCAGATAAAGAAAGAATCCGAACAATTACAGAAATCCCTGCACCAAGAAACATAAGGCAGCTATGCCGAGTATTGGGCATATTCCAGTATGAGGCACGATTTCTAATTAATTACGCTAAAGAAGTAGCACCCCTTAGAGAGTTGTTAAAGAAAAGCGTAAAATGGCACTGGACGAGCACACACCAAAAAGCATTCGAAAGAGTAAAAGAATTATTGGAACGACCACGCACCGACAAGCCCTACTACATTTACATGGACGCATCAATTTCTGGTTTCGGAGCACTTCTATGTCAAAGAGATGACAAAGGACAACAATATGTTATAAGTACAGCATCTAGAAACTTAACACACACAGAGAAAATAGCATATGTAACGGAACAGGAAATAGCAGCAATCTTTTTCGCTATTCAAAAATTCAGAGACTACAGTCTTTTTCTGAGAATCTTCTAAAGGAAATTAAAACACACCACACTGACACTGAGATGGAAACCATAACAGAAGAGAAAAAAGAGGCTCTCCAGGATGAGAGCTGCATTTCCTTTTTATTTTATGTAAGTGCATTCACCCTTTATACCACCTCCCATTTAAACGTACAGCATATGAAAGTGTTAAGCAGGATTCAATCCCTGTTAGAAAGAATTGTAATTAATTGGACTGGCAAGGTGAAATTACACTATAAAATGCATACATTTATACAACAATTAAAAGCTTAGACAAAATATTAAAAAGCAACCAAACAAACAAAACAAAAACAAAGACATACAATTAAGGAGACTCAAACTCGGTAACGTTTGACTCGAAAGCTAATGTCATAACCATTGTGCATCTTGAAGACAGCTTCAAGATGGCGGAAAGTGTAGTAACATGTATTGAAGGTGCTCTCATAGTTATTGAAAACAACGCAGGAACCATAGGATACCTGAAGAGGGACAACCAGGAACGAATAATGCAAGCGGTAAGTGACATTAGAAAATGTTTAACTTCAATGAAATATGCAGTAGTTGATAACACTGGAATTGAGAAGCCCCGAAATGAGGTTAACGACAGGCAAACAGACACCAGGCAAGGGGAGGAGGACAGCAGCTCAGAGGGACAAGTGGTGCCATCTATTGACACCACCCTGGAAGTAGAAGGGGACGTCCAGCATGCGCTGACACCTAGCCGACAAACTCCGGAAACTGGGCAGAGCAGACGAGGCGGCTACGAGGAGAACTCCTCGCCAATGACACCTACCGAAACAGAGGAGAACGAGGAAGAGCACAACAGAGAAACAAGCAGCCAGCACCAGGCGACATCTACCCGACAAGTATACGAGTCGTACACAGAAATAGAAGAAAAAGTAATGGGGAAAATAACACAGCATATGCAACACATGATGGCAAACCTCTCCAACAGCATAAGAACCATGATAAAAGAAGTGGGCATCAACACACAACGCAGCAACAAACAGCCCCAACTGACATACGAACAAGCAGAAGAAAGAATTGAGGGCATGGTCGGAAACCAGAGAGGAGCGACCCCTAATGAAAATCCTGCCAACACGCAACAAAACAGAGATTACCCCGACGATCAAGGCGGGTGGACAGAAGTGAGAAGATGTCGGGCAGACAAGCACATTACGGGAATGAAAGAGACTAGAGATAACGGCCTCAGAGCGGCAGACCGGACAGCCTGGCTATACATGGGCCGCCTCCATCAAGCAACCGAACGGGAGGACCTCATCAGGTACATAGGCGCCAACGGCATCAGAGGGAAAATAGAGTGCGAGGAACTGGACACAATAGGCACAAACGAAGCCTTCAGAGTAGGGATCCCATTCGACCTGAAAGGGCAGGCAGAAGAACCGCTATTCTGGCCGAAAGGGGTTATAGTGAGACAATACCTTTTTCGGAGACAACAGAGACAAGGCGCCCGACTCCAATACGGACACTACCGACAAAATAAGGGCATTAACATGGAATATCGAAGGCCTAATAAACGCGGTAGACATGCTTCCAAAAGAGTACTTCACGGATTTCGACTTAGTAGTTCTAACCGAAACATTTCTTAGAAAGGAATGGGATACAGCGGGCTTCTACGCAGTACATACACTCGCCACACAAAGACAAAGAGGGAGACCAATGGGAGGAATCACATGCCTCCTGAAACCGAGCCTTTCACCATTTAAAGTGGAACTCAGAACACCAGAAATGCTGGTTATAAGAACGAAACTCTGTCTAATCATAGACGTGTATTTCAAGCCAGAATACAAGCAGGAAGACATCATTGACTCCCTTAGCACCGCATTAAACAAAGCTCAACATGACGAACTTGTCATAATCATGGGCAACCTGAATTGCAGAATAGATGTTAGCAACCAGAAGGCGGAGGCTGTCTTACACTTCCTCGAAAGCGAAGGACTGAGCCTGATCAACAAAAGTAGCGAGAAAACATATATAGGCCACAACGGGAGCAGCACAATCGACCTCGTGTTAACGAACATGAAAAATGTAAAAAAGGCACCACAAACAATATTGAAGAGAGTAGAAAGAAGACATCTACCTGTGGCGACTACCCTCGTAATACAAAGACACAAGGTACAGCCTCAACATCACAAACTGTCAAGGCACCTCAACATGCAAGCCATAGAACAAACATTTTCCCATGTCACGGAAGCAAGACAGCATATAAAGAACGGCCATATCGACGATGCACTAGAGCAGCTAGAAGAAGTCATCATGAACGCCACAAACACAACCACAAACAATAGAAAAGCAAAGCCATGATTTGATAAAAACTGCTATAAAACCAGGAGAGAAACCCTTCATGCCTTGCACAAATCGATAACATCGCCGTCTGAAGAGGCGCTGCATAAATATTCTCAAAAAAGGCGAGAGTATAAAGCCCTAATAAAAGAATCAAAAAGTAAACATCACGAAAAACAAGCAAAGATAATGATTCAAGAGGCACAAAAGAATCCCTACAAGGTCCTAAATCAAAGGAAACCAATGTTCCCAAGAGACATACCTATAGAAACATGGACCCAGCACTACACTACGTTACTAAGCGCCAGTGACACAAGACCCTGCCTTTACAACGGTGGCTTACAGAGCAGGAGGATTATCGAGCCACTCACGGTGGAAGTATGTGAAGCAGTCAGAAACCTAAAGGACAATAAAGCAAGTGGACCTGACAAGATCTACAACGAATACTTGAAAGGTGCGGCCTCAGCCCTTGTGGAAACCTGGACTGACCTTCTAAATGAGTGTCTGCAACAAGGAAAGATACCAGAGCGATGGAGGTTGTCAAAAATCAAGCCGCTCTATAAAGGAAAAGGCAACGCTAGCGACCCAAACTCATATAGAGGCATAGCACTGGAATGTACATTACTCGAAGTCTTCACTAAGCTCCTTACAGCCAGGATAACCACTCTCGTAGACAGACACATACCTGAAGAACAATTTGGTTTCAGGAAGAGCCGCTCAACAATCCAAGCGGTAGAGTGTTTACAAGAAGACATAAGTGAAGCTCTCAAACAGCCGAAAGGAAAGCTCCACGTGGTCTTTGTAGATTACGTGAAAGCTTTCAACACCATCAACAGAACCAAACTTATAGCGAAACTCGAACACTTAGTGGGAAACGAGAACTCAATAGTGCAACTAATAAGAGACATCCTGGCAAACAACTACATCCAAATTGACGACACGGTCACCACCTCAGAACCGATAGGACAGACAACAGGAGTACTGCAAGGAGACCCACTGAGCTCACTCCTGTTCAACATAGCAACAAATGATGTCATACAGGAAATAAAAACAGAGCGGGTAAAGGCATACATCTACGCAGACGACATGGCGCTAGTATCATCATCAATTAACTCCCTCCAGACAGCATTCGACAAACTAGTGATATGGGCTCGGAACAACGACCTCGCACTGAACAGCACCAAAACTGTGCAAATGACTTTCAAGAGAGGAGGCAAACAAGCAAGAGCAGACTCTATATACTTAGGAGGACAACAAATGACTAGGGTGAAAAGCTTCAAGTATTTAGGGATAACGCTACAACCCACTGGAACGACCTACACATTGCACATCAAAGACAGGATGACAGCATCAATAAGAGCCATGAATGACATCAAACATCTACCAAGGATCTCCCTGCGAACAGCAATGAAACTATTCAAAGCAAAGATACTGCCAGTAATCACGTATGGTCTACAATCCATCTGGCAGCACCTCACAAAGAGCAACCTAAACGATGTTGAAAAGGTCAAAGCGACGTTCCTAAAACATTCCTGTACTCATCGTTGCGCCTGGTGTACGAACTATGTAGAGAAACCATGCTGCTGGAAGACCTGAGACTGCAATTACTGCTGCCGTCCACACCAGCATACGAAGCAGCCGTCACAGAGCACCGAAGGAAGAAGACGGAAATACCTGCAGACTTCTACACCACGGACGCCATGACTACAGACGACTGGAAGGAAGCGGGCTATGAACTGAGGCACACAGTGACCCGGTTCACGGTTCACGGTTTTCATTTTAGGTTGTGTTCCACGAAGAGTTTTCACGAACCCAAGCCAGACTGCGTGTGCTCCTTGTGCGGGAAAGTGTGCGAAAAATATCATGCGCTGAAATGTAAAAATCGTGTAGTGTCACTGACAAGCTTTTGTAATAGTGAAAACTGATCACTATACCAACATGCACATTATGCGCTCTTCCTTCTTATTATAACCATTGCGCCAGAATAAGTGCTCCGACATGTCTTTTTATTTTTGTGTGTTGTGCACTCAAGTGTTATCAGTGGCATACTGGCACTTTAGAAACTTATAGCTGTAACTTCCACATTTGAACCAAAAGATTAAGTCTCCCATCTCAAATTACTTGTTTAAGATATCTCTACTTGCTCTTAAAATATTTTGATGTAGATCATTAACACCCTGTATAAACGCACTTCAGAAGTTAATTTAAACAGAAAATTAAAATTGCATGTTTTCATGCAGTTGATAAATTCATGGAACACTATAGTTAGCATATTTTTAAATTATTAGAATATATTATTCTTTTCTGTTTTCCTAAGTTATCATTTAGATTATCACTGTTTAAGTGTATATATCTGTGTTTTTGTTGTAATAACAAGACATGTCCCATACTTAATTTAAGTAAAACAGGATGAAATAAACTTATATATGCACTTATATCACACTTACATTCTAAGCTATCTCTAAGCACAACCACAAAACACTGGCATCCGATTCCTTTCAATTTGAATTTTAAAGGTTTGCTCAACAATGAGGAAGCTGAAATCTAAACAGCATCTATAAATACTTCAATTCATGGTTTCTAAATTAATTATATATGTATAAAGAATGAAATTTAGGAAGTTATACTTTTTCTCGGAAAGGAGACAAACGTTAGTTCATTTAACTAAAATATACGCATTAAAGCCCAATATCCAGGGTTAAATGAAACTCAGGCCCTAAATTGTTTTAATTTTGAATGTTCTAGAGGTTGCCCTACACACAACTAGTATTAAAGTTATTATTCTACATAAAATCACTATTCATTAAGATTAAACATCTCAATTGAATTTTAGCTTCTAAAACAAACATCTCCAGGAATAAATATGACTTGAATTCCTTTCAATGGAAACATCTGACATATTATTCCTATCAAATGTAAACTTAGAGAAGGAGGGCACTGTATAACAAACAATTTTAGTCACATACTTGGGTACATACTGCAGAGATTATGTTCTACATATTCAACCAGAGAAAAATTGCATTCTGAACAAGTGCAACCTTATAATTTTACATTCCAGTTGTTTTACACTGTTACTAGTCTCTTTTAAAATGATGCGTCTATTATGGGGCACTCACACACTCATACTCTCACACATACACACAAAAATATATGCATTTAAAAACAATGGAATAAAAAGAAGAAAGATGGTCCTTTCATCCTAACTTCTTTACGATGTAACTTTTTTCTCCTATTCTTTCTTTCACTAAAAAAACCATTAGTAGTAAATACACAAGGATTTAAGCAGCTCTTCCTTTTCAGCATTGCAAATAGCATTCACAATGTGGAGGTTCACAGTGCCTATTCAAATGTAGATTTAAAAATGTTGGAACAACATATGTAACATTAAAATTGCTGGAACAATCTAATTGTTCCAGAGATTAATAAATGAGAGCGTATTGTAAAATCAATACAATGAGTATCTTTATATTATTTGTACTAAGAATTCTGAATTTCTTTCACCTTTAGACTAAAGGTACATATCATATAAAAACAGCTTTCCTTACAGGAATTTGAAAATAGTTTGCAGTACTTTTAACCATTTTTTCATTTTACCCCCTACCTAAACTAACAATTGCAAGAATGATGAACTGAAGGCACATTCTCTTTATATATATATAAAATAAACCCTTCAATTTTGTGAAATGAAGTGGCTTCCTGTCCTTGCTATTAATGCATGGCTCTTACCCCAGCACCTTTGGGACGGGCCAACACAATTGAAAACATTTAATCCTATGATTGACTCGACAGCTGCAGCCAGGTACACAGGTTGCTCCATCGAGAGAAGATGTCATCAGCTTGTCTTCAACACAGTTTTCAGATCGTCTGGAAGTGTGCAAATGATGTCTGCCATTCGGAGGCGAAGCTGATTTCGAGTAGAATCGCTTAATGGTAAATCCTCTGTTTCGCTTTGTTCTAATTTGTGTCGAATCCTCAAAATCATGTCCACCACCTCCACTTCTTGTTTGCCCTGAACCCACACTTTCAGGTCCTGTAATGAGAAAGTAAATTCATAAGTGGAAAAATAAATAATCACTAAATCTATGGATGCAGACTGAAAGATAATCAGAAAAATATCATAGACCTCTCCCTTCTTTTTCTCCTTACTTCTGCAATATTTTGCTAAGTTTGGAAATATTTTGAAAGTTTCAGTCTACTGAAGCATTTACAACAACTATTACATGCATTTAAAAAATGTGATTATTATTACATTTAAATATCAACCATCTAGTGAAAGCAGCTTGCTGATAACAGCAAAGTATAGGAGATCTTAATTTAAACAACCTGGTCTATATAAGTTTTCATACTTTGCTGTGAGAACAATGAAATAATCAAAATCTTATTTTAAAATGGAGAAAGAGGGAGAAATTTGTTATTTGAAATATATTAATTACCAACTAAACACAATACAAAATATATTTTTATAATCATACACTGCAACAGAATTTCAAGGTACACTATGTTGGGCACAATAAAGAAATCTGCTATTAATTTTTCTGGATTTTTCTCAAGTTGTTGAATAACTTCATTCTTGAAAAAGTCAAGATATATAGTTTATGAGAAAACACCAGTCTCGGTAAGAATATTCCTGCATTTTGTAACATTGCCCTTATGATACAAATGTAGGTGTATACCTATATACACCGATGGCTTATGTACTGATATAAATTGGATACAATGCAAATAACAATGATTTGAAATAATTATGAATAAAAGCAATTGTTAAGAGTCAAGCTAATTTCATATTAAAAGACTTATTGAGTCATACTTTATTAAACCTTAAAACTTCATTCATGTCACTATGAAAAACACAAACATTTTTGGGAGTGAGGATAGGACTGGGATGGTCCAGAAAATATTCCTGTTTTTAATAGTCATTAAAGTTTAAAGGTTTAATAAAGATAACTCAATAGGTCTTTTAATAATATATTTGTCTGTAAAACATGAAAATTATAAAGGTTAAGGGATTCTCCATTTTTAAGGTAACATAAATGAAAAATCAAATGAAGCTTCCTACCTATTTAATGACAAAATCCCAAAAATAGGACTTGTTATACATATAAATATACTATATTTACTTATTTTTTGTTGCAAACCAAATGGGATAGATTCACCATTTGATAGGTACACAAATGACGACAAAAACCGTAAAGTCCTTTATATCTTGGCACTTAAAATTAATGACATAGTTCTCTTCTCTTCTGTGACCTTGATTGCAGCTGGAGAATGCAGTGACTGGGCAAACAGGGTACCTGCTGTATAGTGCAGATGCCATAGGAATTATTATAGTTTTCTTAATAAACTTTAAAGCATAGTGAGTCTTCTGGTGGAAGATTGTTGCAGTGTCTCTGGATCATACTGATATGATTTATTGAGTACTAAACAGAATGCACCCTGAGCTACCTCTGAACAGGGCCTCAAGCTTTCTGCCATTAAGGAGCCCCTCAATGCATATTACAACTGTAATATTTCCATTGGCACAATTTTTGGAATATAATTTTTTATTTTTACAATAGAATGTGTTTAGATTGTCTCCCTTTTTTGCAGTTCTCTTCTACTCAAATGTCCATACTACTGCTTTTCAATATTTTCATCATTGCCTAATACTATACTGTTATGCCTAACTCTCATACTACATAGTTTCTATATACTTAATTTTTGTTGGAACATACAGAGAAGTCCAAGTTTCATCATATGTGATTCCTTTTCTTGGAATGGATCAGGATCATTTTCAATGTTTTCAGAAAAGCCTGAACAGTAATTCATGAAGTTCCTTTTCTTTACATATGAGGATTTTTGGCACCTCTAGCACACACATTTAAGTCCAGATTGTTACACAAAATCTATGTAATTTTTTTCTTACTCATGTTGGTAATTTCAGGAATTGCTTGAATCCTTATTCTGGTCTACTCAAACAATTCTAGCAATATATCGAGATTTAACTGCAATCATCTACACATTCTCTTGAATTTTCATAATGGGACAACCCCATTTTATATTACCAATGACTTTCCTAACCCTCTTAAACTACTCAAAAACTTGTAAACCTTGTGTAATAAGCAGTTATTACTGTAAACTTTTGTTAACAAATTATATATTTCTGTGTAGATGTTCAAGTTTTGGAGAAATTTGATAACATTTTCCATAAAATAATATCTAAAACTTTTCTAGCAACGAGCACATTCTAGATGCTCTCAGGCTTCAAGCCAGGTATATTGAATAGCCATTGACATTTCGGGAGTGTACATCTCTCCCATCAGGATGATGAATGAATATAGCAGCCACCTCGGCAGCTGGCATGGACCTGGTAGAAAATGGTCGGTGTGGGCAGAACTCGTAGAACACTATGGCCCATACAGCTCTGTCCATCTCCGATTCCAGCCGCCTAAGGCTGTTTATTATTGCATGTTTATGTGTAATTGGGTTGTGGCTATTATTTTGTATGTACTTTTCTGAATGTGTTGGTTTCCTGTAAATTCCAAATTATATTTTTGTGCCATTCCTGATGATATTTAGATCCAAGAAAGAGAGTTGTCCATTGATTTCCTTTTCTATTGTGAATTTTATAGTCCTTTCTTGCAGATTGAGTAATTTTAATGCATCATCTAAATGTTTATTCGGTACAATTGCAAAGATGCTGTCAACATATCTATACCAAACTTTGAAGATCAATGGGAAGGACTTTTTAATTTGTGTTTCAAATGCACTCATAAATAAGTTAGCCAAAAAAGGTGAAAGTGGATTGCCCATTGATAACCCTGATTTCTGCTTGTAGTGTTTTCCATTAAAGCTGAAGAAGTTTTGTTCAATGCATATTTTTGTTAGAGAAATGTATTCTTCTGCTTCTACTGCTTCCATTTCTATTATAGTTAGCCATTTTTTTAATACAGTTTGTAATTTTTCAGTTGGTATGCTTGGAAATAAAGATGTGACATCAAATGAAACCAGTCTGTCATTTTTGTTTACTATATGCGCAAGATTTCTTGAGCACTGGATTTACAGTGTAGTGCAGGCAGAGGGGAAGAAAAGAGAGCTAACACGCTTTTGTTTCTGCAGTGTGGTCAACCTAGAAAAACACAATTCAGCCAAATTGCTGTAAGATAAGATGGGGCAACAAACAATTGAACTCCATCCGATATGCTGTATGCTTATATATTTACTGTTATAAAACACATAAAAGTATTAAACAAATATTATGACAGCTATAAACACTCACTTGCTTTGTGATTCTTCGATTTCCAAGTCACCTACGTCACCTACATCACTCTCATCGCTTGTATCCTCTAATGTGTTAATTCCATTAATTGCATTTTCTATTACACCATCGTTTCTCCAATATTGCATTTCCAGCTCTTGGACCTTCTTAGCATATCCTTCCCGATCTGTCGCTTCTATAGCAAGCTTCCGCAGATTTGTGGCTCTCGTTAACATTGCATACTTTGTAAACATTCTTTATTTTTGCCCACGCCAGCTCAGTTGCATTCAGATCAGTTATACGGAGGTAGACGAAAAACAGCGCATCCATTTCGAGAGTCATAACACTTACAACATAGTCTTTCTTTTAGATTTGTTGTAAACTGGTTAGCTAATAATTAACCTCAAAATTGCTCAAAATGAAATGGTGTATGTGTGAAAGCTTAGCATATTAGCCACTAGATGTCACAGTATGTAGTGCATTTCCTATTTCAAAGTTGTCATCTGTGTTTACGGAAATAGGCGAAACACACCAAATGAAGACGTGGGACCCGAACGCTCAAGAAATCTTGCGCATATAGTAAATTTATATCTTTGGTTTTTTCTACTAAATCTAAAGAGTTTTTTAAATTTGCACTTTCGAATTTTGGTAAACTATTGAATTTATTTAGTAACCATTTGGCCAAATTATATGTGGGGGCATTTATGCTTCTAGTGATAGGTCTCATGCCTTTCCCTGTTTTATGAATTTTTGGCAGCCCATATACTCTTGGTAATGTTGGATTATCTACTTTAATTTTGTGAAATTCTTTTTTGTTGATTATTGTGCTTTCTTTTAGAGTTTTATTTGTGGTTTCAATGTAGTACTTTAAAGGATTAGTTTCTACTTTTTGGTAATTATTGTCTTCCAGCAAATCTTCCATCCCCTTCGTGTAATCTTCTTTTTCCAAAATTACTAGTTTATTTCCCTTGTCTGCTTTAGTATAAATAACTGGTTTCTTTTTAAGGGCTTTTATGATTTGGTTACTAAAATTAATTTTCTTTTAATTTTTAATCTGTTCTACTATTTTGGAGCATTTGTTTTTTACTGTGTTTCAACAGATGCCAGTTGGAAAGAGATTGAAAATGGAGGCGAATGCCTTTGAAACTAGTTTCTCATTAATATAAAAAGTAAGTGACGAGTATGAATAAACCAACTACAAATAGTTTTTGAGATTAATTTTGACGTCACTGTTACTAAATTCCTCCAAATACATAAAACACCTGGCACAATTGATTGTAATACAGGGAGGTTGTGAAGAATCATGCTTCAACGGAGTTTTGATACATACTAGCATAATGCATGTTGATTAGCTAACATTAAAAGTTTTTATTAATTTTTAGATGTGTAATAAATACGACTCATCTAAAAATTAATAATTATTTCGCTTCACTGTGGTGTTCCAATACAGTTAAATCTCGATATATTAAAAGTTTTGTTGTCTTATGTCACTTCACTAACAAGCTATTCTTTTAGTTATTTACTTTATGTGTAATGTCCCCCAACATATTCGATTACAACAATGAATTATATGAACTGACTACAAAGCTGGAGGGCAATATTTCGATATGAGAGGCAATAAATGTTACTGATCTTAAGGATAAGGACAAGAATTGAGAAAAGACAATGTAATATGATAAAAACACTGTAAATATGTAAAAATCATACCCTTTATATAGCATCAGATTTGTATTATTTTGACTCGTATTAGCACTAAATGAAAAACCTGGGTTTTTAAAAGAGTTGTTATTGATATGTACAGTAAACTGCAATGACTTTACTATCAGTATACTAATAAAATGGTATGAAGTTAAATAGTAATATCACTTTTGCAGCTGTGACATCTTTTTTTAATGTAACTTCAGAGATATACAGAAGAATTTCTCTTTGCATTTATGTTACTAACTACTTAAAGGAAATGTTAAAACTGCTGATCCAATTCCCAACACAGATGACAACTTCATAATGTGATGGCATCTTCATACAGTAACCTATGCACTTGAAGTGCTGGGTTTGTGTCAACTTCTTTCCATGCAGCATGGAATTTGGCTACCATTTCCTCTTCCCTGTTATGGCACATCATAGACTAAAAATTTTAAGTGCTCCCATGGGTAGAAATCCAATGGTGAAAAATCTGAGGATTAAGGTGGCCAGGGAATGGAACCATCCTGATTAATCATGTTTTTGGAATACTGGTTGTAATGTTCCTCCCAAGAAAAAATGTTGGAAAGCACCTTCATGTTGGCACAATATGTTCTAGCTTACTCCTAAGGAATAAATATTGGCAAATCCATCTAGTCTTTGGGTAATATGTATGGTCCAATAGGTGAATTTTTTACTATAGTCCCCCAAAGATTTATTCATAAACAATGCTAGTTTTGTCTCTCATTGGAAATCAGATGTCCTTCAGCCCAGTAATGCCCATGATACAGGAGTAAGCCCCCAATGGTCAGTTTCTCTATGTGAATTAAGTTGACTGTGTAAATGGGAATTGGTATCACATTTCTACAAATCATTTGGTCACATTTCTGGATGGGATGCAGTTAATCAGTTGTTATTCATGTATCATTCTTCCAATAGCTAGATGGTCTACATTCAAGTTCTAAATGGAGCTTATGTACTTCTATTAAGACCTTGCTTTTCAAAAGTCACAGTTCTTATAAAAATATTTCATTCTGAGTCATACAACCATGGTCTAACCCTTAGGCCAAATGCGGGAATTGGTAGCACAAACTCAATGGAGTAGAATGCCTCCTTCCCTCTACAGCTTCCACATGCTTAACCGCTTCGCCGATGGCCATTTAAACCATTCAGGGGCCGGAAACGGATACCCAATAAACAGAACAAGACATTTAAATTGTTAAATGCTGTAAAAATGCATCATAAATACAATTCCGTATCTTCTGTATTTATTAAGTTATTTAAACGAAACAAAAACTGGTTTAAAACCCATTAAAGGCAGTATACATCAACAGAAACAATAAAGTAGAGACTACATTAATAAATTGTTGAAATTTCACTACTTTGTTTCACTGTAGCAAAAGCCATTCTTTGCGCCAAGCACGCCTAATATTTGAATAATTTTGTTTTGTGGTATACGAACGAATGTATGTATGTATAGCTATGCAAGCGACTTCTCCAGTTCAAGGTTTTAGCTGTTAGTTTATTTATGTTATACCAAGCGATAATCATGAGTGTATGTCGCACTCTCGCACGCGCACGCACCCACCCACGCACGCACCCACGCACACCCACACCCACACTCACACCCACCCACCCACACTGCAAAGAAAACTCTGTCGGCATCTGTTATTACAGATCTGTTATTACAAAGTTTCTGGTAGCCTTATGCAGCTGTTTTTGTTCAGTATTTTAGTTATTTATACTCTCTCTGTGTTCAGAGTGATTTCTTATAGCTATCAAGAGCTAAATGAATGGCACATTTGAAACTGTTAAATTTCAATGTTATCCATGGCTTATTCCAGTAATGTAGCAAATAAATTAGCTTGCGTATGATGTGTATGGGCTTCCGATATTACTGTAGAAAATCTGGAAGATTTGTTGTGCGATTATGAAGGAGATTTTTGAGTTTGATTTATGAGTCACTATGTTTACAATCAAACTTCACTTACTTGTTGTATAACTGAAACGTTTTCAAGATCATTCAATCTCATCCTCAGCTGTTTGGTGACTAAATGAACATTCCTCTTCTTCCACTACTACGGAGCTCCGATCACTCTGTCATCTGGTGTTAGGGGCACTAAGTTTTAATACTTCATTTAATGCTGGGATTTCAAAATTTATAACTTTATCACAGTTTTTGGTTATGAATATTTTTTCCCAAATATCCAATTCTATGGGTGTACTTAAAGATTTTAACAGTTTAATGTTGTGGCCAATGTTGTGGTTTTCTGTCCAACAGTCATACACTCTCATTTATGCTATGGTGTGGTATTATGGGGAAATGCGCAGAAAAAAGCAATGATAAGAATATTAAGAATCCAGAAATATGCCATCAGAATAATTTGTAAACTAAAAAAGACGGATTCGTGTAGAAATGTTTATAAAACATTAAATGTATTAACATTTACAGCATTGTATATATATGTGCATTAAATACGTAACAAAAAATTGTAGCAGCCAAAATAAAAACATGTACATAAATACACATAACACAAGAACAAAACAAAATTATTTCTTAAGAGGAACATTAAGTAACAAAAATATAGAAAATAAATCTAAAGAATTGTACAATCATTTATCGAATCAAGTAAAACATAACAGTAGAAAAATTTAAACTTAAAGCAATTAAAACGTACCTCGTAGAAAACCCAGTCTACTCTACAGATGAGTATAAAAGGTTAAATAAAGCCTAAGTAGTATATGTACCCTCTGCTTATTTGATTATTTTTATAGTGAGTGAGTGTGTGGTGTTTTAGGGCCCGTCGACAACAAGGTCATTTGGGCCGATTATTTTTATATTGTTGTGTACACATTATATTTGTTAAACATGTCGATGTATCCTATGTATTTTGGATCATATGGAAAAAATAAAATGAAAAATGAAACCACTGACCCCTTAGTACAAGAGCCGATTCAAACCACTGAGCTATCCTAGCACGCAGTTTTCCAGGAATAGATCTGAACCAATTCAACAACTAACATGGCACAAATCTACTCCTGGATAACTAATTAATTACATTCCACAGTATCCACTATTCTAAACCCTCCAGTGGTTGCATGCACACTTGACACTTTCCACCAAATTTGTAATTTGTTTCTTCCCAAATACTTCCTCTATTACATCTCTCAACTACAAACATCTCATTGATATTGTAGAAGGTTGACTGAGCAAGATTGTGTTTACCAGCTAATGGGTGTTGCATAAAGTTTGTAGTAACCAGTTGCATTGTTTAAAATTGTTGCAGGTAACAATAAAGGAGAAAATCATGAAAGAGCAAAGAAGAGCAGAAATGTACTTCATTTTTGTGAAGAGCATTTGGCACCATATAGTATGTACTGTGATGATGAACAGATAGGATAACATTAAGAATATTCAACTCTTGAATGTGTACACAGAACAAGAAATCTTTTTTTTTTTTTTTTAAATTTATTTACTTAGTGCCAAATTAGATTAGATTAGATTGATTTGCGTTCAGTAGGTTCACTTGTAGCCAGAAAAGGCTGTGAACATTGAACATGTCCAGAGGTATAAAATTTAATAGCATATATATGTACAAAAGTTAACATAACACATATAGGATACAGGCAATATGAACAACAATATGGAAAACAAAGCAGGGATAATTATATATGATACAAAATGAAACACTTTTTAAACCAGCTTTCACTTGGCTTATGCCAGTACGTCTCAACCTTTTTGCAATGGATACCATTTTTGTTATTTATTAAATACATATACATTAAAAGTAAACTTTCAACTTGCAGCAAATATTTATTAGTAATGATTTGTCATTTGAATAGTTAGATACTACTTATAGAGCTACAGAAGCATTATCAGGATAATTTGTCATTCAGATAATCTTGTACAGAATAAAAAGATTTTGAGCAAAGGTACTCTCTAACAGCTTTTTTAAAAGCACCGAAATTATCAACTTTTTCTTTAAGAGCATTAGGAAGTGCGCCAAATATTTTGATAGTTTCATAATGCACACCTTTCTGGAAGCAAGAAAGGTTAGCACTGGGATAATGGATATTATACTTTTATCTAGTGTTTATTTTGTGAATTACATTATTTGTTGCAAATAAGGCACGATTGCATACAAAGAATTTTAGGATCGAGAATATATACATGCAAGGAAGCGTTAACATCTAGCACTGGCCCTGGTAACTTGTTTCATAGGCATACAAATGATACATTACATTCTTACAGTTTTCTCTTCACTTTTCTTTGCATTCAATATCAAAATATTTACAAAATTAAATTATCCTTGTTAGCACTCGTTGACTAACCATTTTAATTTCAAATGGCAATTTAAAGAAATTCCCCATAATCACATTGAGACAATCCATGAACATTTTCTTAATCACTAAAAGACTCTTTATATCTAAGCCATTTCTTTCTGATATGTATTGCCCCATTCATCAGTTTACCAGCATTCCATCAGAATACACACTTAATTTTTGTTACCCTATAGACATATACTACATTATATTAATCCTAAGATCTTTTTGAGTTTTTATCCTTTTAGACAGACAAATAATGGGTTTTCCTTACCTTCTATTAATTATATCTCCAAAATTTTCCTTTACATCATTATATCTTAATTATTTATGAAAAGCTAATAAACTCTCCTAATTTATCTGAGCCCATATATCTTCACAACTAAAGCAAACATATTTCCAAAAATCCTATACCAAGCTGTGTTTCTATACCCATATACTCCCTAATTCACTCTTTTCCATCTAAACAAAATAGCAGAAGATAAAATTCATGTTAGCTCAATTATCATTTTATATGCAAAAAGATCAGCAATCAATTAGAGAAAGTTTCATGTTCCACCGAAAAACAAACTCCAAGTCAGGATGCTCAGTGACACATTAACTATGTGTTAAAACTACTACTTAATATTTGAAAGACCCACTGGAATTATGGAAACACTTTTTACTACTGAAGTAATGAATACAATGACAGTGTATTATAATTACCTACACTTTACAACCATGAAAAAGTTAAATTCAGAAGAGAGGGACAAAAATAACTAATGCAGTAGCTTCTGAAGCCCACAGCATTAATTACAGTATGCTTGCAGCAGTAATTATATTTTCAACTTTGATGCTCAGTAAGACTATAAATAATTCTCCCAATATGAAGTACACTTCCATAGCTTCTGAATATAATGTCAATCCTTATGTAAATATCTGGGAGGGGACAGAGGTAGAGATAGTGATCGTGAGACAGATGACCATTAGGTTTGCTGGCAAGGGAAGGTAATGAGTATGTGTAAAAGTTAACATCAGCATTGAAGTAGTCTAACCTATCTTAAAGTTATACATAATTTTGTGCCCATGCTATTTACTTGTGAAGTTTTAGTCCTCTCTGACTTTTGATATCACAAAATGTGGTGCAAATACTGAAGGATTAAGTGAAAGCCACTCTCAATAGTAAAACATGGTGCAGTAGCAAACTGAAACAGATTTGAAAAATTTACAATTAGAACAAAAAAGGTGATCTTCAGCCATCTCTGTCAATGCCATATTGCCAAATTCCATTGTGAGGCTTAAAAACAAACTGAATTGCTCTCATCTGATTCATATACTCAGGGGATCTTTAAGATAAAATCGCTGAAATATCCATGGCTTGGGACCTAGCCATCGCAATGAATTTTTCAAATCTGGTTCAACTTTTCAAGCTGGACCTACAACTGGGCAGTGTGAAATAACATTTTAGACATGCAACAGCAATGTTTATGATATAGCACATACCACATAGCATTCTTGATGTGTCACTTACAGCATCAGATAAGGCTTCCAATTGAAGTGCTTGCAGCTTCTGACTAACTTCTCGATAACGTGTATTAAACCATACGCTAAAGTTTGGAGAGCGGAAGAAACGTCGATACAGTCCTACCCAATCCCCTTTGATTCCTGAAGTCAATTGAGGTCCAGAGCTTTCCAGAGTTGCAAAGAAATCATCTGGATTAAATGGTCTAGGAGTAGGTGCTGCCTGAAATCATACATAAATGGCTTATAAAAAATGCAATAATAAAAATAACATTGTAAATGTACACACATTATGTTTTGTGCCTGAAATAATATTTTACAATAAGTGTAATTTATGGATAGTTTGGGAACTAATTCAAATGGTTTAAAATTTGAGATTTCAATTCTATCAGATTTCAATTTAGTTAAATTGAAATGCATTAATGAATGCCATTTTAACTTATTTTAAAGATTACAAATGAAGCGGTTTGTCTAAAAATTTAACTTTTCACAAGCTCACAAATAAATTATCCTTAATTTTGTACTTATTTTAACCAAATTTGAAACTGTTTAAAAATGCTCTTCAAACTAATAATTACGTAGAAAATGAAGCTAGCTACAGTGAAGCAATAAATATTACACAAATATAACTATTGGTAACAAAAAACTTCACTTACATTAAGAAAATGATGTCAATTTTTCTTATTAGTTGAGATCGACTTCACGAACCCTTGCTCACATCATCAGTCAACACACTTCGTCGTCATGGATAAAGGTTGCTATGTTCCTACATTTTTTCAGTATTACCAAAATCTGAAAACGAAACAAACCTAAAAACAGAATCAATTGTCAGTATTTCAAATTTCATTACGCAATGTTTATTTTTTAAAATAAATATCTTTTCCTAAACTTTTAAATCTATTGGACCATTTAATTGGTTTAATAATTTAACTTCAGGATTTATTTTGTGGTTAAATGACCAAAAATGCTACGTAGCAGATCAGTTTTGGTCATTTAACCATGAAATAAATCCTGAAGTTAAATTATTAAAACAAATGGTATAAAGGATTTAATAGTTTGGGAAAATATACTTATTTTAAAAAATAAACATCACGCAATGAATTTTGAAATACTGGCAATTGATTCTGTTTTTAGGTTTTGTTTTGTTTTCAGATTTTGGTAATACTGAAAAAAACATAGTAACATAGTAACCTTTATCCATGAAGATGAAGTATATTGTGACTTTGTGGGTTCGTGAAATGAAAAGTCCAATTTCACCACTCAAAAATGTTCTTTATTTCCACCGACTTACAGTTAAACTCTTGCCAATTACACAGAATTACTTGCTGCACACAATTACAATTTACTAGTTCGTCCGTTACAATTTCACTTGTACTCGCGATTACATAAACTCCGATGCACATACCAGTTACGTACAGTCTTCCGTTGCACAATCTTCTCGTTCATTAACACGTCACTGCCTAACTCTTACACCAAGAACTGCGACTGTCTCCTCGCTCACACTCACTAACCAACTGACTAACACTGACTGACTGCAGCCCTTTTTATAGGCATCTCGCCGACTTCTCGGCTTTTCTAGTTCCCAGGCGACGTTTCCAGATGATGAACGATCCCGTCATTTCTGGAACACAGGTGGAAGAGAAACAGACCGCACAATTATGTTTCTTTCCCCAGCCGTCCCTGTCACCACTATAAGACAAACGAGGGGAGGGCGTAGCTAACACGGACCTCCCTCGTCTCCCGCTCTCAGCTGCTTTCATAGGGTGTTCCAACGCTCGTGTGACAATATTTTCTGATGATGCGAGCAAGGGTTCATGAAATAGATCTCAACTAGTAAGAAAATTTGACATTTTCTTAAGATAAGTGAAGTTTTTTTGTTACAAATTGTTATATTTGTGCAATACTCTTCAAACTTTTAATATCATTTCAGTGCAGCAGATTGCTTGTGGAATTGCTATTCCTTTCTTGGAAGTGTTGAAAACAGTGTTGTTATGATAAGTGTTGTTATGATAAATGTTGTTATGATAAATTAACTTTGTTATGATAAATTAACTTTAACGAGAACCAGTCGAGAGCCGGCCGATGATAGAGGCAAAGCCTCTGAAACATGTTCCGGAAAAATTTAAAAGTAAGTGTTGTCTAGTGTCTTTAATCGACTCTCTTTAAAGTTAATTTGCTTGTGGAATCTCAGATTTCTAAGAAGCTTTTCATATAATAAGCAGCAAGCAGATCATTTTAGAATGTGAGAGGTTTGTTTCAATAGAAAAGAAAACAGCAAACAAGTTCTAGAGCAGGAACAAGGATGATTCTTTTTTCTTTCTTCTTGTTTAACAAATTACTCTTCTCCTTGTAAGATTTACAACCCAATATCCTGGGTCAGTAGCTCATTGAGGAGCACACAAACTTTGGACCATAGCACATCAAGGATGGGTGTAGTATTTAACACCCGCTTTTATTACATTACGGAATCGCATGAGATGAAGATAGAGCACCGGTGGAATGAGATGGCAGGGGAAACAGGAGATCCCAGAGAAAACCCTCCCTAGAGCTGTGTTGTCCACCACAAATTCCACTTTACAGTCGCCTGGGATCGAACCCGGGCCACCTTGATGAGAGACAAGTGGTGTAACCACGAGACATGGTACGGCCCATCAAGAATGGGTGATCAATCCAATATCTGGTATGACACTAACAAAGGCAGTGGAATATAGTGATGAAAGGGACAAAAGGAAAATTTATGAATAAAATTACCCAAGCTAAGTTTCACCTAGTGAATGAGGAAAAATGAGAAGAAAAAAAAAACAACCTTTTGTCAGGTTGATTCGCCATAGGGATTAGGACCTAAGGCCTCCAAAATTTCAGTCAGATTATTACAGCACTACCCATAGTCAGGAATATTCATTAAAATAAATATTTAACACTTTCCCATACTAATTTTCTTCCTTTCATAATTTTATACCTGCTCCTTCAAAAATAAAATAATGACTCAGCTTGTAGCCAAAAATAAAACATATTTCAAAATTAATTCTGGGCTTACTAAGAACATTACAAATAGGATTTTAATGAACTGCACCAATATATTTTCAGAGCAAGTGGAGATTTTTCTTAAACAAGTAATTTGAGATAGGAGACTTGTGGTGTTGGTTCAAATATGAAAATTATGGCTATAAGTTTCTGAAGTGCCAGTATGCCACTAGGTAATGAGTGCACAACACATGAAAATGAAGAGATGTGTTAGAGCGATTCCTCTGGTGCAATGATTATGATACTAGCTTTCAGGTAAAAGATATTCGAGTTAGACTCTCCTTCACTTTGTTATTTATTTTTTTATTTTTAATGTCTTATCTAAGCCTTTAATTTTGTTGAAATGTATGTATTGTAACGGGACCGCTGGAGCACCCTGTACCAGCTGCGAACGGAAGGTAGGGGAGGACCGCGTTAGCCACACCTCTTCCTCGTTTGTCTTATAGTGGTGACAGCCAGTGGTCGGAAAGAAACATAATTGTGCGTCTGTTTTCCCTTCCACCTGGTTCTCGATCTTTCTGTTACTAGAACAATCTTGCAAACACCAGAAGTCGGGATATTCCTATATAAAGAGGGACAGACAGTGTGTGTCAGTTGTTGTGCTGTGTTGAGTTGGTCGATCAGTTAGTGAGACAGTCGCAGTTCTTGGTGTAAGAGTTAGTCAGTGACGTGTTAATGAACGAGAAGATTGTGCAACGGAAGACTGTACGAACCGTGTATGAGTATCGGAGTTGATGTAATCGCGAGTACAAGGAAATTGTAACGGACGAACTGGTAAATTGTAATTGTGTGCAGCAAGTAATTTTGTGTAATTGGCAAGAGTTAAACTGTAAGTCGGTAGAAATAAAGAACATTGTTGAGTGGTGTAATTGGACTTTTTATTTCACGAACCCCCAAAGTCACAGTATTTTAATTTCAACATATTAGTACTTCTTCTTCTTAACTTCGCTAGTAGTACTACTTAGTGATGTACTGGGTGTCAGGGTGTTGCAATCCGGGGGTAGAATGGCGACTGGATGTGCATGACTGGGAATTGGATGGTAGAGCGAGGTTGGGGCAGGGGAGAAGAGACAACACTGATGTTCATTATACCCAGAGTTATAAAGCTTTAATGATTAACGTTAAGCCACCAGTTACACGAGAGCCTTGTATAGGTTAAAGGAATTGAAATGTTAGTGAAATGTACAGAATTACATCAAAATCCATGTGGAGCCTTACCTTTGGAGGTATGTCTCATATGTGATGAGAATGCGGGGTTCAAGGGAGGGGGTGGTAGTAGTAGAAATGGAATTAGGGCGGTAGAACGACAGAGATCCAGCGTGATCCCTCCTGAAGAATTCAGGTTAGACTAGCACACAACTGCCCAAAATTGCAGCTAAAAGTATTATCATTTAACTAGAGAGAGGGAGCCAAACAATGAACCTTTCCATATTATGTCAGCTAAAAACCCTACCGTGGTATACCATTGTTCCCAAAATGTCTACCAACCATGTACAATCAAAGTCCACAATATGTGCTGGTTATGACTTTTCTGTTGCTAAGTTCATTACCCAGGATTACTGAATTCAACATAAAGGTGCAGCTATTGCCCCATGAACCGATGAGCTAAGGATTTCTCATTCCTTGGCCTGCTGTTAGGTTCAACAACTTTAAACCAGGAAATAGTAATACGATTTTGCAAGGAAACATCATACTGTTACAATCCCATTTAAAAATTGAAAATAAATTAACTTTTTCCATCTCACCAAGTGTATGCGACAAGGGTTATGTTCCTCTGACTGTTAATGTTGGATTGAAGAACCAAAGCTCTGGACTGAATAGAGAACCCAGAATAGGTAATCAACCTGATGCCTGGTATGAGAGTGAGAGAAGTGGATGACTGAATGAAGGCGAAATGAATGATAGGAAAGATGATAATGGAGCAATTGGTGGAATGATGGCAGGGAAAATCAGAGATTCCGGAGAAAACTCACCCCAGCGCCGTGTGTCCACCACAAATCTCACATGTGGTCACCTGGGATCAAACCCTAGCCACCTTGGTGAGAATTGAGCAGCCTAACTGCTCGGCCACATATTAGTACAATTAATTGTTCTTTTTAACAAAGGCTGAAATCCTGCCTAATACTTCCCCATGCTATACTTCAAAATGGAAAGAGTTTAAAGTATGAACATATGTAATTAAAATAAAAAAATAAAAAAAGTCCTTATGTCAATGTTATTGGAACTGCTTGTAATGGTGAATGGCATTTTCAATGCAAAGTTGACAGCAGTGAAGTATTGATTGTTGTACTTGATCCAAAATTTCTTGTGTGTGTTGAATGTCACATGCTGCTATTATTTGGGCAGCTACGTCCTCTTCTGAGGAGATGGATGTTTTCATACACCACAGACTTGGTGTAACTCCAGAAAAAGAAATCAGTTGGATTGAGGTCAGGAGAGCATGATCAAGCTACAGTTGGACTCCTCCTCCTAATCCATCAGGCAGCATAAACATGGTTCACATGCTCTTGCACAGCCATGGAGAAAAGGAGCAGAGTTCCGTATTGTAGCCACAAAAACAACAAATATGAAGGGGTACATCATCTGAAAATATAGTTAAAATTATTTAATAACAAATGATAAACATGTCCATTTAACTGAAGGGGAAGCAGATATGGGCCAATGACTGGTCTGAAATAATTTCAAACCATCTGTACACTGAAAATGTCTGCTGATGACTTTTCTCCACCACACCATGTAGATTGACAACATCCCGCAGATGGCCAATTCTATAATTAAGTGAACCATCCCTAACGAACAAGGCCTCATCAGTAAATGGTTAATGCCTAGTGCATGTGCAATAAATAGCATGTGTGCTGATAGACGGCTCTTCTCAAAGCATTGCAGAACATTGATACCGAAATTAAGAATTGCAATGAGTAAAGAATTGTAATGGATTTCAAAGGAGTATTGTATATGTTATGACATGAACAGGTGCAGTTGGTTGAGTAGTGTAACAAAAGACACGGGAGAAACAGAATTCTAAGGGATTGCACTTGACTTCGTTTGAATAGGTATTCTTCGGACCCTTAATAATGGCGTGATGATGATGATGATGAGATATATATATATAAGGGCGCTCAACTATGGCGGTCATCAGCGCCCTTTAAAAAACTAGTCATGGCACAAGCCAGATATAAAACTTTCTAAAAACTATACAAGTGTAACAAAACCCATTAAAAATACACGTACATAAAAAACATCAATCAAAACCTACTAAAAATTTCGTTCACTAAATCCTAAACTCTAAACTAGACAAGAAACTAAAAACCTTCTCCACGGATCTCCACGCACGGCCTACACGTGGGTGGGCCAGTTGACCATCTCCCTCAACCACGAAGAGGAGCCCACACGAGGGAGACTGTTGGCTCGGGACCCCGGGTGCGCCAAACCCGTACCTACCAAAGTAGGCCCCTGGGGGGGGGGGGGGGGGGTAATAATGGCGTGACCGATACTAATAATCACAATGGACAAAATAATTACAAAGGGAATCTTTGTGTGAAAAGAGGGCTTCCAGAAGTGAAAGTTACACACACCCACGCACAGCTGTGTATAGTGTGAGGACAGAGAGTCCGTGGCTAGCGGCTGATTCAGTTGGTTCTCTCTGGTTCTGTCTTGGTTGAAGGCAGCCCAGAAGTGATGAGAGAAGATTTGTCGGTTCATACTTAACAAATTAAGTATTATCGAGTAATAAGCATTCCACCTTCAGTCACTCTAAACAGTGATATATTGGTAACCCTTGGTCAGCAACCTCAAGTTTGATGTAATGATAAAAAGAAGCAGTCATTAAACCAGTTTGAAACGGGCATTCCAGTGTCATTAGAACTATCCTTACTCATACATACCCATGCATACCCTGAGAGAAACCTCATTGCTCAACCCTGAGCTACCCATATTATTCGTTATAAACTGTAGCGCCAATGTGGAACTCCTTTGCGCCACCCACTTTATCGCTTCAAAATTCTCCTTAACCCATTAATGAACAACTTTTCTTTTTCTTTTTAAAAAAAAATTGAAAGAAAAAACATGTGTTATGTATTAATTCAGTATACAGAATGTCACCAATATATTTTGGTTGCCTTTCAATTTGCCCAGTGTCCCAAAATCACCCAGTCTATAAATAGACAGCTGGGCATTAACAGTATTACAACATACTGTGATGTACTGTAATTCAATGAACGAATACATTTCCGTCAAGTTTATGCATTTTATGTTAAAACTTTATTTCTTAAAACAATTAAAGACCATTTAGAGCCAAACTGCATCTTAGGGGATGCAGCACCGAAAACCCCAAATCCAGCAATTTTCAACCAATCTTGCTGAAATTTTTATCACTTAGTTCTGATGCATAGTGGACACATAATTCAAAATTTGGTTTTTATATCTTCAATAGTTTTTGAGTAATTAATTTGTGAAGTTCAATTTTTGGGCAAAATTCAAACTGCTCCATGTGATAAAAATTTTCAAAATTTTAAGTTTTCTATTTCTAAAAATATTCAGATGGTTAAGAAGAAAAGATTTATCATATGAATTTCTTATACTGCCTTTAGTTACAGAGGGGAAAAAAAAATTAGGTATGGAGGAAACAAAAAAGTAAAAAAATGATTTAACCTTTGACTTTTTATATCAATAACTTTAAAAATATAATATTAAAAATTCATATGATAGAAAAATTTATTTGCTTTCTAAGAACATTTGTTGAACATTTTAGAGGGACTGAATCAAAACTGCATCGTGTGGAACATTTTGAATGACAAAAAATGTTGAAAAAACTATAACTGAGTAAATCAAATTTTAAAATCCAAAACGTTTTCTTTCCCAGTTACATGCCTTGAAGTACACTAAAACCCTCCAGATAGATAAGTTGGACCCACTTGCCTCTTCGTTCTCTTCTGCAGCAGTGTTCTTCAATTTCAGTTTCCTTCTGGATGTTTTAGAACTTACCTTCGAAGAAATTGCTGAATTAAGTAAGTGTAATTGGTCCTTCCCTTGGCTAATTTTTAGAAATGCTGGTGAAATCTGTGTCCATTATGTCTGACTGCAGTTTGAGTGAGCCAGAACAACCAAAATTGAACTCACTGATGGTTGACATCACAGCAACCTGAAGTCTCTTCTTTAAAACAAATATTTCTTTTGGGAAATTATGCCATATCATGTTATGTAAACTTTCATTTGCATTTTGTCTCTTATCCAATGTACATCTCCTTAGGATTTCATCTGATGCCAGCCTTTGGTACTCAGGCATTAGTTTTCTTACCACATCAGGCCTCAAGTATGTTCCCATTGTTGTGTTATGTTTAGGTGTTTCTTCCCATGTATTGTTTAGCCTATTCATGATCCTAACTATGTACACAGTCAACAGAAGGTCAGTTGTTTCAAAGAATGTTTTACCTATATAACAGTTTTATGCACGTTTTGTTGTATAAAATACCTTTATAAATGTTAAATGGCACACTAAAACTCATCAATTATATATAAACAGTATGTAGTTTAACGAGAAACACAAAAAAATCCTGACAGTTAGAAACTCACACAAAAGCAAAAATATAAACATTATTATATAGAATAAAAAGAAGTATTTCAGAAAGTGGAGTGCCATTGTTACTAAAATTAGGCAAGTGAGTCAACCTTGTATATACTTTTCTCCACTTACAAGTTTTTTATGAAGACTAGTTTCTGGGGACTTCTCCCCTATCGTCAGCTCTGTGGTAGACTCTACCACAGAGCTGACGATAGGGGAGAAGTCCCCAGAAACTAGTCTTCATAAAAAACTTGTAAGTGGAGAAAAGTATATACAAGGTTGACTCACTTGCCTAATTTTAGTAATAAACATTATTATTTGCTTTCAATGTTTGTAGCCAGTGTTTTGTTTCCATGATGCCACATATTGTAAGAAATAACCATCATACCAACACACAAAATTCCACCAGAAACTTTGCCCGCTAATTTCAAATGTATTAATTTAGTACATTCAATCGAACTCAAATGACAGAATTCTGTGAATCCAAGGGCCAGCATGCACGTGCGCATGGGAATTTAAATTGTCATGTGAGGGTACTTAAATGCTTGAAACTCTTAAATTTAGTTGGATTATAATACTATAAGGCTCAAAGTATTTTATTACCTAAAAAACAAAAAAGATATTTTTTCCCATATTTTTAGCTAATTTCGGTGCTGCATTCCCTTAACTGAAAAAGATTTGGAGTGCAAAAGCTCTTTACTGACTGTGATATGGTTCAAAACATTTTGGGCAGTATGTTGCACTTTTTGCATAACATCTGTGGTCTGCCTTTACATCCTTCCATCTGACAATGCCTCTGTGAAGAACTTTTAGCCATGAAGTATCTCTTCCATAAAATTTGAAATTAAACTGCAACAAGGCAAGGAAACTGGAAGCCTGATCTTCTTCCTGATTGAAAACAACTTGAGATATTGTACTGCCAAGCATTGTTGAAATTCAAGCATATCCAGATAATCTCCTCCATGTATTTCTCTGTAGATAATTCAACCATTAACTACAACAATGTCCAAAATTCTTGTGAAGAGGGCCCAGTACCACTTTTTTCCACAGATTGAAGTAGTGTATTTTCCTGCCAACCAGTCTTCATGGTTCACTCCACCCATATTCTTACTGTAGTGCTTTATTGCTAGTAGCTGTTGAACACTCATCTTCTGTCTTGCATTTCTATTCCACCTGCTTACAGAAGCCAATGGCTCTGCTACAGCAAAGTTTGATGCTAAAGTTACACATTTGCTATCAAGACATATGAAAAAAAGTATTTCACCTTGAGTGTCAAACGTATAATCATAGGAACCATGTATTGATTTTTGCATTGTTTTTGTATCTTCTAGAGAGCACTTGGTGGCTCGAAAACCAAGATTTTGAAGGTGGAGCAAAAGATCTCTACTTGTGAAAAAGTTGTCTAAATAAATGTCATGAGAATGAGAATTATACACGCAATTCAACATGTTCAACACCATTCTGTCGGTCAGGGTGAGTTACCTGGATAAGGTTTTTTCTGGGGTTTTCCCTTATCCTGAAAGACGAATGTCGGGTAACTGAGCTCCGTGGACCCTGGGCTCATTTGAGCATGATTTCACCCATTCCATTCATCGTCCGATATGACTTAACGTTGGAGGATGTAAAAAAAAACACCATTCTGTTGCCTAAAGCTAAGTAATTCCTGTTATTCAATTCATTTCCTACTGAATCTTTATCACAGTACAAGTCAAATTTGTAGCAGTAACTATTAGAGCCCAAAGCTTGCAACCAAATTGGATGCGCTTCCCTTGAATTGTTTGAGGGAATTGTGACCACAGTATTTTACTATCATCTCATCTATGGACAGCTGTTCTGAACATATACCAAAGTGACAGAGGGAAGCATTCAGAATCAATATAAGTGGTCTCACTTTGAATCGTTTATCTTGCTTCTGGTCATTAGTAGTCAGTTAATTTCCAATTTCTGAATACGTATAAAATTTCAATTTCTTCTTACAATATCTAGCATATACAACTTCAGACATATATAACATAATATACCATAAATACAATATCTTACATACTGCTTATTTTGGAGTTGCATATTCCCATGCCCCATTATAGTTCACCCAGGTTGTGTATATAATGGAGCATTTTAAAACTTGAGATCTATATTTTCGTTTCCCTTTATACCTTCTGCTATTTTTCCTAGTTGTTCTAATTAGTCTTCCCTGTTTTCCAAAGCCATTTTTGTCTTACCTTGCTAATAAATTTTCCCAGTTTTATTATGTTTTCTTCTGATCTTAGATTCAAGATTCTTTTGCCTCTTATTTCATTTGATATGTTTTCCCACTTATGCAAAAGAAATTCATCTCTCCAATATTTTGTTTTTTAACAATCAAAAATATAATGTCAAGTACTATCTTCTTTTTCACACATTGGACATCTTCCCTTAATATATCCATTCCTTATACCCTTTAAGTATATTATTCCTGTTCTAAACCATGCCAACCCTTCTCTTCCTACTTTATCACAGATGTCAATATATTTTTCTCTGCCCCAATCATTTTTCAGTGTTTTATATAATTTCAGAGATCTTTTGTTATTAAGATTAGCCCATAATTCTTGTTTTGCAATATCTTCAATTCTTGTTTTTACTTCTTTCCAGAATCCCTTTTCTATTCTTCCACTATCTAACCATAATGGACCCATACCTATTTTCTGTAAAATCTTTTGAATTTTATATATCCAAGTCTCTCTCCCCTTTATTCTTGTTTGTGCTACCTAACACTGTTTAACGATATTTTCCTCACCTAAATTCCATATTCTGAACCAATATTTCAGTGTTCTGTCCATCACCTTGCTTTTGTAACCTAATCTTCCTAATTCCATTAAAGCCACCTCATTTGGTGAGGATCTAGGTAAGCCTAAAACAAGTCTACAAAATAGTCTATTTATAACATTTATCGCTTTCCATCCTTCATCTGGCCCCCATATTTCTATTCCATATAGCAATCTGCTTTCTACAACTGAACCAAACAACCTTTCTAACCATTTTACTTGCATATTTGGTATTTTGTTAATACATGTTCTAATAACACTCAGCCATTTTTCCATCTGCCAGTGCTTTCCTTTTCTGATCACTCCATTCACCATTACTACATAATATTACTCCAGGTAATCAATATTCTTAATCACCTCAATTTCTGAACCTTCCCACCACCATTTTTCTTCTCTGTTTAGATTGAAACCTTTTTTTACTACCATGATCTTAGATTTAGTTTTATTTATCTTCAAACCCCATTCTTTACAAAACTTGCCTATTGCTTCCAAGGATTGTTTTAAGCCTATACTTGTTATGGAACCTGTTACTAAATCATCTGCAAAGAGCAGACCTGGTATCTCTCTATTATTTAAAATTGGTAAATGCATAACATTTTCACTTATTACTTCTAGAATATCAATAAATTAAATAGCACTGGAATTAATTTGCAGCCTTGTCTAAGTCCTACATTGTTTGGTATTTTTTTCTGTTATCATTCCCCGATCATATTTTATACTAAATTCATTTTCTTTTTAAATATTTTGGATTACTGTTATAAAGTTCTCACTTAATCCTTTTTTCCTCAATTTAATCCAAAGTGATTCCCTAGAAATTGTATCGAAGGCTTTTTCTAAGTCTAGGAACAGTAAATATAATCTCCCTCTTTTGATGCTGAGATACTTATCTACTAATGTTCTAATTATAAAAATGTTGTCTGCCATTCTTTACCTTTTCTAAACCCTAGTTGAAATGGTGAGAATTTTCCTTCTATCTCTGCCCAATTTTGTAATCTTTTTGCTAACGCTCCTGTGAAGACTTTCCCAAGTATTGAAAGTAAACTTATTCCTCTATAATTTGCCAGATTTCGCATGTCTCCTTTACCTTTGTATATTGGGGCTACTTTTCCCATTCTCCAATTTTTAGGTACTTTACCCTCCTCTAAGATTAAGTTCAATACCTGCACTAGTATTCTGGATCTATTTGGGTCCTCTGCCCAAGCTCTCCAAAATTCCTCTGGTATTCCATCTATACCACATGCCTTATTAGCTTTTAAATTCTTAATTTGCTCTAGCATTTCATTCACCGTGAATTTACTATCCAACATGTCTATTTTCAACGGATTATACTTATCAAATTATCCTGTATAATCAAAGTTTTAACTCCCAGAAGTCCTTGAAAGTAATTGCACCACGTTGCTGGTGATATATTAGTTCCTCCCCTACTTTTGTTTAATTTACTTACCATTGCCCAAATAGTTTTGTTATCATTCTTTTTTGCTGCCACATTTAACTTTTGGCTCAGCTTCCCTCCCCCCACCCCACTCATTTCTTTTTACTTCTAATAATGACCTATATCCGAGCCTTTCTACTAGATAATTTTCCCTATCTATTTTGTCCCCTGTTTGCCTCCAATGCTTTCTCTCTGCTCCTTTCTTTTAGCTTCTAAACATTCATTGTCAAACCAACTATAATTGGTTTTATGCCTGCTATCACTTTCATTTCATTTCCAGCTTTTTTAACTACTTCCTCTAGGCTCAAAATACTTCCTTCTATATTTTTATCTTCCAATAAACTCTTTAGCCTATTTTCCTCTAAACATTCCATTTCTTGATTCAATTTAGTATAAAATTGTTCAGCTCGATCATGTTTCCATTTGTAAATATCTAATTTTATACCTAAACTAAAATCCTCATACCTAATATTATCTTCTAATATTCTGAACTCTATTTTTGATGGGAAATGGTTGCTTGTGCATATTATATTCATAATTTCAAAGTCTGCTATATATCTATCTAAACCTATTGAATATAATATATAGTCAATGACACTTTGGCTGTTTTTGTTTACAAAAGTAAATTCTCCCCATTCATCTTTTCCTTTTACACCATTACACATCAAGAGGTTGTTCTCTTCACAAAACTCGATTAGTTATTTACCCTCATTGTTAAGTACTTTATCACTGCTACAACGGCCTTCCAGGTGTACTTCCTTTAAATCAAAACCATTAAAATCTACCCTAATTTGCTCCTCTCCTACTCTTGCGTTAAAGTCTCCTATTAAAATTATTTCTACGCCTATATATTTATCTTATAATTCTTCTATATTCTGTCTCAATTTAATAAACAAGCTTGAGTCATAATAACTAGAAGTAGTAGGTGGATTACAAACAATGCCTACACACGTTTTTGCGCTTCTTTTGAATAAATCAGTAAAATTACACCAGAACACTGTCACTTCCTAGATCATTTTCAACCTTGATTTCCAACCTCTTACTTTTTTTGACAAACATCCCTAAGCCACCAGACACTCGGCCCTTATCTTTCACTTTCATCCCTTTTCTCCCAAAATAATCATAGCTCGTGATATGAATTTCACAATCTTTTAATACCCATGTTTCCACCACCACTATCACATCCGCCCACTTCGCTATTTGATGAATTTCACCACTTTGTAATTTAGCATATAATCCTTCCATATTCCACCCTACTATAGAAAGAGAAATTAACAGCTATACAGAGCCCTTTCTGTCAAACCTAAACTAATCCAATTTTGCTTTGCTTCTTGTTTGTCTTGTCGCCATGTGTTGCTCACATCTCTTCTCTTGCACTTGCATAATGCTTCCTCCTGATGTAGACACAACACTCAAGCCTGCCTCTCTCCACATGTCTATACCAGCTGTCGCTCCCAAGGCCAGTCTGTTGACATCTTCTCTCAGCTGTTGTGGTGACGTAACAATGTGACGTGTCGAAGTTGGCAGTTCTTCTGTCCTTTTCACACCTTCCACTGCTGCTTCCCTACACGTGTGTTGTTGTTTCCAGTGTCTTGCATCTGCATCGCCTTGATCAGTTGTCAAATTTTGTCCACTCATATCCTGTTTCCTGCCATCTATGAATAAGTTCAAGCCTCTGACATAAGCAGTTTTACCGTCTTCTCTGGCTTTCTTCATTTCTTTCAATAAAATGGCCCTAAATTCCCATTCCTTTTTACCGTATTCTTGCTCAATAAAAATGTTGGTTCCTTTCAATTTTTTGCATTTGTCAACACCATCCATTTAACTTTCATAGTTGAACATTTTACTAGTATCGGCCTCGACCGGAGTCCTCTTCTTCCAATCGTAAATGCGTCTGTTATTTCCCAAACTTGTATCTGCATTTCCAGTTTTTCCTTGAATATGTCTTCCATTTCTTCCCAGGCTCTCTTCCCCATATGTTCTTGCACTCCAAAAATTATAATATTATATTTCCTTCCATTTGTCTCATTCTTTTCAAGCCTCGTTATCCTTTCCTCATGGTTCCGGATATCATGTTCCACTCTTGTCTGATAACCTGCAACAGTTGTCTTCGTTTCCTGAGAAATGTCACTTATTTTTGTATCAAACCTCTTCTCCATCTTTTTCAACTCAGCAATCTCTTTTGAAATTACTTCTAGCACTTCAACTATCTGTTCCAACTCGGAGCCCGGATTCAGCTCTATTCCTCCAATTGCGAGTAGCGCCAACAACACTAGAGCATATCAATATGAAGTCACTTGCCCATTAGAGGCATTTTCATTCATTTTAACGCACCTTCAATTAAATAAGCCAATTCTGGCCCGATAGAAGTCAACTGAAATTCCCATTTTATTTGCTGCAGGCAGAGCGCATATAAACACATCTGTCCTTCTCCAGGTTCTTTGCGCAACTCTGCCGGTCATTAGTAAGTGCATTTTATTAAAATGTATAAAGCTCTTCACTTTTAGTTATTGCTTTTGAAGCATAACAGTTTTTACAATGTCTAAGCCCAAATCTGGCTCCTCTGACCAGCAGTGTCTTTCAGAAGAATGCCTATGATACCTTGAAAGCAATAATATGCTTAAGATAACTCTGAGCTTCATCAGGATCAAAGAGAAATGAAACCTATTTTTGCAGGAGGCTGCATAGGACACAGTTTCTTTAACAATAAATTTAAACACTCCATTATACTTTAAAATTTTCTCTCCAATCTCAAGTGGCATGCAATCTTTCAAACTTTTTTCATTTCTTCCCATTTTTCATTTGAAGCTTGGTCATTTTCTGGAATTTTTGTGTACTTTAGGGCACATTTTTCATTTCTTGTTGGCTGGTTGCAAAGTTTTCTTTTTCTAGTTGACTTTTCAACCCTAGAGTAGTTTGTTTCCTATATGTCATACTTTTCAGAGACAGTAAAAAACTATACTTCAACTGGGCTGGGAACGTCATTCACATTTACTATAACTGTACCATCACCAGGTGCTTCATCCTCATCAGTCAAACTGTCTGGATCAGGAATATGAATCATAACATTGACTGTATCACAATCATCATGAATTTTACCGGCAAAATTACCATTACATACAATATTCAGTGTTTCTTCGAGTGTAATCCTTTGAATACAACATTGTAATTATTACACATCACATCTCTGAATGTAATCTAAAAGTGAACGAAAGAAAACAAAATAACTAATGGACTTCACATATTAATGTTACCATTTTTTATTAGAGCAGCATTGCAAAACTGTTTCCAAAAATAATAATATATATTACTTCAAAACTCAGTGTACTTACATGTTATCCTCGCTCTAACGAACACAATTTGAACACCAGTTCACTTTGTTTCAAACAGAAAAACTGTAGAAAGCAAATAACACACAATGCTAAAGCAACAGTGTCAGCAGTTGTGTTACGCAAGGGTTTCCACATGCTGATGTGAGATAACACATGTCGCTTGACTTTCAGCTCATATTCTCAGCACAGAATTGCTTACAGCTGTGGATTCTTTGTGTTACGCAATAATACAAACATTTATCAAAAGTTTATTGTATTACAGAAAGTTGGGAGGGAAACGTAAGAAAAATGCAATAATGTACTTTCACACACATTGCAGTTGTTAGCTAGCACCCTACTATTATAAATTAATAAACTACACAATTTGCAAACTTTTAAAAGATAACGCATTCACATAATCGGATAACTTCAGTAATAATGCACTTGGTGAAAATAACTATTCAGAATTCATGTAAAATAAGTAAATGTATGTAGCAGTCTATAAACAGACCCTGAGCGTTAATGAGTTGAATTGCATTGTGTGTCGTGTTTGTGTAACACTCGTATTGACTCTGTTAACCTGAACGGTTGCTCTCCCTTTTAACTGTCCAATGATGAACTGGAACTTAAGTGATATGCAATAAAATGTATTATCCAGGTTTTTGGCCGTGGTCGATTGGCTCAAATAACACTTATGTGCTATAGCGCAATAATTTAACTTCAGGATTTATTTCATGATTAAATGGCCAAAAATGATCTGATAGGGCCAATTTATCAGTTTGTTTATACTTAATGTTCTTTCATTCTGGTTTCCAAATTACATTTCGGCTTACAATATAAACCTGATCACAATCTAAACAAAATTATTAAAACAATTATTAAAATTAAAGTTAAAAGGTTAAATTATTAAAATTCATTATTAAAACAATTAAATGGTCTGATAGATTTAATGGTCTGGGAAAAATATTTATATTAAAAAATAAACATTGCATAATGAATTTTGAAATACCAGCAGTCGATTCTGTTTAAGTTAATTTCATTTTCAGATTTTGGTAATACTGGCAAAAATGTAGTGACCTCTAGCGATAGTAACATTTCAATGAAGTTGTTTGATGGCTGAAGATGTAAACAATGGTTTACAAAATTGATCTCATCAATTAATAAGAAAAATTTACATCATTTTCTTAAGATAAGTGAAGTTTTTGTTGCAAACAGTTATATATGTGTAGTATTTGTTGCTTCACTGTAAATAGCTTCATTTTTTACATAATTCTAAGACAATGTTTAACCCATTTTACTCCAACACTCTCTGATCAGCATCTGATAAAAATTACGTTTAACACAATTAACTGTGTTATGTTTATCAACAGACTAATCAATAATTATTTATATTAGCTATGTCTACTATCTCTGAAATTATTTTGGCGTAGTTCATTAATACCCTGTGTATCAACAGCACCAATCTTTATAACATGTCACCTTTTAAATCGAGCATCATTATTATTAAAAACCTGCAAATAAATAATTCTGATCAAGGCTTCACAGGTGGTCAGCTATGTCAAGTTAATTAAAGTCGAACTTTCGGCCAATGTATACTCCATGGCGTTCAGATCCTGAAGAAGGCCATGGAGTATACAATGGCCGAAAGCTCGGCTTTCATTAACTTGACAAGGCTGATCACCTGCGAAGCCTTGATTAATGACGCTTGCAATGAAAGACTCAAGTCTTACACAAATAATTCTGGTTCACCATGTGCTGCATAGGGGTCCACAACAGCAACATAGATGATTTGTCAAGGATTTAGAACATTTTAAAACTGCTTTTTGCTACCTTCACTTTACACCCAGATTTATCAACAAAATATATGCACTTACACCTACATATTTATACTGAAAATATTGAATTTTATTTCTAGAATAGAATGAAAACAGGAATAACATTACCCTAGCTAATTTACAAATCTGTCTTATTCAAGAAATTTTCAAACAGTACAGCACTCTAGAAGTAACCAATGAAGGATGACCAACTGGCAACCAGCCTTTAGAGGGACGGAAGGATGGAGGGACAGAGGCAGAGAGAAAGGGAAGGAAAGTTATGTCCATTTCTGTTACAATACAAATGTTGCTCCTCAGAAAGAGCAAGATACCAAAATTATTACTGCTAAATGCAATGTGGACTTATGTGCACATGAATGCTTTGAAAAATATTACACCAAAAAATTAGATGCCTAAATTCGTTTTGGGAGAATATAGTTTCTTGAGTTATATATAATGAAGAAGCAGAAGTAGTCATAATAAGATTTTCACTCTGAAAACCCATATTTTACATATAAGCATTCTGTTAAACCGTCCAATATAACTTAACGTTGGGGCGGACGTAAATTACAATAAAAAAAAAAAAAAACATTCTGTTAAAAATAAGGCTCAAGAATGGCCAATTCGGTGAAAAGCCTAAGTTCCAGCTTAAGCTTCACTTAGGCAGCAACAAACCAATGGACTTATTAAGAGGAGGAAAAATACATATCTAAAATAAACATTTTAAAATGAAACATACTAAAAATATAATATTTTACAAATGGAAATTTAAAAGTAATCGGTCACATTGGTACACGATTTCTTACCTTATATGGTGAAATATTTTTCTGTAAAGGCATAAGACTTGCCATGTACCTCTCCAGTGGAATCATAAAACTCTGTGTGAGCTCTAAGAGATGTCTCCTAAGCAAAGCTGTCTGAACTTCCTCTGGTCTTTTCATTTGGATTCCTTTCAGCAATTTTTTCAATATTGCTTTATCTTTACATAAATATGATCGATAATGTGTGTATACACCAGGTTTTGAATCTAGCATTTTCAGGTTACTTCCCCTCTTTAACTTGTGTTTAATGGAAGGTGCTGCAAAACAAGAAAAACCAAACCATGAACACATTTTCTACCTTGATAACCTAACTTCACATTAATAATTAGTTGTTCTTTCATATGAGACGTGTGTAGAACGAGGATAGAAAGGTAGAATCAGACTGAGAAATTAGAAAGGTAGAATCAGACTGAGAAATTCAATGTCATAGCTGGGATTTGAATCACCGATCGTCCGGTTTCCGTCCATTGCTCTAACAAATTTAGCTACCATGGCAACATGTCAGCACAACAATAAACTTCCCAACTCACTTGCATTTTTTCCCATAAACCTCAAGGAAATCTCAAATTCATTTTGAGATAACATCTCAATGGCAGCTTATAATGTTCTAAGTACTTTAAGCTTTCTGAGCTTCACAGTTAAACCACCTATTAGGTCAATCAGTGGTAATTGTTCTTTCACACTGTGTGTGTGTGTGTGTGTGTGTGTGTGTGTGTGTGTGTGTGTGTGTGTGTGTGTGTGTGTGTGTGTGTGTGTGTGCATGTGCGTGTGTGCGTGTGTGTGCGTGAGCGTGAGCGTGTGTGTGTGTCAAGATTGGAAAAGTAGAATTAAACTAAGATGGTAGCCAAGTTGGTCAGAGATCCTGACATCAAGATTTTGAGTGGAGTACAATACTTCCTCTAGTTAGTATTAGCCATTCATGTATGATTTGTCAAAAAATGAATAAGATGGCAAATACTTCTCCTTTAACCAAGTATAAAATTTTTGTTCATTTTGATGAATGTAAGTTTTATTTTTTAGTTCTGTGTACTACATATGCTTAGTTTACAGTCCACCATCGCCGCCACCACCACCACCACCTTCTTCACCTTATCTTCTTGCATGTGTGCGTGTGCGTGTGCGTGTGTGTGTGTGTGTGTGTGTGTGTGGTTTTTTTTTTAATTATATCTGGCATGCTCCATTCCTTAGGAATACTACATGCCTTATTTTATTTACATTATATACAACTTTTACAATAATTTTACAATGATTTTACATATCTTGTATTTGTATTGAAATGTTTCCTACAATATTTTACAATATTCTTATTAAAATAGTTGCAATTAATTAGCAGTTTTATTGAATTTTTTTGCTTCATTTGCCTACTCTATATCTGTGAAGTTTATTGATTTAACAAATTTGACGAAAAATGTCAGATGTGTGTTAATAAGTTCCTCTTTGGTAATGGGCCATGCGCATTGTCTGCTTTTTATTTTCCTGATCATTTCAGTTCTTTTTTTGTTTATGATTGGACATCGGAATATTATGTGGTCTACTGTTTGGTCCTCTTCTTGACATTTGCATACTGGGCTATCTAGTAAAGCAAATCGATGGCGGTATGAATGGAGCTTTCCATGTCCTGTGACAATTGCTGTAAACTCTTGGCATATGGGCAGTTCTTGTTTTAGTCTATTTCTCACTGATGGGAAGAATTCTTTGGTGATGGCTCCTTTCCTTGACGCTGTCCATTGCAGTTGCCATGCATTCAGTCCAGTGTCTCTCTCCATGCTTATCAGGACTTCTTTAGGTGTTTTATTGTATTGTATTTCAGAATCTTCCCCAGCAGTCTCTTTTGCTAGTCTGTCTACTATTTCATTGCCATATATGCCCGAGTGTGCTTTCACCCATCCAAAATGCAGCATCCAGTCTGATGTTCTCAGGTCGAGGATTTTAGCTTTGATTGCCTCAGTCAGGTAATTGTGTTTCGAGTTGTTTTACGGAGATCCAGTGTTATCCTGCTATCAGTGAACAATGCAACTTGTTTATCAGCGTACCCTTCATTTTCTAGTTCCTTTAGTTTCTTCAGCGCCTCAAGAATTGCACGTTGCTCTGCCTGGTTATTTGAGCATCGAGCATGCAGCTTGAACTTTAACTTATGGGTCAACATGCCATTTATAAATATTACTGCCGCTACCCCTACTTTGTCTCCCATTTTGCTGCCGTCTGTGTATATTTCAAATGCATATGTACTGTTATTGTCTGTCTCATATATTAAAGGATTTTGTGCCAGGTGTCTCCAGTGTCGCATTTCTACTGGTGTGTCGCATTCCTCATTGTGAGCTCTTGTTGCCAGATAAGTCCTTACCTTTCCCTCTATGGTTACTTGTAGAGGTTGTGTACCAGCTATTACACATGAAGCCTCATATGAAACTGTACGGTATGCTTTAGCAATTTTTATATTAATTAGTCTCTGCAATCTTCTGTACTTAATAATGTTCTTGTATTTCTTGATAGCTTCTATCCACACTGGTGAGCCATATGTCATCGCTGGAACTATAGCTCCTTCATAGATCATTCTTAGAGATCTGTATCCTAATCCCCATTGTAGTTTGGCTGTCCGTGATAACATATTGATGAGTTTAATGGATGTTTCTGCAGTATGGGCTATGTGCGCATTGAAGTTGAAGTTGCTGTCAAAGTAGATGCCTAAGTATTTCATTTCCTCCGTTTGTCTGAGTTTCTTGTTATTTAAGTAAATGCTGATTTCTTTATCTTCGTTTCTCTTCCTGGAGATAAACAGAGTCTGCAATTTCTTATCATTGAATTCTAGTTTGTTGTCTGTGGCCCAGTTCTGGATCTTCAGTATGTCCTGGTTTGCCGTGTTTTCTGCTTCGAGTTTGGATGTTCCTCTTGTTAAGATGATAACGTCATCTGCGAAAGCAATCACTTTTGTTCTTCTGGTGAACTGTAGATTTAACATGCTGTTGTACATAATATTCCAAAATCCTGGACCGCAGCAGGATCCTTGAGGACACCCTTTCTGGACTTCTTTCACGGCCGTGTAATTATTTATTGATAATGTTGTTTTCCTATTACTGAAGTAATTTGAAGCCAGGATAAAAAGGTCCTTTGGACACTTAAGTTCTTTTAAGTTTTTTAGGATGCTGGGCCACCATGCTGCATCAAATGCACCTTTTACATCCAAGCTCATTAGGATTATGCACTGTTTTGATCTCAAGCCTTGTTCAATGAAAAGTTTTACCGCCATCGCAGCTTCTATTGTTCCTCTTTGGGCAGTAAACCCATACTGATTTTTATTGAGTAGATCATTGGATCGTACATGGTAGTTAATTCTATCATTAGTTTCTCAAGTAATTTTCCACCAACATTTATCAAACTAATTGGGTGATATTTAGACACGTCCTTGCAGTCTTCCTTGCCGGGTTTAAGGAGTGGAATCGCAACAGAATGTTTCCATCTTTTTGGAAAGCAACTTCTACTTAGGCATATATTGTACAGCTGTGTGAAGGATAACGGCAGAACTTTAAAACCTCTTAGCAGGATGTAGCTGGTTAAACCATCCTCACCAGGTGCTTTTTAAGGGTTAAAGTTTTTAAGAGCAGATATTATTTCTCCTGTTTTAAAAAGTACATCATCCTTGGTGTCTATTGGAGCTCTAACTTCCATTCGAAGTTCCTTATGGTGTGCGCTATCGTTGCTTTCATTATCTTTGGGTACAAAGAGAGAGAGAGAGAGAGAGAGAGAGAGAGAGAGAGAGAGTGTGTGTGTGTGTCTGAGAGAGTATGTGTGTGTCTGAGAGAGTATGTGTGTGTCTGAGAGAGTGTGAGTGCAAGAGTGCGTGCGAGAGAGCGAGAGTGCGAGAGAGCGAGCGTGAGCGTGTGCATGTGTGTGTGTGTGTAATACATAAATCTAAATTTGAAATTAGATAATCACATAAAAAGCATCATTCCTTTCTTCATTCTGTTCTTAACATTTTCAGGGCTTCCATCACCCTTAAGAATTATATGACCTAAATATTTACATTTCTAAACAGTATTAATATTAATTAGAGTCAACTGAAAAATTCAATGACATGGCCGAGATTTGAACCACAGATCTCCTGGTTTCTGTCCAGTCCCTCTAACCCTAGTATTAATATTTTCATTACCTATCATAGTCTTGTTTTCTTACTGTTTAATTTCTTTAGTTTTTGTTATATTAATTTTCATATGAGTCTTCTTTCTTACTTCTAATAGGGCATTCACTTTTCTTTGCATATCGTCAACTATGGGAGAGCAGGCAAATGCCATCTGCAGTCTTACAGGATATGATTCAATCCCCATTTAATACCTCTTCCAACTGCCTAATGACTTTTCCATAAAGTAATTCAATCAGGAATATAATTGGACAGAGAATACAACCCTGTTTTACTACATGTATGGTTACCATATTTTCTGCCAACATTCCTTTGTGGACATCACAAGTAAAATTATTTTACTCAAGTTTAATTAAACTACAGTTTTTCTTCAGTACACAAAAGCTGCTATTTTCTCTATAAAATTGATTTAGTGAAACAAAAGCTTTTTCAAAATGTATAAACAAAAGATATAAATGCTTCCTCACTCCTTGCTTTGCTCATAGATTATTCTTAGTGTATTTATTTTGATCTACACATGACCTATTCCACCATATTAGCTAACTGTCCTATATTCTATTGCACTTGGCTAATCTTTGTCAATTATGGTGACAAACTACTGCATTAATTTTGAGCTATTTCCATTGTAAATAGCCCTTCCTATATCCATGTGCTTAACTGCAGTCATACAAATTCTTCTCTTTAATTACTTTATGCCTATTTGCATACTTCTTGTTTCTTTGTAGAGAATTCACAGTCCTTCTATATGTGTCTTAAATTTTGGCTGTAATTGTTTTCCACTCTTTTCAGACTCTTTCACAAAGTGTTAACCTTCCTTGATAAATTTTTCCCAACTCATTCTTTTGCACTGGAACTTAAATTAAGTCATTTTATAAAATTTAGAAGACAAAAATTTACTTACGGAGATAAGGCTCACATATTCTAATAATGTGAGGCCAATGTTGTAGAGTTTTAGCAAAAAATGGATTTGTAACACCCAGTAGAACTGGTGGAGGAGCATGTGCCTTAGTTGTATATTCCCTGAATTCACTGTCATGTATGGTAAAATATGGTCGGAAGTCTGCACAAAACATTAAAGGTGTAATCATGCTGAAAAAGAGAAGAAATAATGTTTACAGCCTAAACACTTCATAGCATGTAACAAACAGAAACTATGAAAGTCTGTGTAACCTGGCATAGTTCATGGACATTGTCCTACTGCTGGTAGATGCCAAATTATACAACAGTCCATTTTGAGTATGGTTATATTATGTGTAACTGCTTGCTCTGCACTGCCTTTTACTAAATGATTCCATTTCCTATCAACTTTCCCTCCTTTCTGTGGACTGGCCAATCAGCTGACAAAATCACAAAATGCACTTTTCATTTTTTTAAAAAACACTTGTCAAACTTTAAAAACACTTTGGCTCCACTTATAAAATTAGGACATGTTTCAAGGAACAAGATTCCTCATCATCAGCTGACGTATGACTAGCTCTCTTCAGGTTTGGAGCTCAGATTGCCTGCCTGAGACCTTTGGGGCTCAGCTGCTGGGCTCGTTGCCATCCCGCTGTAGGGGAGCGAGTTCGTTGTCCTGGCTTGTTGGGGGAAGTCTCTATCCAAGTAAACTGTAGGGACCCTGCCCTCTGTACTGTCGTAGCTCCTTGGGTCGGCCGCCCTCTGTCTCCTTCGCCTCATCCTTCCTCCCAGGGGACATAGAAACAATGGGGCCAGCATGGTGGCCTATGTATGAATCCCCTCCATAATGAAACCCTAATCCTAGCTCTCTTCAGGGGGTACCTGAAGGGTGTTGTAAACCAGAAGAGAGCTAGCCAAATGTCAGCTGATGAGGAAGCTTGTTCCTTGAAACATGTCCTAATTTTAAAATGTAAGTGGAGCTGAAGTGTTTTTAAAGTTTGCCAAGTGTTTTTTAAAAACATTGTTGTTAAAGCTACACTGTTTTACATACTTCTATTTTATCAATTTATTGCACTTTCATTTATTATCACTTACATACTGCTTCTCCAAATCTGCAATTTAGTTTATACTAATCATACATGCCAGAATGTATCCAATTTGCGCCTAAACTGAAAATGAATAAGCATGTCACGCTTAATTTTTATTACTATCGTTTCTTCCTTTTTTATTTACACTCAAATTTCAATTCATCACTTTTAAAAGGTGGTTAAAAATAATCATGAAAATAGGAAAATAAAACAGGCAAAATTTACAAAACTTCCAACCAGCATAGGAAGAAGGAGCCATACAGTAGGCATACGTAGCCAGACTGTACATTTGTAGATGGAAATGCCTGGATTAGTAACTATGATTAAGGATGATATGGATTACATCTGAACAGAAGAGGTATTAGCAAATTCGGTAGACTATTAAATAGAGTAATGCATCATCTCAGTCAAAAAACGAACGCCAGTAGAGAGTGGTGCTGAAGAAAATGTGCATGAAGTTGCAGACAGTGTGGACATTGCTGAAAATAATGGAGAAGACCCAGATGAGCAATTCCCTAAACTCAACCCTGGGAGTAAGGAACACGAAGATGAAATGCTGGATGCTGTCTTGCTTAATACTGGTAATATTTCTGAGTCCAAATTTTTATTTAATCTTATGCATTTAAATGTTCAGTGTGTAAGAAACAAGTTGCACGAATTAGAAGTTATTTTATCATCCACTCACAAACATGTGAATGTCATTTGTCTTACAGAACATTGGCTCAATGAGAATGAAAGTCCCTTATATAGTATACCAGGGTTTGTTTTTGCAAATATATATTGTCGTTTCAATAAAAAGAATGGAGGTGTTGGTATTCTTGTTAAAAATAAGACACACTTTAAAAACAGAACACATACAGCACATTTAAATAATGAAACAAACTTTGAAGATGCTGTCACAGAACTAAATGGAGAAAATAAGAAAGTGGGTTATTCACTATTTTTGAGCAGCAACTTGACATGCTACTGGCCACTCTCTCACATGAGAAGAAATATATTGTCATATGTGGAGATTTTAATGTTGATTTTCTTGCTGACTCTACAGAGAAATGTAGCCTAATTAATTTGCTTCAAACCTATAATTTGACTCCTGTTATAAACTCTGCAACTAGAATCACAAGCTTCAGCAGAACGTGTATAGATCAGATATTTATTAATATTGTGACTTTGTGGGTTCGTGAAATAAAAAGTCCAATTACACCACTCAACAATGTTCTTTATTTCCACCGACTTACAGTTTAACACTTGTCAATTACACAAAATTACTTGCTGCACACAATTACAATTTACCAGTTCGTCCGCTACAACTTCACTTGTACTCGCGATTACATAAACTCCGGTACACCTTCACAGTTACGTACAGTCTTCCGTTGCACAATCTTCTCGTACATTAACACGTCACTGACTAACATTGCCTTCTTACACCAAGAACTGTCCTCACTCACACACACTAACCAACTGATTGACTAACAACTCCCCTCCGTCTGTCTGTAACCCTCTTTATATCGGAATATCCCGCCTTCTGGTGTTTACAGGATTGTTCTAGTAACAGAAAGATCGAGAAACAGGTGTAGAGAAAACAGGCGACACAGTCATGTTTTTTCCCTGACCACAGCCTGTCACCACTACAAGACGAACGAGGAGGAGGTGTGGCTAACCGAACCTCCCCTACCTTCCGCTGCCAGCTGCTTTCACAGGGTGTTCTAGCGCTCCCGTTACACTGCTCCCTCCTCAAAGCTGTTCGCCTCGAACAGCCCCATCGTAGCGTGCGAGGCGGTCCAGGTATACCACCAGCATCTGCTCGGAGTCTCAGCCAGAAGTAGCGCTGCCGTAGTTTGTGAATCATTCGGTTCGCTCCCAGGTGTCCTCCTGAAGTACCGGCGTGCACTTCCTCCAAGACTTCCGGGACCTTGCTCCGGGGAAGTACCAACTGTCCTCTCTGCGCCTTCCCATCGGGTGACTCCCATACCCGGAACAGCACGCCCTCTCTGGTCTTCAACGAATCCCATCGGGCCCAGTGCGACTTGTAGGTGGCGCTCCTCGGTGCGATGTCCTCCCAGGTTGGTCTCGTCCCTGCATCCACTTCCCTCAAGAGTGGCCCCAAGTCTGCGTCCGCCAGCTGCTCCCTCCTCAGGCCTGCGCTATCCCAGCCTTCAGCAGGCACTGCCACAACTACTCGGACTGCTGCGGCACGCTCCTCCTCTTCCACTCTTGTGCGCTCGTGGCCGTCCTGGATCTGCGATAGGACACCTCCAATGCAATGGTCGCTGGCGTCGGTGTCCACAATGAAGGCGCCACCCGGTTGTGGGAAACCCAAAATTGAAGCACTGCACAGGGTCCCCTTCGGGTGCTGGAAAGCGTCTTCGGCGTCCTCCGTCCACACATAAGGCCGGTTTTCCTCCGTCAGGCGGGTGAGGGGTTTTGCGATGTCGGCCTTTTCCTCTAAATCATTAAGGCGGTCGTCTACTTGACCCTTCCGTTTGCCCAGGTTCGCGACGTCATCCCTCACGCCGGCCAAACGTTCCTCAAACTTTGCGGCGAGAGCCTCGTTCGCCGCCTTCATTTCCGTGGCCAGACTGCCGTTCGCTGCTCTCATTTCTGTGGTTAACTCGGCCTTCATTTGTTGCATCTTCTCGGTGATGTTGTCCCTAGCCGTCCTGATTAGTTTCAGTTCCGTCTTCATTTCTTCCAGTTCCGCTAAAATCTTTTCTAATGCTGCCTCCATCGTTGTAATGTTCGGTGATGTTGTTTTCCCGCTTCCTGACACCAGTGTGACTTTGTGGGTTCGTGAAATAAAAAGTCCAATTACACCACTCAACAATGTTCTTTATTTCCACCGACTTACAGTTTAACACTTGCCAATTACACAAAATTACTTGCTGCACACAATTACAATTTACCAGTTCGTCCGTTACAACTTCACTTGTACTCGCGATTACATAAACTCCGGTACACCTTCACAGTTACGTACAGTCTTCCGTTGCACAATCTTCTCGTACATTAACACGTCACTGACTAACATTGCCTTCTTACACCAAGAACTGTCCTCACTCACACACACTAACCAACTGATTGACTAACAACTCCCCTCCGTCTGTCTGTAACCCTCTTTATATCGGAATATCCCGCCTTCTGGTGTTTACAGGATTGTTCTAGTAACAGAAAGATCGAGAAACAGGTGTAGAGAAAACAGGCGACACAGTCATGTTTTTTCCCTGACCACAGCCTGTCACCACTACAAGACGAACGAGGAGGAGGTGTGGCTAACCGAACCTCCCCTACCTTCCGCTGCCAGCTGCTTTCACAGGGTGTTCTAGCGCTCCCGTTACAATATTATGCTCTACCTTTTGCAACCAATAATATAGGAATTGGTATTTCAGATTATAATGTTATCATACTTCAGCTGCAGGTATCCCAAAAAATTGCAAAAATAAATGGACAGTCGGGTCTAAATGAAACATACTCGAAACGATGTCTCAGCCCAGAATATAGATTAATTCAACTTCTTACTACGTAAAGAATCATGGGAGGATGTTCTGATTGAGCAGGATATTAATAAGAAGGCTGAAACCTTCCTAGGTGGTATAACACAATATTTTAACACTGCTTTCCCCTATAAGACACAGTGTGTCCCATAAGCTACCAAATTCTAGGAGTTGGATAACAAAAGGAATTATTAAATCGTGCAAGAGTAAAAGGTTTCTTCCTGAACTTAATGAAACAAGTACAGACCTCACCTTCAAAGCTTACTTTAAAAAGTACTGTAGTATTCTCAACAAAGTTATTATCGAGGCAAAGAAAAACAGTAATCAAGAATTTATTTTAAATAGTGATAATAAAGGCAAGGCCCTCTGGAATGTGGTTACAACTAACCGTCCAAGAAAAATTATGTTATGTCATGGTGGAGAACAAGTTTTGAACCATCACAGAATCTCCAATATATTCAATGATCATTTTGTGAATATAGCCAAAAACTTAGCAAGCTCAATAGGTAGAGCTTCTTTCAATCCACTTAGCAGTATTGCTGCAAATAACATCACCACGTTTCTATATTCCGGTCAGTGAAGAGGAAATAATAACAATAGCAAGAACTCTAAAAAAGAAGAACTCATGTGGCATTGACGAAATCCCCGATTCTGTGATCAAGCAATGTATCCACTATCTCACAAAACCACTTTCTAATATTTGCAATGCCTCACTGGAAACAGGAAGCTTTCCAAATGTGTTTAAGATAGCTAAAGTCAAACCCTTATTCAAGAAGGGGGAAAAAACCAATGTGGAAAATTATAGGCCCATTTCCTTATTATCTGTATTTTCAAAAATCCTGGAGAAAATGATGTACAATAGAATAGTTCCCTTCTTAGAAAAGCATAAGATCATATCACAAGCATAATTTGGCTTCAGAAAGGAAAAATCAATTGATAGCGCAATTTTTTCTTTTATAAAAGATATCCTGGAAGCAAAAGACAAAAAAGAACATGTAGCAGGCTTGTTCTTAGATTTAACTAAAGCATTTGATACAGTTGATCATACTATTCTTTTAAAGAAGTTAGATGCTTATGGTGTTACAGGACTAGCTAATAAATGGTTCGCTTCTTATCTTGAAAATAGGTACCAGATGGTTGAATTAGAAGGTGCTTATTCAAATCCTGCTGCTATAAAATCTGGCATTCCTCAAGGATCCATTTTGGGACCTGTCCTATTTTTAATTTAATGATCTTCCATCTTACCTATTACCGATCAACAGTATTCTCTATGCAGACGATACAAACCTTATTTTCAGAAATAATGATGAGAGATCTCTGCAGGAAGAAATCAATTATACCATTATGGAATTGGAGAAATGGATGACTAATAATAAACTTCATATAAATATAAGTACGACAGTAACTCTTAAATTCAATCAACAATTGGGAGTACCTAATCCTGTTTCAGTCTCGATATTTAATACATTGGTAGGTGAGAACCTGTACACCAAGTTTTTGCGTATCATCATTGATACCCAGCTCAACTGGACAGAGCATGTCAACTTTCTAGCCAACAAATTAAGCCATATATGTTATGCTATAACAATGAATATCATTCATACAATACACGAATAGCAACATCTATACATCTCCAAAAACATAGATTAACAAAAGTTTGAATTCAGTTTCCCATAAAGGTGTTAACTTGTATAATACAATTCCAGAGACCATCAAAGTTCTGCAGATCAAAGCATTTAAAAATAAAGTTAAAAACTTACTTTTAAAATATATGTTTTACTCAGTTGATGAATTCATGAATACCCAATTTTGATTACCATTTGTACTAAATCACCTGTTTATTTAGTATTAGAAATTAGTAAATAAGTTTTACTTTTGAACTTTTTTGTTTCATGGATCCTGTTTATCTGGGAGATGCACTCTGTCTTAAGAAGAAGCCTGACAACAAGTACTCCAGATCATCTATGTTTCTACAATGTATATAGAAATCTCAATTGTATACCTGACTGAGGTTTTTCTGGGGTTTCCCTCAGTCGTTAAAGCAAATGCTGGGTATCTGTATTTTCACCTTGATGCAACCTTGCAAAATTGTTATTACTTAAACTTTTTTTAAATACTGTAAATATGAATTTGACTTAACTTTTTTTGACAAAACCCATATTCTGTATGAATTTTGTTGGTGAATAAAAATCTGAATCTGAATCATAAGGAAAATAAATGTTTTTGGAGGCTAACTTTACCTATAAAATTACAATTTGCATTAAGGCTTATTAATTTCATTTTGTGATATACAACCAAGCACCATATCATAGTATTACAATGTTATTCTGTTTTGTAGCACAAGGTGGTGTTACTCATTGTTGAGTATATTGTACTGAACATTTCATTAATGCTTTATAATGTTGTAATTATTAAAACATTTCCAAATTAAGAATTAATACACCTGCACCAGTCTTAAATATAAGAAAATTAACCCTTTGCATTCATAATGCAGGCATAACCACAAACATTCAGAGGTGAGGTAAACTTAGAACACAACATTTGTGGCTGAATCTACCTAATGATTTATACAATAACATCAAATGTCAGCAGTATCCAGCATGCCATTCACAACCAAATAAAACATGTTCAAGGAGGATTCCCAGCCACAATTTTATAAGGTTTTGTGCATGCACAAAGTAGATTCACTTCTTCTTTAATATGTAAAGATAGCATCATAATATTGATAGAAAATGAAATAATATAAAATTTCAATGAATTTAGTGACTATTTTTGTTATTTCAAGTTGTTTGGCTCAGAAGAAGAAAGCAATATAGAAGCCATTCCACAAAAAGTTAGGTGCAACAATGGTTCAAATCATGAGTTCCTGGATTGATGGGTGTTACATCCTGTTACCTGTGCTGACAGCCCGTTTCCATTCAGATAAAAGTTTCAAACCTTAGCACAATTTAACAAAAGAGAAACACCTCAGAATTAACTATCATTTTCATGGTCTAGGATGAAGCAGTTATTTTAGAACAAATCTCATAAAAAGTTATCAATATTTTAATTTTGTTATTTTAAATTTATTGAGAAAAGAATTCACTGGAAATTATTAAAAAGTGTAGTAGAAAAGGAACGAGATTAAAAAGAACAATTGAAGGTAAAATAGTGATTGAAGAGGTGGAAGCAAAGAAAAATGAACATTCTTAATGTGTTTAAAGATGATATTAGATTAAACTTTTAAGAAGTGTTGTTTGAATGTTAAATTATTTCAAAAAATAATTTAAAGAAAAGATTATGAAGGTTACAGAATATGGTCATGAAAAGTGTACAACTAAACGATGATGTGAACCCATTAGAAATTATTGCATTGCCATAGCAACAGCCCATTCAATAATTTCAGTTAAGTTAGAATTAACTTCATTCTGTAAATAGATGCCGTAGAGGATGGAAGCAAACCAATGTGCGTATAATCATCAAGGAGAGATACATAATCAATGTAAAAGGAATTGCAACACTTCTAAAATCATGTATTAATTTTGTTACAATGTGTTTATGTTAACTTCTGAAGGAATTAAAATTGGAATATTTAAAAGGAAGTCAAACAATTCTTCAATTTATTTAGTAAATTACTTTCATATCTTTCCATTCGATACCACGCCCCAGGTAAGAGGTTTTCATGCAACTTCTGCCATTGGTAACGAGAGGACATTGTGACCCAGAGCATCATAACCAGCTCGGAGGACAGCACACTGCAGCATCCCAACACTGAGGTCCAGGAGCAATGCCTCAGAGAGGTGCAGTATTTCATCCTCCAAGTAGAAATCCCATCAAGGGGTAACCACTAGCCTCTGGTTCCCAAAGTCATGTGTTCAAACTTGGTAAAGATTTGAATAGTTATAAATAAAAGTGTTGTTAACAGTGAAGCTAATTTCATGTATAAAGACTAAAATTGAGTCATACATTCAATGACATTCAATCATTGAGTCATTGATTTTGTAAAAGGACGTGAGTGAAGTTACAAGTTTTAAAAGGTATGACTCAATTTTAGTCTTTATACTTGGTAAAGATTCATGAATCCTTTTTTTTTTTTTTCGGACGTAAAAATTCTTAGCACGAATTCCTTTGGAAAAGAAGTAAAGCTAGTGGTCCCAGGTCATAGATTTACAGCACATAAAAAACCTCAAGCCTGATAAAAGAGGCCTCTGAGCAAAATATAGCAGTCTTTCACACCCAATATAGAATAGAATGTTGAGAACAACAGCAGTTGTGACTGTGTAATGCCAGTGTTTACATCTATATAGCTTTAAGCACACAGATCAGTTTTGCACCTAACATCTTAGTAAATTTTTATTCCAAGTCGCAAAAGTTCAGGTATGATCGCTTATATTTACACAGTAATAGCTATTAGCTGGTTGTAATGTTTAGATCACCATTGGATGATATACAAAAGTTTATAAAAAAACTTAGAATATATGTTAAACATTAGTAAAAAGTATTGTGATACTTTTTGGAGACTTAAGCAGTCTTTTTAAAAAATTCAAAAGAGAAAAAATATGATAAGCCTTGTTGAAACCTTTAACTTAAAGACAGTGATAAATACACCAACCAGAATTACTCAACCAACAAAAATAGCTATTGTTTAGACTATAACTAATAAAAATAATAGCTATACTTATGAGATAATAAACACAGGTCTTAGTGATCATAATGCACAAATAAAATAAAAAAATATTAAATTAAATATTTAAATATTAAACATATAAATATTAAATTAAATAAATACAGGTAGAATCAGACAGAAAACTTCAATGCCATGGCCAGAATTTGAACCACAGATCTCCCGTTCTCCATCCATTTGCTCTTAACCAACCAACATGGCCAACATGCCAGCATGACATTAAGTTCTCCAACTGACTCGTATATTTCCTGGTAAACCACTAGGTGTTCTCCTATTGAGAAACACACTGTTTGTGGTGACTTACTATTGTAAGTACTTAAATCCCAGGCTTCATAGTTCAACCACTATTATTAGGTCTGACTCTACCTATCCAAACATTAGCCCACAGATGGCTAGTGTGGAAGAATGATTAATTTCCATAATTTACCTTAATAAATATACTGAAAAGGGATGTAAATGGCAATTAATGATGAAAATGTAAATTTTATGTAGTTTTTATCAAACAAGCAAAACTGGATTGATGTTTACAATATAGAAAATGTTGATAGTATGTTTCAAAGCTTTATCACAGCATTCCTAAACTGTTTTGAAATTGTGTGTCCTGCAAAAGAAATTTGAATGTATAACTCGAAAACATGCCATAGCAAAAGCTGGATCGCAAAAGGTATACTAGTATCATGCAAAAAGAAACAATCGCTGCACAAAGTACATAAAACAAGCACATGCTCTCAGGAATTTCTGTTTTATATAAAGTGCTGTAACAATGTTTTTGGATCAATGGATTCAAAATAACCTAAAGTGGAAAAAGTATATAAATTACCAATTAGAAAAATAAACTCATATATGCGATTAGAACTCCCACTGAATATACCGACAATAAGACTATCAGAGCAGCATATTTTGCAAATGTACATTCATTTTTATGTTATGGTATTATATTCTGGGGGGATTCATCACCAGCAAAACAAATATTTGTAATTCAAAAAAGAATCATTAGAGCAATGACAGAAATAAAGAGAGATATTTGTGCAGACCACTTTTCAAACAAAGAATTTACCATTTGCCTGTATTTATATATTGGAACTATTATTATTTGCAAAAGGAAATAGCTCATACTTTTTGATAAATGTACAAATAGACAATCATAACACCAGATTCTTAAAAAATATGCATACACTATCAGATAATACAAAACGATTGGAAAATGGAGTAATTATTGCAGCCATAAAAATGTTTAATGCATTGCTAAATAATTTAAAATTGGAAGGAAAGATCAATTGATTTAAGAAAAATACAAAGCAATTTTTGTTAGAGAATTGTTTTTATAGTTTACACAAATATCTTCATAGATTGTAAATAAGTGTATATTATGGATAGAGTCAACATGAAAAATTCAATGCCATGGCCAGGATTTGAACCACGGATCTCCTGGTTTCTGTCCAATTGCTCTAACCCATTGAGCTACCATGGCCAACGTGCTGTCCTGACAAATTCTCCAATTGACTCATATTTTTCCAGTAAACCACTAGGGGCTCTCGTATCTGAGATACACCATTTGTGGCAACTTACTATCGTAAGTACTTGAATCCCAGGCTTCACCATTAAACTCTTATTATTTAAGTTAATTGGTGGAAATTAATCATTTCTTCACACAAGCCGTACATAGGCTAAGGTTCTGTATGGATAGAGTCAACATGAAAAATTCAATGCCATGGCTGGGATTGGAATCAACAATCTCCTGGTTTCCGTCCAGTCGCTCTAACCCATTGAGCTACCATGGCCAACGTGCCGTCCTGACATTAAATTCTCCAATTGAATCATGGCATTGAATGTTTCATGTTGACTATACATACAGAACTTAAGCCTATGTACTGCTAGTGTGAAGAAATGATTAATTTCCACCAATTAACTTAAAAAGAGTTTAATGGTGAAGCCTGGGATTAAGTACTTACAATAGTAAGTCACCACAAACAGTGTATCTCGGATACAAGAGCCCCTAGTGGTTTACCAGGAAAATATAAGTCAATTGGAGAATTTAATGTCAGGATGGCATGTTGGCCATGGTAGCTCAATGGGTTAGAGCAACTGGATGGAAACCAGGAGATCCATGGTTCAAATCCTGGCCATGGCATTGAATTTTTCATGTTGACTCTATCCATACAGAACCTTAGCCTATGTACGGCTAGTGTAAGAAATGATTAATTTCTACCAATTAACTTAAATAAAGTGTATATTATATTTGACAGTAATTGTGAATACTTTGTATATGATATTTTGTGTATTCTATATCAGAAGTATCACCCGGGAAAAATAGCTTGAGCTTTATCTGCGGCGGTAGTAGGAACTAAGCATGTAGTGATGACTGGCTATAGGATGCGTATTAAGTTTCTTAATCTAGTTAACTGTGGTGTGACGCATGCATACCGCAGTACAGTGTAGAGTCGTGTCTCAAAGTAGGTGTCTCTAATAATAAGTTTCAAACATGGAAACTTCAAAAAAGTTACCTCGGATACTTGTAAACTCCCAAAGCAGAAAGATTATTAAGTATGATTTCCAGTTCTGCATGAAGAAAAACAAAATGGTCTATGTCTTCCTTTGCAAAGGACAGTGACTCGAACGGCTATGGCAGTAGAAAAAGTGAAGCCACAATAAAAAGAATTGTTAAACAAAGAGTTAGTGTTTCAGATACAGGAGTTACAACTCCAATTGGAAAAAGAAGTTTCAAATGACAATTTCCATAATTGTATCATTCGCAGAACTTTTTTCAATTATTATGAAGTGCATAAAGAAATTCTAAGAAGTTATATATAAGAAGTTATTCTATGCAGTAAATAAGAAAATTAATTTTGTAATGGATAGAAAACATTCTGGGGAATATTAAAGGAAATGGGATTTAGTTTTAAAACAGATAAGAACGTGCGACATATTTTAGTGGAACGCTAAGATATAGATTGCCGAGTTATCAGTGTGATTTAAATCCCATTGAATTGATACGTACTATCATGAAGCAAAAAATAGCGGAAAAATTGTTGAATCCAGATAAAAATATTTGTACATTTAGCTCATTATTAAAACGTTTTGAACTTGTTCCCACCATACACACACCTACAAGGGTTACACAACTCTCAGCTACATGTATCAATAACATAATAATAAGTTACTAAAAGCAGAAGTTATTGACACAAACATATCGGACCATAAGGATCAGCTATTGCATATCATGAAAAGTAAAACAAAAGAGTGATAAATTTATCTATTGCAGAGTCTATGATGAATCGTGGTATCCAGCACTAATCACGCATTTAAAAAAGGAAACATGGGGGGAGATACACAATGCTAAAACTGTAAATGATAAATGTGTTGAATTTCTAAAGATTTTAAATTATCATACCGATGTTCTCTTTCCATTTAAAAAAACGTAAAATATCTGGTCATCAAAAACATAAACTTGGCTGGATTACAAATGGGATTGGAATCTCTAAAACAAGTCTTCAAGTCCTAACAGATATGGAACATATTTCAAATTGTCCAATCTTCAAAAACTATGTCAAAAAGTATAGACAAGTTTATATGGACGTGGTAAATAAGGCAAAACTGCTGCATAGCAGTAAAATAATAGCAAACTCCAAAACTAAGGCAAAAGCACCTTGGGGTTTAATTAACCAAGTAAAGGGTACCTTGACAAGTCTGGCTGGTATCATACAAATAAATTCTGACTGAAGAGGACCTTTAATACAGAGACACGGCTTCTTATTTTATGCATTTTTCGGGGAAGAAATGTAAAGCCAGTCCACTGTTACTGCACCTGTTGAGGGTGAGGCAATTGGTTGTATCAAATATAACAAACCTTGTAGAAAGAAAATATTACCTAACAGCAAAAGGAATGGGAAGAGAATATTAATAATAAATATAATCTTTACATATTAAAACCTATTTCAATCGGATACTCAGCAAATCAGAATTCTGTCTATTTCAGGAAAAAGGATTAGGCCATGGCAGAAAATTTAAACTTTATAATTTTTCCTGAATAATATTGACATTGCTAAATTTTGAAACAGATAGCAATTGAAACAGCTTAAAACAGAAATATGCAGCAATAAAACGCATTTGGTTTGGAATATGCTGTGCCTCCAAGGGAACTGCAAGTATCAATCATTAGGATAAATAGAGTTCTTTGATGTTGAACATAATATAACAAAGACTGTCAAGACAAAACAATGAGTTTAAATTAATTGATGGAAATTAATCATTTCTTCATACTACATGTATATAGGCTAAGATTTTGAATAGATAGTCAACCTGAAAAATTCAATGCCGTGGCTGGAATTTGAACTACGGATCTCCTTGTTTCCGTCCAGTCGCTAAGTGTCCTTTCAGAGTTATACATTGCTTAAACAATGTACTCTCAGAAAAGTTGTGCATTTTGTGACAGAGAAAGTTATGTAAAAAGGCAGTGCTTTTTCAGATGTGTTCAGTTATCTAGTTTAGTCTTGTGATGTATGCATTTGTGGAAAGAAAAAAATACTCAAAGTATACAATAATATTTCATAATGCTGTTGCTGAAATAACAGGGAAACTGCAATAATTTAAGACACATAATATGTACCAGACTATGCAATGGATATAAAACTACATATATACTAAGCTTTACTTTAAAAAAAAAATCTACAATATTGAAACTACTGACATGGTGTTGCGATTAATATTAAAAATAAAAAATGCACAATATTTGCATACCTCACCAAATGGATAAAGAAAACCGAGGATCATGTCATCTCCCTCCTGATTATGTTTCACTATATTAGCATTTGAATCATTCAAAACAAATAACATTCCAGTTTTTCTAAGACATTGTAGTTGTTAAAGTTAGGAACATAATAATTACCTTACAAGTGCCTGCACCATCTCAGAACAGGTTGTAGGAGATCCAGCCATGACAACAATTGGTTCGGCCGTAAGAACTAATTCCCAAAGCAGATGGAGGTGTGATATCACTGGGGCAAAGCACCGAAATAAATTCATTTCATGAACTGAAGGAAGTATCGTAGGCACTGGCAGTGATGGCTGACTAACCCGTGTTGGAGAGCTCGGTGTAGTTTGCTGACCAACCTTGTTAGTGCGGCTTGGTAAATAAGCCTAATGAAACAAAGATAAAACAATAATTCATATCTACTATTTTAATCACACTGGTTTCAGAAAAAGGAAAATAAAGAGGTTATATGCTCTCTCAATACTTAAAAATCCTGTTTATATATACATACATCAAACCAAAACCTTTTCATTAATGTTACTGTAATAGCAGAAGAAACATGAAGTCACCAATTTATACCAAAATTAATTCTGAAATTGATAGTTAAGTCACCGATATCATAACCCTACACTGCATTAATTTTCATTAAGTTCAACAACAATAAAAAAGTGATTACAAAGGCTCATCAAAGACTGAAAAAAATTTTGGAAAAAATATATTACTGATTTAACCATGCTTAATTATATATTCCCTGTTACCATTTGGCAACATCATACATTCAGCCATAACTAAATCTTCACATGCAGCACTTTCACAATAGCAACTTCAAACGGGAAAATGTGTGGATAAATACATTTAAGGACCTGAGCAGTATTTAGATACATATTTTTACTTTAAATGTCTCAGTACCCATCTGCAGTGACTTAAAACCAGATAAGTTTCGAAAACTTGGAAACAATCCACTAAAATTATGCAACACGAAATGTAATGAAACAGTTATTTTTCTATAGATAGAGTCAACATGAAAAATTCAATGCCATGGCCGGGATTAGAACCATGGATCTCCTGGATTCCGTCCAGTCGCTCTAACCCATTGAGCTACCATGCCCAACGTGCCGTCCTGAGTTAAATGATGAAGCCTGGGACTCAAGTACTTACAATGGTAAGTTGCCACGGTGTATCTCGAATGCGAGAGCCCCTAGTGGTTTACCGGGGAAATATACGAGTCAAATGGAGAATTTAATGTCAGGACGGCACATTTGCCATGGTAGCTCAATGGGTTAGAGCGACTGGACAGAAACCAGGAGATCCGTGGTTCAAATCCTGGCCATGGCATTGAATTTTTCATGTTGACTCTATCAAAGACCTTAGCCTATATATGGCTAGTGTGAAGAAATGATTAATTTCCATCAATTAACTAAAATAATAAGAATTAAATTATGAAGCCTGGGACTCAAGTACTTACGATGGTAAGTCACCACAAATGGTGTATCTCGAACGCAAGTGCCCCTAGTGGTTTACCGGGGAAATATATGAGCCAAATGGAGAATTTAATGTCAGCAGCCAACTCTCAATTCTGAAATTTGCTAACTGAACCTTCTTTTACTGTAGACACTGGTTTGTGGATGCTGTTAGCTCTACGATACAGGATCTATCTGTTTATTATAGCCACATCAACATGATGGTAAAATAGTTATGAAGTACCACTTCTTACTCTGCATTATGATTCTGTATCTTCCAATTAGATCATTGAGAAGGTCCAGTCCTCGCATATGTTTATTTTAAATTTGTACAACTCTGGGGGAGGGTACAGAAATATGTTCCTTTCTCTTTCTATCATATCTCTTCAAATTAGAGGTCATTTCCCACAAATGTGGATTAAGAATGTAATGGTCTTGTTGTCCTTCCAGAGTGCATCTGATATCTCTATCCCTTCACAATTTTCAGTGTACTTAAGCAATGCTCCTCTCTTCCTTATTCAGGAACTTATCATCCGTAAGTTTCTGATTGTGAATTCTTTTTCTTTTAGCAGTCTCTAATGATGAAATTTCTTTTCCTGTAGGAGCTGCATTGATGTGTAGTAATTATCAAAGTAAACCTTGTGATTTACACTAGCAGGTGCATTGTGACATAACCTAACAACCACATTGCTGCTGGCTTCCAGGTCTGTCTCTGCATCATTCTTTGCCAATTCATGTTCATGTCGTCTATAGATTTCCATTTTGTATGCATACCCAGAAACATCAAAACAGTAGAAACAATTTATACCCATATTTGTGTGGCTTATCTGCCATAAACATTTTCAGATGGTGCAGGATTTTTGTAGTGCACTCTGTTCATCTAGAGTCAATGACTCTTCTATCAAAACTGAAAAAAAGTTTTCATTAGTATATATAAAAATAGGTCTTATTTTCTCAACTTGTCTTGTACATAATCATTTGATATGTTAACTTGAAAGTGTCACTTGCTCAAAATTGTTCACATTAACGCTTTCTCTTAGTATTGGTGGAAATGTGTATAAATATGTAGTGTTTAACTCGCTTTTACTTTATATGGCACTGGAGGCGGTGACACTGATAATACATGAAATGAAGATGGAGCAGTTGGTGGAATGAGATGGCAGGGGAAACCGGAAATCCCAGAGAAAACCCGCTCCAGTGCTGTGTTGTCCACCACAAATCTCACTTTGCGGCCACCTATCAAACCTGGGTCACCTTGGTGAGAGCCAAGTGCTCTAACCACTCAGCAACGGCACAACCCTAGCATTGGTGGGCCCACAACACTATTCCAATACACCCTTACATTATACAAATATAACTATTTGTAACAAAAAACTTCACTTATTTTAAGAAAAATGATGTCAATGTTTCTTACTAGATGAATTAGTTGAAGTTGAAATCGATTTCTCAAAACCTTGTTCATATCGTCAGTCAAAGAAAACCACAGGAGAAAACAATTTTGTCATTAAGGAACTTACTATGTTATTATGTTTTTTCAGTATTACCAAAATCTGAAAACGAAAGAAACTTAGAAACAGAATCAGCTACTGGTAATTCAAAATTCATTACGTGATGTTTATTTTTAAAAATAAATATCTTTTCCCAAACCATTAAATCTATCGGGACATTTAATTGTTTTAATAATTTAACTTCAGGACTTGTATTATGGTTAAATGACCAAAAATGATCTGCTACGGCAGATTTATCAGTTTGTTTATATTTAATGGTACGAAAATGTTCTTTTGTTCTGGTTTCCAAACTACGTTTCGTCATACCAATGTAAACCCGATCACAATCTAAACAATCAAATTGATAAATAACAGATTTTTTATTATTAGGAATTTCATCCTATTTAGAGAAATGTAGTAAATTTTTAAAACTATATTTGCCTTGAGGAACCGAAGTTATACCAAACTCTTTAAAAAACGTTTGAAATTGTTTATTAAACCAAGGATGGTAAGTACATTTTTTAAAATTATAATTGTCTTCTATTTTTTTAAGGATAGAAATATCATTAACAGTTTTTTTGGTATTTAAATTTTTCAATCTTCTTTTATATAGTCTTTATTAAAACCATTAATTAAAGCCATATTAATAATATGTTTATATTCTTTATTAAATTCCTCTTTATTCAGGTGTATATTTATTAATCTGTAAATCACATTATTAAAAACAGTTAATTATTATTATGTAATTATCGATATAAGTAAATTTCCTATAAAGACCAAAATCCAATTTATTATTTCTTAGCCTGCCTCGGTAGCGTCGTGGCAGCGTGTTTGCCTCAAGTTCAAGAGGTCCTGAGTTCGAATCTTGGTCAGGGTGAGTTACCTGGATAAGGTTTTTTCTGGGGTTTTCTCTTATCCTAAAAGACGGATGTCGGGTAACTCTAAGCTCTATGGACCCTGGGCTCATTTGAGCATCATTTCACCAATTCCATTCATCGCCCGATATGACTTAACATTTGAGGACGTAAATTACAAAAAAAAAAAAAAAAAAAAAAAAGTTTCCTATTATCTTCAAATCCAAAAAAAGAAGAAAACCATCAATTTCAGATTCTAATGTGAAATTTATAGCTTTATCTTGTAAATTTAGTAATTTTAAAGCATCATTTATTTATTAGGAACAATAGCAAAAATATCAACATATCTATACCAGGTTTTAAAAATCAAAGGGAATGATTAGTGACTTGCATTTCAAAAAAAAAAAAAAAACTCGTAAAAAGATCAGCAAGAAAAGGTGAAAGAGGATTACCCATTGCTAAGCCAAAAGTTTGTTGAAAAAATTCACCATTAAAAGTGAAAAAATTTTGATCCAAACAAAAAGTAGTAAGTTTAACAAAATCAACTATTAAGTCCTCATGTAAATTTATTGAATTTAACCACTTTTTTAAATAAATCAAAAGCTTTTCTCTAATTCAACTAATAAGAAAAATCGTAAGTGAAGTTTTTTGTTGCAAATAGTTATATTTGTATAATACTTATTGCTTCACTGTAACTAGCTTCATTTTCTACGTAACACCCTTACATTCTTTAATGTTATCACAGAAGAGAGAATACAGACTCCTAAAAACTTCCCAATATCTGCTCCAGTGTCATGGCAGGGCTTAGAAGAATTCAACTGAGTACTAGAGAGGGTAGATTCTTGTGAAATTAATTACAAAATTTCTTGAGTAAAAAAACTTGAAAAGAAATCATATAGATTCTTTGGCCAATATTAAATTAAAGATAATATTTAAGTTAATTGATGGAAATTAATCAGTTCTTCACACTAGCCGTATACAGGCTAAGGTATCGGATTGATAGAGTCCACATTAAAAATTCAATGCCACAGCCGGGATTTGAACCACGGATCTACTGGTTTCCGTTCAGTTACTCTTACCCATTGAGCTTACATTGAGCTTGGATGCGAGAACCCCTAGTGGTTTACTGGGGAAATATACGAGTCAGCTGGAGAATTTAATGTTATGACAGCAAATTGGCCATGGTAGCTCAATGGGTAAGAGCGACTGGACGGAAACCAGTAGATCCATGGTTCAAATCCCAGCCGTGGCATTGAATTTTTCATGTTGACTCTATCAGTAAAGATAATATGCTACACTGGTTATCAGAATTTGTCTCAGAAAGATATTACGCAATTTCTTATGGTTCAACATTATCAAGATTCAAAAAAACACAACTACATTTTCAAGGACTTTGAAATCACACAACTTGAAATTCTGAAGACAAATGTTTAAAACTCTCTGAATACACCTCAGAAACGGTGTTCTAAAAGCTCAAGAAAGTAAACATGGTGAAAAGTAACTTTCAGCTCTTTTCCCTGAAAAACAAACAATCAAATATTAATCTGAAAAACTATTTGTAGTCACTCAAAGTATAAACTTGAAAGAAGCGTAGGGACAGTGACAATACTATTGACAATATGGAGAAAGAGGAAACCACCACAATTTGCACTAATCGAGTACCAGCTGATAAGAGCAAAAGCTCTTGAAACATGTCCTGTGAATAAACAGTGTGAGTGACGCAATGTGTCAATATCTTCTCGATTCACTTTTGTGCTATTTGTAGTCAGTTTATTGTCACTTTGTCACTTAAATTTTTATATTACTGAGGGACTAGTTACGGAAGCAGAATACTTCAAAGAACAAAAAGCCATACTACACATACCAGAAGAAAACGGATACAACTAAAGTCTGGTGTCTAAGAAAATTAGAAAAGCTAAACTAAAGAAAATCATTAAGGAAGTAATCACATTTACAAGAGAGAAAGTAAGCAACAGCATATTCTGTGCATTCACATATCACCCAAAAATATTTAATAAATTCAAAAAGATCTTTAAGGAACAAAATATCATCTTGGCACCTAATAATAGACACTCAGTTTTAATATTGCATAATTCAAAAACAAAGATGAAATCCCATCAACTAACAGATTCAGAATATACCAAATAAGTTGTAAGATTTGTGAAAAATGCTACTACATAACAGGTCGAACTAAAAGAAATCTAAAAACCAGAGTCAAAGAGCACTTTAGAAACATCAAAATGAAACAAGAAGATAAGTCAGCTGTAGCATTTCATTTTTGGAACGAAAATCATGACATTGATCCAAATCCAAAATTACTAAAAGGGGTGATAAACCAAAATAAAACGACAACATGGGAGAACATATTCAAATGGAAAAATAAGGGCCGAGTAATGAACTTTGAAATCCCACCAGTAGATAATTTGACAAAGAAGTTCAAAGTTCCACCGCCAGAGGGAAGAGAGCAGACGACAACAGATGCTAATCCTTGTTTCACATAAGCTTGCCCAGTATCTCTTACCGGTCATGTGACCTAATCACCTCTCATTGGCTGCTGTTGTGGTAAAGACTGTCGTGCGGTAAAAATTAGTTCGTTATTTAACATGGTGATATATCTGTATATAACTATATGTGTTGGAAGAGAATTGTCAAATTTACATTTTCGTAACTGTTTGAATTAAATATATTATGCACCACAGTTGATTTATCTGAAATGTATATTAATTCTTAAACGAAGTAAAGAGGAGGTTCTTTTGCTCTCAAGCACATGACACGATAGCACGTGCTTCAGCGGTACATATTTGTTTATATGACTTTTATCACTGACCTTGTTTTGAAATGGATTAGACATATATCGCCATTCGAAGGTTGTTGTGCCTAGTGCGAAAGCTAAATTATTTTATTGATTGTTTATTGTGTGTGTACTTCTATGAATAATGGCAGAGTCTACCGCCAGTATTTCGCTGAAGCATCGCAAGGGTAAATCCTTACAAACAGGCGAAAAAAGAATTGCGGTGCATGTGTTTAATGCACTCATAGAGAAGAATCCGTCTTTGTCAGTGAGAGAAGTCGAACAGCTGTGCTCTGAAGTTACAGGTGAGAGTGTTAGATCCGTAGGAACATCGCGATGTGAAATAGAGAAAACAGGAAAACTTACCACTCCAGGCAAAAGCAGGAATAAACAAAAGCGCGTGCTCGGAGAAAATACGTGAAAAGTGCTGTGCATTGTCATGTGTATAGTTTTTTCATTAGACACGAACTCCCTAACATAAATAACATTTCGTCTGCTGTAAATGAGGATGCAGATTCACCAAATTTCAGCAGATTGCTTATACAACTGGGGTTTGTGAATGAAGAAAGAGGCAAGAAAAATGTGCTAAAACAGAGGCGATATTGCTGTTTGGCGAAGACGTTATTTAAGGACAGTCAGACTGTACCGAGATGCAAGTCGAAAATATACTACCTTGACGAGACTTGGGAGAATGAAGAATACAGGAAAAGTAAGGTATGGCGTGACATGACTTTTAAGACTGAAAGACAAGCATTTTTGAAAGGTATGTGTGCTGGTTTAAAAAATCCCAGTGGAAAAAGCCGAAAACCTTTCATTATAAACTTGTTTCAGTTACATTGCTCAGTCATTCAGTTTCAACTTGCTCATTTCATTATAAACTTGTATTTTTGCATGCCTTCATATTCTTATTTGTATGATTTTATCTATCTTTCCGGCAATTATTATGACGTTTACTACAGGTTTAAATGTGACGGGAAGGCACTGCCTATGGCCTATGGCGCGAAAGCATTAGCCAGTTAGGACGAGGGGGAAGGTAGTTGAACGCAGAGTGATACATGTTAGCGGGGCAAGGTTATATGAAACAGAGTATAGTTGGAGAGAGGTTGAAAATGGAAGAAATGGCTTCCGAAACTAGTCCCTCAATAATACAAAAAGGTAAGTGACAAAGTGTCAATAAACTGACTACAAAGTTTTTCCAATTAATTTTGACGTCACTGTTACTAAATTCCTCCAATCACATATAACCTAACATTACTTTACGTTAAGAAAATAACCAATTAACCAGAACAGAAAATGCTCACTATATTGGAATATTGTTTTACAAAAAAAAAAAAAAAAAAAAAAAAAAAAAAAAAAAAAAAACCCTTCCCCTCTCTAACATTACAGATTCCTGTCATTTCTCTGGAAGCACTTTAGCCTAGGGCTTATTGTGCTACTTCTATTGTTGCTCATATCCATCTCACTACACCTGCATGCCTTAGAAAAGTATGCAGTCTTCCGATGGGTATGGATGCTACTTCTTTTGGTTCTATAAACATTGCCCCAAAGCACTATATCTCCAATGAGACAAAGCTTCACAGGAACATAGAATATGAAAAATGAACCTGGAAAAAATGTATTGAAAAAATCAAGGATAAAGCAACCAACCATTTTAAGATATTCAGGAAGCTTGCAGGAACTAAATGGGGTTGTTCAAGGTCTACATTAAAAACTACACATAATAAATACCAGTTCATAAGTACTGTGGAGAAATACTGATAACATAACCACCATCAACTTCCATGATACTTGAACACGCAGAAAATCAAGCTCTTAATTACTAGGACTTTTAAAAAAACTCCTATAATGATGTTACAAGCATTTACATGTAATAGATCTATAATGACAGATTTAGAAATGCAAGCTCTTTTAACATTTGAAAAACTGAGACTTTCAGAGAATAAAAAAATAAAACACCACACATCTACCTTCAGTTTGAAAACTCAATTTGGCTTCATACAGAAAGTTCAACAACTAAGAAATAAACTAGATTACCCACCTGAAATAGAACCTCTCATAATTCTTAACAATCCCCTGAATATCACTGAACTAGAATCCAACCTTGATTTAATTGCAGATATTAAAAAGAAAGAAAATTCATCTTTACAAGCTAAAGCATATGCCCCTGAAACCTTATCTAGATGATGAATGAACTTGCATCTATACAGATGGATCTCTTTACAACCAAGAAGATGTAGCAGGAGCTACCTGTAAATTCTTTTCTTTGTATAAACATGTTCGAAATTATTTCACAAGCTTTGATGGAGAAATTGATGCAATTCATACTTCCTTATAAAATTATTTGCCTGGACAAATAAGCTTTACAACAGTTTTCTTATCAGATTTCAAAGCAGCTATTCACAATATTACTTCAACTGACTCCCCAATAGGAAAAATAAATAAAATTCATAATGATTAAACTTCTCTAAAACTTAAATAAACATAGTTCTCTAATTCCATTCCACTGTGGAATTTCTGGGAATGCTGTCCAAGAAGGGTTCCAAAATTGCTCAAACAACAAAGCAAAATATCCCATATGAAACACTTAAAAGATTATTAAATTATAGATAAGTCCTATTTATTACACATCGGCTTCACTTACGCACCTATATTGAGGACATGTTTTGTGAACCATTGTTCGCATCGTCAGCTCCAATTAAAACATTTTCACAAACGATTATGACAACTTACTTCCTCTGGAAAACTTCCTCAAATGGAAGGTTGTCATGCTAGTAGGGTCTTCCATATGGTGCTGAGTGGTTTGCCCATGTCAAGAGTTCAGATAGTTCCTTTCCTTAAATATTTCTATGCTTTCCTCACCATTCTTTATGAGAAACTGTAACAAACAGCTAAAATCTCTAAATTATCAAAGTCAATGTGGTGGCAGGTGTTTTCTTTGTGTTCTGCAACGGCAGCTGTTTCTGGTTGGGAAAGTTTCATATATATGTTCTTTCTGGCATTGATGGATCTGCCCATTTGAACTATGTACGATTCACCACAATTAAAGGTATTTTTATAAACACCCAGATTAATTTGCAAAGGGTTCTTATCTTTGACTGGTCTTATGAAAGAACACAGCTTTATTACTTATCCAAAATCTTCCATGAAGAGATTTGCCACAGTGGGAGAAAGAGTGACCCATGGCTGCTCCTTCTATCTGTTCATATAATTTTCCCCTTCAGCTGAAGAAAGTGGAAAACAGTGGCTCACCATATCTGTCCAATTTTCATGCAGTCATTTGCTTCGATTTTCTCTTAATAATGACAAGCAATCTCTTACGGGAATCTTGCTAAAGAAAGAAACAACGTCGAAGCTAACCAATAAGTGATGAGGTTCCAATTGCAACTCTTTCAATATTTGTACTATATGACTCAAACCTGTGATGCAAGACAAGGTCTTACCAACCAGCTTTAGAGATTCTTTTGCCAGAAATTGTGCCAGTGTATGTGTAGGGGACTTAATTGTACTCACTATAGGTCTCAGTGGAACATTTGGCTTGTGGCCCATATAATGTCTATGTGCATGAATCATGGGGTATTAAAACTTTCTGTTGTACCTTAGGTAAAGATAATTTCTTGATCAATAAAGGCGTAGGTCTCTCTGTACTGAAAATGGGATTATATTTTATTTTCTGGTATTTAGGTTCTTTCAGCTGCATATCCATTTTTTCTTTGTAATTCACTTTGGACAATCTGCATCACTTTAAAATTTCCTGCTCTTGCAGGTTTTCAAAATCATGATGCAAACATTTCCTTGGTTAGCAACAGCATTCTGAACTATCAACTCCAGGCCAACAGCTTGGCTTGTGGCTACCATTTTCCAACTTTTAAATACCTGTCAAATGCCTTAATGGAAGGGTACAATTAACTTAACAGAAAGTTTAACACAATGATATGGCTAACACGGTTCAACAAAATTTACACTAACTTCAACATTGACTAATACTGCGTCAAAATTTAAAATAGATTAATGAAACTCACCCTTAAAGTACTAAATAGATGTTCACAACAAATATATTTTTTCTTGGATAATGCTATAGAACCAAGTAGGAAAATTATACGTAATAAGGTAAATTACCTGAAGTACAGTGCCAAGAAGAGGCAGATTAATAGTTTCACCTGGAGTTGGGCTTGGCCATTGGTCAATATCATGACATGCAGCCTCAATACTTGGTTCACCATTTTCAAAAAATTCTGGTGCAATCAAAGCAACCACTTCAGCAAATAAGCTTATGAAAGGAAGTCTGGATATGATTACAACACTCTGAAACAGAATAATGAGAACTTTAGCAATTGCTGGCAGGAGATCTTCAGCTTTTATATTTGTCAAATACACAAATGATCCATACACACTAAGACTCAAAGTTAAAAAACCAACAAAAGTAAAGTAGTATTTAAAACTGTGCCTTGCAAAGAGTTCTTAGCATTTTAAGGAACACTTTATTTCCTTACATTCCATTAATTACAAGTAACTTACTTGAATTTCGAATGAATACTGTCCTTACACAAACCTTTATTTAGTAAAGATAGTGTGAGTCATTCCAAATATAACATGACAAATCCTTAAAAGCTACTTTGTAACAGCTAATATCATTATATAGAATAAAAAGAAGTATTTCAGAAAGTGGAGTGCCATTGTTACTAAAATTAGGCAAGTGAGTCAAACTTGTATATACTTTTCTCCACTTACAAGTTTTTTATGAAGACTAGTTTCTGGGGATTTCTCCCCTATCGTCAGTTCTGTGGTTGACTCTGTAGTCTTCATAAAAAACTTGTAAGTGGAGAAAAGTATATACAAGGTTGACTCACTTGCCTAATTTTAGTAGCTAATATCATACTTGTTAACTTACAAAAAATGGAATCCACAAACCTTTCCCTTGTTTAACAAATCATAATAATTTTGTAATGTCATGAAATTTATAATTTAACTGTTTAATGTAGTAAATATTAAACATTACTTACAAAGTAAATGGGAATTCTATTTTATTAGTACCCTGCTACTCTCTATCCTATACCAAAATTTTTTCTGGTACCACAAAATATATTGAAGTAAAGAACACGCTTCTTGCGCTATAAACAGACTTTCTGTGTATAAAAAAAAAGCCCGAACAATGTACAAGTTTGAGTTAGCTTTACAAAACACACCAACTATTACTGAATGACATTTACTGCTTTTTTTTAATTGTCCTCCAACGTTAAGTCACACAGTCAAAAAGTAAGTGTTGTTTAGTGTCATTAATCAACTCTCTTTAAATGTAATATGAAATGATGTTCAAATGAGCCCAGGGTCCATAGAGGTAAAACCCAGAAAAACCTTATCCAGATATTGAGATTAAACTGTATTGGAACACCACAGTGAAGCATACAAAAACATAGTGAACTCATCATATGGGAGAGAATATACATAGAAAAACATAAAAACCAACTAATGAACTTTGAAATCCCGCCAGAAGAGAATCCCACATTTAAGTTCATCACTAAATCAACAGTGGCAGCAGCAACTCCAGAATTACCCACACCACTGGATCAAGCTTTAGTCGCATACGAGCCGAAGATGCAAACGATGATTTGCGAAACATGTCCTCAAAATAGGTACGTAAGTGAAGCAGATGTGTAATAAATACTTATCCAGATAGTTCACCCTGACTGAGATCCAAACTCTGTACCTTTTACATTTACTAATAGTATGGGTTAGTATTGGTACAATCAAATTTTAAATTTACTTGCTATGCATTTTGTTGCAGCAAAGTGGAGGTGGCCCATGATTGTGACGGATGCACATATATAGGATGGACCACCTAACTTTTGACAGTGCGATAACTTTCGAACCATGAAAGGTATATGAGGTGTGGCAATTGATTATTGGATGCTATCAAAGTGGACAATACATGTAAAGAATATTGGGTCACTTCAATATTTCTGAAGATATGGATGTCAACACAATTTTGTTAAGTGCGAACCCATTAAAATTTGCACTATAACTGATCAACCTATGGTTAACAATAACTGACCATCTTCTTATACTGTACTCATGGAGAGGAGACATAAAAACAGAAAACAATCTCAGCTGCATCCAACCCATCATGTTCATTGGTTGGACTACGTTCAAGAGGTACCAAGTTCAAATCTCAGTCAGGGTGAGTTACCTGGATAAGGTTTTTATGGGGTTTTCCCTTATCCAGAAAGACGAATGTCAACTAACTAAGCTCTATGGACCCTGGGCTCATTTGAACATCATTTCACCCATTCCATTCATCTGATATGACTTAACATTGAAGGACGCAAATTACATTATGCATTGACAGTGGAAGCAGCATCAATATACATTTTTAGTTCTGAGAAGACATTTGATTGTGGTGTACTGAGAGGGTCTGTTAGTGTACTGTGAACATCAGATTGATGAACCTCTGTACATGTACTCCAGCTGAGTAATGAGCTCATTTCTTTATCCACGGGGATGTAAAATGCATTTCATACAGGATGAAATGGTTGATATGATCTTAATTTATGGAAAATGTCCTCAAAATGCCAGAGCAGCACAGAATTTGTATGCAAAATGGTTTCATGATAATCAGGATGTATGGTGTGGCATCAATGGACAATAAATCACTGGTCCTTATTTCTTGAATGGAAACCAGAATAGATAAAAGTATAGACATTTCTTGATACATGAGTTGTCTGTATTGTTGGAAGACATGGACTTGGATACAAGTCAAATGACATTCTACCACTACGATGGGTATCTTGCACATAAATGTCTTAATTATAAGAGAGGCACCAGACAGTCCATTTCGAGATAATTGGATAGGATACAGTAGTTGTGTTCAGAGGTATCCGGCATGCTACCTGATCTAACACTGTTAATATTTCTTCCTTTTTTTGTAATTTACATCCTCCAACGTTAAGTCATATCGGACGATGAATGAAATGGGTGAAATGATGCTCAAATGTCTCCGGGGTCCATAGAGCCTAGAGCTACCCGACATTTGTCTATCAGGATAAAGGAAAACCGTGGAACCCTAAACGAGATTCAAACTCGGGACCTCTTGAACGTGAGGCAGACATGCTACCATCTACGTTATGGAGGCGGGCATTTCTTCCTTTGGGGACATCTAAAAAAGGTAGTATATTGGCAGGTTCAAACAACATCAGAAACACCACATTGCAGATGTGTGTGCTGCCATAGCTACAGATACACTGAAAACAGCTACTCATTCAGAGATGACAAATGCCCAAAAGTGTGCCAATGCCAATGGTCATTACTTTGAACACATTCATTAAAGGATACATTGTAAGTGATGCATCTTCCAGCATCAAGTAGCATTTTTGTTTTTCAGAAGGCATAAGATCATGTTCATTGTTTCATACACAGTACAATAATACTCTAATTAGTCAGATGGTTTTGGTCATGGTAACGACATCAATTGCAGTGGGAAACATGATGGGTTCCTATTTGAAGAAATTGTGTTGATAATTGTATCTTGCAAAATATTAACATGAACAAACATTGTTTACATCTATTATGTGTTCCCTCTGATGGCATTCAACAATCAGTTGCCACCCCTCACATAACTATCACAGTTCAAAAGTTATGAAATTGTCAAAAGTTAGGTGCTACAACCTGTATAGATAGGCTCTGGCCTTTCATAATACAGTATCACACCAATTAGTGCCCGCCTCTGTAGTATAGATGGTAGCGTGTCTGCCTCACGTTCAAGGGGTCCCGAGTTCGAATCTCGGTCAGAGTGAGTTACCTGGATAAGGTTTTTCTGGGGTTTTCCATGATCATGAAAGACGAATGTTGGGTAGCTCTAAGCTCCATGGACCCTGGACTCATTTGAAAATAATTTCATCCACTTATCCATCGTCTGATATGACTTAACATTGGAGGACGTAAATGACAACAAACAAAAAAATTAGTGCAAGAGTCTATAGTATGTAAGCTATAATGTAATAAATATATACTTTGCATTTACTGTGGTGAGAATCTGTAATAACTTTAGCCTGCCTACACAGCTGTAAAAATGACTTCTTTGTCACAAAGAAGTGAAAAGGCTTCTGCTCCTCTAGATATTACACCTAAACCAAAACAGTTGGTAAATATGAAAAAAGTTGGTATGTATGAAATACAATATGTTCTAATGTGCTTATATTACAAGATCTTATACAATTATCACCCTATTTGTTTGAATCTATATGTTTGTATGTTTATCATTTCTGAGCTTTATATTACCTGAATGAATATTTCTCTTCTCTCAATTTACATAATTATATTATATGCAATTTAATCTAAATAATTTTTGAATACCAAAGCAATTAAACTTTTAACACTATATGTTCTCTAACTTGGTTGCTTGCCTATATCATTTACAATCTCAATACACCTAATTCCTGGTTTTTTGTATATTGGTGATCCTCTATACTGCTTTCTACATTATTTTTGCTTTATTTAGTTTGATATTACTTTGTACTAAGTAGTTTTAAATCTGTGTATTCATTTTACATCTTTAATTACTGCTATGAAATATTTAAATGTATCCAAATTCTTCCTTTACTTTAATAATTTTTCTTCAACTTCCTCTTGCCTTCCTATGTAGTTCAAATGTTTTAGAAAATGGTTTCTAGAGCTTATCAAGCATTTTAAAACTACTACTTTATTTGTTTCATAAATCTTCTCTTCATTCTCTGATTTTCAGCCATTTTACAAAACAGCACAGATTTTAATGTGTATTTCTGCACTATGGACAATTCCTCTGTGCTTTTTAATCTGCTTAACCAGATTATTCCTAATTTTGCCAGGGTAATTCTGTTCCTTACAATTCTATGATATAACTCAATATATTTTTCTCTATCCCATTGTCTCCTAAAAAGTTTTCACTAATACCTCAAAAAATTACAAATGATTTTGAAGCAACTGACATGAAGATAATACATCATTATAATCCTTCCAGGCTTAAAGTGGGGACGCATATAAACATTGCAGTTTGTATTACTCCGCAACGAACACGTGGTTGAAGCTATCTGCCGTCACCTGTTTACATTTGACTCTTATCGCCAATTGTCATAATCTTTCACTGCAGAAGTGCAGGATTATAAAAGCACTGGGCTCATATTTACTAAATAAACTAAAATACCAAATCAACTAATTAAAGAAACTGCTAAAGAAAAGTTAAATATAATTTTGTGAGTGAAAACTTACGTTCATCTGAGTTGATAACCCCCATCAAGAAACTCATTATCACTGCCAATATGCAAACTGATGAAGCGCTTACCTTTGCCAGTTGGATTTGATTAAACTTCTATAAAACCCAGAAAAAAATGCACCTATCTTTGACTCTACAGTTGTGTCTAAGTCTTTGAAGTGACACGTCCCTCATTTACCTAGGTTTCGTCTAAGTACTAAATTGTGAGCCCTTCTACATAAAATTCTCTCACGGATCTCTGTTAACTTCTTCTCCGCACCAAAATGTCTTCCCGGTCAATCATCACGTCAATTTTGTTTCTATTTGAAAACTGAAACCCGATACTTTTTAGCCAAGTTTGGAACGTGGTTTTCTTAAAATTTGAAAGATTTGGGTCACTGTTCACTGAAACAACTTATCTATAGTAGAAGGCTGGTTGTTTAAAAAGAAACTATGCACTTTAATGGAACAGCATTCTTAAAAACATCCACTTGCCCTAAAATGCTACATGGCCTTTACCTTTTCTTTTTAGGATTTTTACAGTTCCTGGTTGTTTAATTTCGATTCTCAAATTTGAAAGTGTTTACAGGTACACCACTTACTTCAGACCTCAGTTTAGTTTTGTCTTTAACAGCCAGGCTCTCATAACGTTGAAAGAAAAAGTTAAACGTGTTTAATACAACAATCTTTTCACCACTTTTTACAGGCTTTCCACTTTTATGCTTCTGTACACGACTCTGAGGAACTGAGCACCATGCCATATTAAATCAAAGCACGCACATGTAATACTAAACAGGACGAGTGGGAAAGCATCGTTTCACTGCAGTGAACACAACTGAATCAGGAAAGTACAAATACCATGTGACAATAAATGGAAGTAAAATGTTTAAACTCATATTTAAATGTATGTTTGGAGGAATTTAGTAACAGTGACGTCAAAATTAATATAAAAATTATTTGTGGTTGGTTTATTGACACTCGTCACTTACTTTTTCATATATTTATGAGAGACTAGTTTCAAAGGCCCTGGCCTCCATTTTCAATCTCTTCCCAACTGGCATCTGTTGTTATCTGCTCTCTCTGGTGGTGGTGGTAGTTCCACCACCAGAGAGAGCAGATAACAACAGATGCCAGTTGGGAAGAGATTGAAAATGGAGGCCAGGGCCTTTGAAACTAGTCTCTCATAAATATATGAAAAAGTAAGTGACGAGTGTCAATAAACCAACCACAAATAATTTTTATATCATATTTAAATGTTTTAAAACTTGAATTATGATATTTATTCACCCCGTTCATTACTTGAATGTATCAAATAAGCAATAATACATGCAATGTAGTTGTGAACTATTTCCATTCACACGTCACTGTTCTGCTTGCTCTAAAACTTGTGCTAGGGCGCAATGTTGACATCCGTACACACTTTAAGGCCAAATAGAGTATAGTTATCTAGGAGCAGGTTTGAATTAATATACACACTTCACATTAGAAGTTCAGTTTAAAGGAAAAACCTATACTTTTATATTAATTCTTATGAAAGTTAAATCTGAGGTCATAGGAAACATATCACAATTTCCTATTAAGATTAGGACAAAGTTCATTTGACTTTGAGTACTGCATGATTAAAATAATGACATCACAGAAGTCATTTATCTTTATTAATACACTATGCAATAAATATACTTTGTTACTGACTTTTTAAATCATTTTCATGTGTTTACAAGGCAACAGCTGAGATCAAGTCGCACCAGTATGAACCTAAGAAGTTTAAACTAATCCAAAAATGACAGAGATGAATTCAATTAAGAACAAAAATAATAGGGAACAGTGTAACTATAAAGAATCTACAGTTATGCCAATAAGGAAATATAATTATTGCAAAAGGTGCGAGCATAAATAGTGCTAAAGACCGTGCAGGTTATACAATATTTCATGACTCTTTTTCTAAAGTACTGTTCTAAATGCAGACACCAAAACACAGCTAAGCATATAATGATGATTAGAACCCAGTTTATGAGAAAAATGAAAACAAAATATATTCTATGTGGCTTGCAGAAAATTTGTATCTTGGGTTAAATTACAGTAATCTTTGGAAAAGATAAATAGGTGGGTTATACCATCCTGTGTAATGAATAAAATAAAGTAGATTCCAGAATGTGATGGCAATTATGTAACTTCTCAACCTGCTGCTCACCAAGGTGTTGAACATTTTTACTTAACAAGTAGGTAGATGTGATGCTTTATTTTGGAACACTGGAATATGTTTAGGGAACTATTGTTCCCACAGACAACTGTCAAACTATTAATCGTAAAAACTATTTGTAGTCAGCTGACACTCGTCGCTTGCATTTTTTATATTATTGAAGGACTAGCTTCAAAGGCCATTGCCTCCATCTTCAACCTCTCCCCAACTAGCATCTGTTGTTTTCTGCTCTCCTCTCTCTGGTGGTGGAACTACTTTGTCAAATTATCTACTGGTGGGATTTCACAGTTCATTACGCAGTCCTTATTTTTCCATATGAATATGTTCTCCCATGTTAGTTTATTTTGGTTTATCACTTCTTTTAATAATTTTGGATTTGTATCAATGTCATGATTTTCGTTCCAAAAATGAAATGCTACTGCTGACTTTTCTTCTTGTTTCAATTTGATGTTTCTAAAGTGCCCTTTGACTCTGGTTTTTATATTTTTTAGTTTCACCTATGTAGCATTTTTCACAATTTTTACAACTTATTTTGTATATTCCAGATCTGTTAACTGATGGGATTTAATCTTTTGTTTTTGAATTTAGCAATTTTAAAATTGAATGTCATTAGTAGGTGCCAAGATTATATTTTGTTCCTTAAAGATCTTTTTAAATTTATTAAATGTTTTTGGGTGATATGTGAATGCACAGAATATGCTGTTGCTTTCTTTTTCTTTTGTAAATGTGGTTGTTCCTTAATGATTTTCTTTAGCTTAGCTTTCCTAATTTTCTTAAACACCAGACTTTTGTAGTATCCATTTTCTTCTGCTATGTGTAGTGTGGCTTGTTCTTTGACGTATTTTTCTTTATCCATGGGTATGTTGACCAGTCTGTGTGTAAGGCTGTTTATTATTGCATGCTTATGTGTAATTGGGTTGTAGCTATTATTGTTTATGTAATTTTCTGAATGTGTTGGTTTCCTGTAAATTCCAAATTTTATTTTTATTGTCCATTGATTTCTTTTTCTATTGTGAATTGGATAGTCTTCCTACAGATTGAGTAATTGTAATGCATCATCTAAATGTTTATTCAGCACTATTGCAAAGATATCAACATATCTATACCAAACTTTGAAGATCCATGGGAAGGTCTTTTTAATTTGTGTTTCAAACGCACTCAAATAAGTTTGCCAAAAAAGGTGAAAGTGGGTTGCTCATTGATAACCCTGATTCCTGCTTGTAGTGTTTTCCATTAAAGCTGAAGTTTTGTTCAATGCATATTTTTGTTAGCAAAAGCTACTTCTATTGTTTCAATTTCTATTGTAGTTAGCCATTTTTTAAAATAAAGTCTGTAATTTTTCTGTTGGTATACTTGGAAATAAAGATGTGTCAACAAATGAAAACAGTATGTCATTTTTGTCCAAATTTATATATTTGGTTTTTTCTACCAGATCTAAAGGTTTTTTTAAATCTGCACTTTCAAATTTTGGGAAACTATTGATTTTGTTTAGTAATCATTTGGCCAAATTATGTGTTGGCACCTACTAATGGACATTCAATTTTAAAATTGCTATATTCAAAAACAAAAGATGAAATCCCATCAGTTAACAGATCCGGAATATACAAATTAAGTGGTAAGAATTGTAAAAAGTGCTACTACATAGGTCGAACTAAAAGAAATCTAAAAACCAGAGTCAAAGAGCATTTTAGAAACATCAGATTGAAACAAGAAGCAAAGTCAGTGGTAGCACTTCATTTTTGGAACAAAAATCATGACATTGACACCAATCCAAAATTATTAAAAGAAGTGATAAACCAAAATAAACTAACAACATGGGAGAACATATTCATATGGAAAAATAAGGACTGCGTAATGAACTTTGAAATCCCACCAGTAGATAATTTGACGAAGAAGTTCATAGTTCCACCACCAGAGAGAGGAGAGCAGACAACAGATGCTAGTTGGAGAGAGGTTGAAAATGGAGGCAATGGCCTTTGAAATTAGTCCCTCAATAATTAAAAAAAAGTAAGTGAAGAGTGGCAATAAACCGACTACAAATAGTTTTTACAATTAATTTTGATGTCACTGTTACTAAATTCCTCCAAAAATGACATGTCAAACTATTGTTTAATGAGCCTCTGGTCACTGCAATTGTGGATGTCAAGTCTTCTGTGGTGGCATCTGGATGATATGTGATGAATTTCAGAGGCCATCTGTTGCTAGCATATTTATGACTTTAAACATCTTGAACTTTATGACTTGAGTTTTACCTTGATAATCCTTTCCAAACAGTAGGTCTACCGAACTACAGATTTTACTCAACAGTTTGATTTCTGTTTTATTTTTTTACTTTTCCAAAAATGGCTCACTGCAGCTTATTTTTTTTTTTTTTTTTTTTTTTTTTTTTTCAGCATGATCCTTCTGAAATGTTCTTTCTTGCATGTCTCTTAAATTTATTTTGGGTTTTCAACATATTTCAAGTTGAGAGTACTGCAGTCTTCAGTATTTTTGCAGTGTACTATGTAAACTGATTTTGTTGCTAGTTACTATAGTATATGAGAAAGTTGTGCATGTTTTAGACTATTTCTAATTTCTGAAGGTCATGCTAACGAATTTTACACCCAAAAAAATCCAACAACCTGCACTAGGTTTGAACCTGCAACCTCAGGAACCAGAGCCTAGCAAGTTATCATGAAGGATGACATAAGGCACTTGTCAACGCATGTACCTTTATTACCACTGTACAGTAAACACTGAGACATGCTTTGTGTACGAACTTGAACAGTCAAAAGCAAATGAAAACATGCCTAGGATATAAAATATTCCTAGAAAATACAGTATGAGTAATTTCTGTATAGAGATATTTGATGTTCATGCATTCATAATCTAAAGATAAGAAAAAGGATGAATACAGCAGGTACTAACAGAAAAGAGGCAGGGGCTCAATATTATCATTCTGGTGCTACATTTCAAAACAGTATTACAGCCACGTTGTAAGAAAATGAGAAATACACAAGACTGAATAGCACAACTAAATTTTCAAAATGCAAATGTCTGATTACAGTGAAATACTCAAAGAAAATTGGAAGTGAACAACACATGCATCTTACAAGTGCTAATGTTAACATGTGTATGCTCAGGCTTTCATGGCCGGCATCTATTTGAAGTGAAGTGGCTTCTGGACTTACGAGCGAAACGTCAGGAGCAATTTCTACACTTTGACCATGGCCTACAAGCTCAGAAGCCACTTCACTTCAAACTGCTGTTAACAGCAGGAAAGGGAAGAACTTTCCATGGGAATGATTCATGTCCTGTGTTTTGTTCACTGGTTTATATATTATGTATATTCAACTTTAGCTATTATAAGAAATAATGTCATCCTCCATGGTCTAGGAGTAACATGCTAGCTTCTGGTTCCCAAGGTTGCAGGTTCAAACCCAGCAGAAGGTGACAGATTTTCTTTGGGCATAAAAATCCTTAGTATGGTTTCGTTTGGAAGGAAAAAAAAGCTGGTGGACCCATGTCTTAGTGGCACATAAAAGATCTCAAACCTGATGAAGTGGTCTCTGAAAAACACTTTTATGCCCAAAATAGAATGGGACACTGAGAACAGCAGCAGTTAGAGGGCATCCATAAATAAAACCTCAATTTTAATTATCAGGAATAATCAAATTACTATGAATTTTGAGCCAAAATTCTAGAGAAGATGAATATATTAACTGACCTTTTGAAAATAACCCCTGGGTAGTGACTTATCCTTTACTTGACGGAAGTATACGTAGCCATAGAAATAACCTGGATCTGCTTGCAGATAAACTGGACACTTCTGATTATATGACTGGTGTTCTGGTAATAATCCAGGGCGACCTGGAGACTGCCTTATTCTAACATGAAATTGAGTGTCACCCATGCAACCAGAATTGGAATCAGGAAATGCCAAGTAACATATATTTGACTTTTCTTGTTCTGAAAGCATAACATGGCCAGGATAAATTATCTGTAACAAAGAAAAATAAATGGGTTAAAAAATAGACATATATCACAAACTTATATTGAATATAAGCAAGAAAGCAGAGGACAAACTAATGATAAGAGAAAAATTAATATACATACATCCGCAACACACCTAATACCATAAGATGTTAAATAGTGGACACTAATTTAAATCACCTGTTACATGTGTTTTCTTTTGGAAAGAAATAAGGAATGTAAATATGCATTGTTCCAGAATCAATAAGACATAGCATGGCTGCATTTGCAAATAGCCTAATTAATAATACAATGTTTTAATTTCACATTGCAGTTACCACACAGTAAGTAGTAACACCTGGATCGAATACAACCGTCTTGGTCCAGGAATTGCTGGCACATGATCATTCAGAATTGTGTAAATTTCTGTAACTGGATTGTGAGAAATGCTAATGAGTAATTGACCCACATTCAATATTCTTCTTTGACAAATCATGGTCCCTCTTACATGGTTACCTTTCCTAACAGAATAACATATTTGAGCACAGGGAAAGCTAATGTTCCTTAAAAAGAATGGTGTCAAAACTGGAGTAATGTGTGCAGTAGATGTATACATAATAATGGGACATGTTTTCAACAATGATACAAAGATCACTAGTAATTTAATCAAATTTTAAAGCTGTACTTTACACATTTTGCTTCAGCCAAGTGAAAGGGGACCTTGATCATGATGAAGGTAAACACAAACTTGATAAGCTCTACCCTATCACTGCATACTAATTAGTATGATACATTCAGTCTGTAACCTCAGTTACAATATAATGAAATAGAATTTAAATATTAAAAGCAGAAGCATTATTAACAGTGAAGTATTCTTCAACCAAACAGCTGAAGATGATATCAAATGACCTTGAAAATGTTTAAATTATACAACAACATAGTAAGTGAAGTTGAGTGTAAACATAGTGACTCATAATTCAAGCTCGAAAATAGAATTTAATTTGCCACATCCATGGTGCAAATCTTAAGTTTGAATCTGACCATGAAGTTTTAAAAATGCTTCCTTTCCCATGAAATCATAAAAAAGCCTCTGCTCCCATATGTTTTACAGAAATGCCATAAAAACTGCAAGCATAAATTCATATATAAACTATGAATACACTATAAGTTTAACAGGATCTTCATGAAATATATCACTGCCTCAAAGAATAGATATATGCAATAAATTAGACAATAATAATAATAATAATAATAATAAATAATAATAATATTTATTGAGCTAATAAGCTTTTACAATTTTTGGACTGCCCTGTGTTTTGGCCCGGCCACTGCTACACAGGACACTCCATTAAAATATACTTACAGACATATTACAATATGTATTGTTACCGAATAGTCACCTATTATTCCTTCCCTCTTTTTACAATACATAACCACTTGTTTTTCGCCTTACTTAAAAACTGTCCTATGTTTTTATAATTTTTGTTTAAAACCTTCATTAAGTTAATTCTCCTGTTCATCTTTGATATTTGACATTATTTCCTCCACAACTCTGTTTCCTTACAATCAAACAGTATAAGTTCTAATTCCTCTTTGTAAATTAGAAGACTCCACACTACAGCACAAAAAAAATCCAAATTCATACAATAAATTAAAAGAAATGTTCAAAATGGATTAAAAGAAAATATAAGATGCCTGAAGTATAAACTAAGAAATAAATCTCCAGTTTCAAATGATTTCTGGATGTCTGATCATAACACAGTACCAAACTTAAATGGATAGGTATCAGAACTGGTCATAAGGAAAAAAAGTTCATAAAAAGGCACAGATCTCAATGAATTTGGATTTGCAATACCAAACTTGCTTTGGAATTACATATATTTTACCATCAAAGTTGTTGCCATTTCTAACTAGCAAAAGCTGAACATCGTCATCACCATCAAGATCTTGTTGGATGCCTAGTTAGCATGAGAAAAACTGGATTCTAATTTGAGCATATTCAGTGAGTAAAAATTACTTAAGGTTAGTGTTACTGCTTCTGATACATTTTAAATTAATTTGAAGTTCAATACTTGTTCTAAATCTATATTATTTAGCATAAATTTTGCTCTTACTGACTCTCTGCTATTGCATTTCTATTACTTAACTCTTATCTAGTGAAACTATTAAATTATATTTGACAGCTACATTACACAAGCTAAAATAGCTATTTCAAGGTCCTCCTCTGAGATTGGAATCACAACCTGATCATCAAAAAGGAGTGTATTGAAGTTAAAATAAGCTTTATTTTAAAACTACTTGTCATTTCCTCACGATATTATCCAAATATAAATGAAAAACTAAAAAATGAATAAAACAAAACTAATATAACCTTAACATTATTAGTCTCCTCAAGCTAAGTCACTATTGAGAATAGAAAGTTTCTGCACACATTTATAAAAAATCTCAAGCTGAAGTGCCTTAATTTATATACTATCAGCTGATTTGTGCCAAAACACAGAATTTATATTAGCTTTTTGCAAGAGCTCATTAAAATAAATTCTAGTGTTTTCTTTTAGTTTTATTAAAAGATTATGCAGTACAATTGCTGACAATGTATTACATAGCAAATACAGGTGAAATTATTGTTAGCAGCTATTGAAGTTCAGTGTAAATTTTAAGTTGCAGCAGTACTTTGCTAAACAAACTTTCTGATACATTTACAATTACTTTCTTGGAAGTGTTGAAAACAGTGTTGTTATGATAAATTAACTTTAAAGAGAGTCGATTAAAGACACTAGACAACACTTTTAAATTTTTCCGGAACTAGTTTCAGAGGCTTTGCCTCCATCATCGGCCGGCTCTCGACTGGTTCTCGTTGGTGTAGCTGACGATACCTTGTCACAGGTCTCCTCTGGTGGCGGCTCAAGGAACTTGCTGAACAAATCCTTCTGGGGGATGTCGAAATTGAATACTTTGTTCCTATTTTTTGAAATGAAGATTTGTTCCCATGTGGATAGTTCTTGTTTTCCTGATGTATGTTTCAGTAGTTTTGGTTCTGGATTTATGTTGTGGTTTTTTTCCCAAAAATGTGTGGCAACTGCTGATTTTTCTAATTGTTTATATTTTATGTTTCTAAAGTGTTCCTTTGTTCTTGTTTCTAAATTTATTTTTGTTTTTCCAATATAAATTTGACTACAGTCATTGCATTCAATTTGATATATACCAGATTTTTTGTTTGATGGAATGGCATCTTTGATGTTTGAGCAAATTAGGTTTTTTAAGGAGAAATGGTTGACTGGTGCCAGTTGAATATTTTGTTTTTTGAAGACTTTTTTGAATTTATCATAGGCCCATGGATGGTAAGTGAATTTTTTGAAAATCATATTAGTTTCTGTAGCTGAGAGGGTTGTGGTTTCCTTTAATAGCTTCTTCTTTTTTGCTAAGCTCACTTCTTTGTCCACTAATGATTTGGGAAAGTTATTTTTTTGTGCTATTTCAATTATTTTGTTGTATTCTGTTTTGTATTCTTCTGCTGTGAGAGGGATGTTTACCAGTCTGTGTGCTAAACTATTGAAGATTGCCTGTTTGTGGGATCTTGGGTTGTAGCCATTAGCTTTTATGTAGTTGTCTGTCTGTGTTGGTTTTCTGTAAATGCCAAAGTTTAGTCTGTTTTTATTCCTCATTATTTTTAGATCCAAAAATGGTAAATGCTCGTCTTTTTCTATTTCTACAGTGAATTTGATGCTTTTTTCTTGGATATTTAAAAGTTTTAGTGCATCACTGATGTGTTTTTTGGTACTATTGCAAAGATGTCATCTACATATCGTTGCCAGTTTGAACATCCAAGGGAAACCTTTGTTGATCCTTATTTCTAATGCACTCATGTACAGATTGGCCAGGAAGGGTGATAGTGGGTTGCCCATTGCTAACCCTGAAGTTTGGTGATAATATTTTGTTTGAAACTGGAAGAAATTTTGTGATGCACTAAAACTTTTAAATATCCAAGAAAAAAGCATCAAATTCACTGTAGAAATAGAAAAAGACGAGCATTTACCATTTTTGGATCTAAAAATAATGAGGAATAAAAACAGACTAAACTTTGGCATTTACAGAAAACCAACACAGACAGACAACTACATAAAAGCTAATGGCTACAACCCAAGATCCCACAAGCAGGCAATCTTCAATAGTTTAGCACACAGACTGGTAAACATCCCTCTCACAGCAGAAGAATACAAAACAGAATACAACAAAATAATTGAAATAGCACAAAAAAATAACTTTCCCAAATCATTAGTGGACAAAAAAGTGAGCTTAGCAAAAAAGAAGAAGCTACTAAAGGAAACCACAACCCTCTCAGCTACAGAAACTAATATGATTTTCAAAAAATTCACTTACCATCCATGGGCCTATGATAAATTCAAAAAAGTCTTCAAAAAACAAAATATTCAACTAGCACCAGTCAACCATTTCTCCTTAAAAAACCTAATTTGCTCAAACATCAAAGATGCCATTCCATCAAACAAAAAATCTGGTATATATCAAATTGAATGCAATGACTGTAGTCAAATTTATATTGGAAAAACAAAAAGAAATTTAGAAACAAGAGCAAAGGAACACTTTAGAAACATAAAATATAAACAATTAGAAAAATCAGCAGTTGCCACACATTTTTGGGAAAAAAACCACAACATAAATCCAGAACCAAAACTACTGAAACATACATCAGGAAAACAAGAACTATCCACATGGGAACAAATCTTCATTTCAAAAAATAGGAACAAAGTATTCAATTTCGACATCCCCCAGAAGGATTTGTTCAGCAAGTTCCTTGAGCCGCCACCAGAGGAGACCTGTGACAAGGTATCGTCAGCTACACCAACGAGAACCAGTCGAGAGCCGGCCGATGATAGAGGCAAAGCCTCTGAAACTAGTTCCGGAAAAATTTAAAAGTAAGTGTTGTCTAGTGTCTTTAATCGACTCTCTTTAAAGTTAATTTCTGATACATTTTTAGTTACCCAAATTGAAGGGGATTCTGCCAAAATTAAAACAGGCAATATATACAAACTGAGGCTTTCATGGCTGGCAACTTTTAGATTGAACATATTTTCTGGGCTCGTAGGCCATGGTCTATTGGGTTTCTAAATTCCCAACTTCTTGTCAAGGACTGTATTTGGCTCCTCACTGGTGATGTAAGAGCTTGAATGAACTTTTTGTGCAGAATGCACCCTTTTCATAAGAAGTATGCAGAGCCTGTCCAGTACAGTGTCCTGGTTGGTCCACTTCACATGATGTGCTGTCCTGGGGATTACTTTTGTTTCTATCGTTAAATTTCCTTTGCAGTACTGGTATCCAAACTTAAGGCAAAGGGCTGCTTCCTTGTGGTTGAAGTTATTTTTATATTTGTTCATTTCTATTGCTTCATTTCTAAACAGGCTTAGTAGCTGACAGCATAAGACAAAATATTTGTAACCTTGTAACTTATATTATGTCCAAATAATATAGAGTATTCTGCCACTGCAGATTTATCCATTTATCCTAGTCTAATATGTTTTTCAAGTACCTTTATTCTTGTGACCACCTCAAGCATAGTGATGCCAATGTAAACTTGGCTGCAATAGCAGTTGTTTATAAAATTCCCTGCAGCTCCGGCCAAGTTTACATTGGCACCACTATGTACAGCACAACAACAAAAATAAAAGAACACAATAACAAAGTAGACTAGGGTAAACAGATAAATCTGTGGTGGCAGAGCACTATTTTGGACTTGATATAGATCACAAAAAGATTCACATTTTTTCTTCTGTCAACAGCTACCAGGCCCATTTATAAAGGAATGCAATAAAAATTCACAAACAAAAATAACTTAACAGCAAAGAAGAAGCACTTCACCTTAACAAAGCTTTGTACCAGTACTCCAAAGGAAACTTTATGACAGGAACAAAAACAATCCTCAGAATAGTCCACCACTTGGCGTGGACAAACCTGCATACTATATTGGACAGGCTCCATTCACTGGGGGCATTTTGTGCCAAAAATTCAATCAAGCTCTGACCAATACCAGATCACCTATGAAGATGCCAAGAACTGTCTTTGGTGGAACATCAGGAATTTTGAAACCCACTGGTCCATGGAATAATAGTCCAGGAAATATGCTCAATCTACAAAACGAGCAATATTTGCACAAAAAGCAGTGTATTTTCTTTTATTTATGTTCAGTACAGAAATATGTCTAATATTCTAAGGCACTTCTGTTAAAATTAAACTAGTCTTTGTACTATAAACAAAGGCTATTTCAATCATGAGTGGTTTAAGCAACAAAACTCCACATAAAGGTCTACTTCAAAAACTGAACATCTTAACATTTTCTTTTAAATATATTCTTTCACATAACATTAATATGTATTAGACAAAAAATTTACACACATCTCAATTTAAATCAACCTGATATTAAAAAGTAGTTTGCTATGAATGTGTTAGAATGCTTAATAAACTCCCAAACAACTTCAAATTACTATTATTCATCATTCAGGAATGTAGAAAAAATTTACATCTGTTTTACAAAATGTCTGTATAGCAAGGTATATTACTCTGTTCAAGAATTTGTGGATGAACAGTTAACATCAATTTTGCAAATATGTGAAAGATACCCAACTTCTGTGACTTTGTTCTTCTCTGTATGTTAAATTGTTCATATGCTCTCACCATTAGCAATGCTCAGAGATGCTGAACACATACAGCAGATAATAAATACACAAATAACTAATAATGTACCCACCCCAATTATCATATAACAGCAATTTACTACACATCAGGTGGAACAGTGATGCCTGCATGCAACTTATACAGTTATCTGTATTACTGACTTGAATGGTGTGTGCGATGATGGTGGCAGTGTATGAAAGATTTGTGTAGCCACATGAACTTCTCATATAGTCGTGGATGCATGTGAGACAGCAAGTTTTCTCTTATATCAGTCATAAATTGGGTGAGATTTTAAACATTTTTATAATAACTTGTTTGCTACAGCATTGACCCTTAAATGAATTACATGGGAATGACTGACAATGATTTTGTATAGTGACATGTTCTACATTCCTGAGCTTCATTCTTAGCAAAGTCTGCAGAACAAAAACAATAAATGCTTGTGCAGGTAAAATTTCAATATCCACCGCCCAAGAATAGTGTCACAGTCACTGCAGATGGAATTTAGTGTCATTCCATGTGTAATTACGTAAGCTTATATATATATATATATATATATATATATATATATATATATATATATACAACTACACTAGATCTTACCTAACCTAGTTATCCTGTATAATAGGGGTCAGTGCCTGACCTAGGCAGCTATTTCCAACCATGCATCTCTGAAATCAACTCAGTTACATCAAGATACTGCCAACTATTTCATAACAAAATATGCAATAGAACTAATGTGGCAGATCTCTCGCTAAACAATCTAGTCTTGCCTAGAAGAACACCAAAATATGAAAGGTTTTCTACTAGACAGTTAGGTTTGTTTGATTAGCATTGCTCCAGCAGCCTAGCACAGACTCTGATTGCTATTATACAGAACCATACATCTAACTAAATGTGAGTTTATATAAATAAAAACCAGACCTAACCTAAGCCAAATTTCTGTCACAATTTTCGTATAAAACAAATACTCATTACAAACAAAATGTTCAACTTTTATTGGCATGGGAAGTGCTGAAATATTATAAAAAATGCTCTATACAGCTAAGGGTAATCACTTTTACCTGATAAGTTACTTTTGGGTCCGTGTTATATACAGAAAAATTGTCCTTTTTTTAATTTTACGTCCTCCAGCATTGTCATATTAGACGAAGAATGAAATGGATGAAATGATGCTCAAATGTGTGCATGCAGCTTAGGGTTACCCGAAATTTGTCTTTAAGGATAAGGGAAAACCCGGGGAAAACCTTATCCAGGTAACTCACCCTGACCGAGATTCGAACGCGGGACCTCTTGAACGTGAGGCAGACACGCTACCGAGGCGGGCAAAAAAAATGGTCCTTGCATACACTAGTAACAAACATAAGGTTGAACCCTGATCTACATATTGCAATGTGGTTGTGGTTAAACTTTTTAAGCAATTAAAATCATAGGTATTTTGACAGACACATTTGATTAAAAAAGATAAGATAAGTCTTCTTAACTACTTAACAACCTAAATAATTAAATAGCAAAATGACCTTCGGCGCATTGAAGGGGCTTAACGACTGATGGTACTCAGTTACTCAGTGATCCTTTCCATCGGACACAGCTGATATTACAGTGTAACTTTCATGTCAAATAGGCAACACAAACTGCATGTTTGCCTTTTAAGAAAACAGGGATCATTAGAAATTCTACATAATCTTGATTATACAGATAGTTCATAACGTCAAAATGAAAAACATTTCTAAATCCTTAACATTACTCTGCTTATTAGGGCGTCTGCATAATTAGCACGGAACCTTAAATAACTTGTGAAAAATGTAGACGCAGTAAAACATTGGTTCAGAGGATTCTCCAGCTTGATTCAATTACACTCGAGTTTACAAGTATATGGTACTAACAGGATTAAATGAAAATAAGACATCTGTGTACATTCTCATACTCACTTCCATTGCCTGCCCAAGCTCTAAATCAAACGTAACAATACAAATACAATGGATCCAACTAGAAAATTTGTCCCAGGGAAGAACTGCTGTATTTCTATTACTGACAACAGAATATTCAACATCTTCCAATTCTTTCTGCTCCACACTGACGTCTGACGCCATCATTTATGTTTATAGTCAGAAGCACCATCTGGCTTCAACTATTTCCAAACATTTCCCATTCCTTTTATCCTATGCCGTGGCCACTGCCATAGAATATTCAGCGCATCAGTGTCAGAGAGTATTCGAATATAAACCTTCCTGGATGTATGTATCAACTGGATCCCTTGCAAATTACTGAGAATGCGAGCCATCGTCTGTTGCTCCGTCACCGTACTGGATAATAAAAAATGAGATAATGAACCAGATAGTGATTGTGACTCTGCGGGTACGTGAAATTAAAAGTCCAATTGCACAAACTCAAAATGTTCTTCATGTCCACCGACTTACAGTTGAACACTTGCCAATTACACAGAATTACGTAATGCACACAATTACGATTCACCAGTTCGTCCGTTACAGTTCCACTTTGCTCTCGCAATTACGTACAATCCTCCGATGCACGTACACAGCCTTCTCGTCCGTACACTAGCACGGCGCTCCTCCGCTGCTTGCCAAGAACTGACTGAACACACTCACTGGAGCCCCCTTTATAGGGATATCACTGTTTCTCGAAGTCACTCGCTTCAGTGAATCACCACGAAGGTTCCAGACAGTAGGGAAAGGGGGAAGAGGCGGAAAGCGACCAGTGACACTTCCCTGATCATCCCCTCAGTTAGTGACTGAGATAAATGGGTGGGCGTGATCCGGATACCTCTGGTCCCCTACTCAGCTGCCGTTGGTCGTGCTTTCCGATAATTGGGTGACACTGCTGCCTCCTCAAAGCTGGTCGTCCCGTACAGCACCATCGTAGCGGGCTAGACGATCCAGGTGTACCACCAACATCTCTCCTCGGGGCATCTTCTGGATGCGGTAGACCACGTCATTTATCCTCCTCACCACCCGGTACGGCCCTTGCCATGGCTGCTGAAGCTTCGGACAGCGTCCCTTGGTCCGCGTAGGACGGTACAACCAGACCAGTTCACCTTCCTGGAACACTTGGCTGTTGGCTTGCCTCTCATATCGGGTCTTCATTCGGTCGCACGCCTTCTGGATGTTCTGGCGAGCCATCTCGTGCATGTCGTGGAGCTGGTCCACAAAGGTTCTCCACATACTCGGTTACTGGCTGCTTCGCCTCCGGAGGGCTTCCAAAAGCCAGGTCACAAGGGAGGCGTAACTCTCGGCCAAACAATAAGCTGGCTGGCGTCATTCGAGTTGTGTCGTGTGTAGACGAGCGGTAGGCCAGCAAAAACCGTGACACCTTGACGTCCCAGTCTCACTGATGGCTGGCCACGACCTTCCTCAGGTGTTCCTCTAAGGTCTTGATGTATCTTACGACCATGCCATCGGACTGGGGATGTAGAGGCTTCGTGCGGATCTTGTTCACCCCAAGCCTCTGTAGTGCCTCCTTCATTAGGTTGGACTCAAAATTGGTACTCTGGTCACTGTGTAGCTCTAACGGTACCCAAAATCGACAGAACTCTTGCTCCACGAGGCAGTCTGTGATTGTCTTTGCCTCTTGGTTTGGGATGGCATACACCTCCGGCCACTTGGTGAAGTAGTCCACGACCACCATTAGGTACTTGTTGCCTCGGTCGGAAACTGGGAATGGTCCAACAATGTCAACGGCGATCCGCTCAAATGGCGCTCCGACGTTGTACTGCTGCATGCGACCCCGGCTCCTAATCTGGGGGCCGCAACCCGCCGCGCACACGTGACACTGACGGCACCAACTCTCAGCGTCTGCTCGGAGCCTCAGCCAGTAGTAGCGCTGCCGTAGTTTGTCAATCGTTCGCTTCGCTCCCAGGTGTCCTCCTGAAGTACCGGCGTGCACTTCCTCCAAGACTTCCAGGACCCTAATCCGGGGAAGTACCAACTGTTCTCTCTGCGTCTTCAAATCGGGTGACTTCCATACCCGGAACAGCTCCCGTAGGGGAAGGGATCTGTCCCTTTCAGCTGCCAAAGTGCGGGCGCTGCGGACCCTTAGCACTCGTGGTACCTCTGACGTTACTAGAGGAACCTCGGGCCGAACAGCTGAGCCCCTACTTCGGGAGTTGTTCGGATTGGGATGGTCTCGAGGGGGCAGTGTGTTCCCGATACCCGTGGGAGATTGGGTACGTCTTCGGACGGGGTTGAGGGAAGCCATTAAGTTTCCGGGTACTAGCCTGCTTAGCTAGTAGAAGGTGTGTTAGATCACCAGGCGGCCCCACCGAGGTCATATCGGTAGTCTTCACCCTGAGTGTTGGCGCGCGTAAGTGGCGTATCCACTTCCATCCCGTCTTGAGTCCCTAGGACCAGATGGGGGGGCTTGTTAGGAAACAAGGTCTTGCCCTATGGAAAGCCCCACGGAGGACGCCGAGCGCCCTTGGGACAGCTCGGATAACTCCCCGGTTGAAGGAGGCCCAGGTCTTCGGACCTACGGGTCCAGGACTAATGGGTGTGGATCCTCTGCACTCACCCGGAACAGCAGATCACCAGGTGGCCCCACCGAGGTTTTTCGGTAGTCTTCACCTTGAGTGTTGACGCGCGTAAGTGGCGTATCCACTTCCATCCCGTCTTGAGTCCATAGGACCAGATGGGGGGGCTTGTTAGTGTCTAGGTCTTGCCCTATGGAAAGCCCCACGGAGGACGCCGAGCGCCCTTTGGGACAGCTCGGATACTCCCTGGTTGAAGGAGGCCCGGGTCCAGTTCCTACGGGTTCAGGACTAATGGGAGTAGAACCTCTGGGCTAAACTAAACCCGGAACAGCACGCCCTCTCTGGTCTTCAACGAGTCCCATTGGGCTCAGTACGAATTGTAGGTGGCGCTCCTCGGTGCGATGTCCTCCCAGGTTGGTCTCGTCCCTGCCTCCAATTCCCTCAAGAGTGGCCCCGAGTCTGCGTCCGCCAGCTGCTCCCTCCTCAGGCCTGCGCTATCCCAGCCGTCCGCAGACACTGCCATGACTACTAGGACTGCTGCGACACGCTCCTTCTCCTGCACTCTTGTACACTGGTCGCACTCTTCTGGACAGGGTCTTCGGGACATGGAATCAACGTTACCGTGGCTCTTCCCTCTACGATGTTCCGAGGTGAAGTCGTACTCCTGCAGCCTCTGGACCCAACGTGCTGTCTGGCCTTCCGGATTTCTAAAGCTCAATAGCCAGGTTAGGGCGGAATGGTCAGTCCTCAGGTGGAATGGTCGACCGTACAGGTACTTTTGGAAGTCTTCCAAGGTCTTTGCTACCGCCAGTAACTCTCGTCGGGTGACGCAGTAGTTCTTCTCTGCCTTGGATAGCGTCTTGCTGTAGTAGGCTATCACCCGCTCATGGCCGTCCTGGATCTGCGATAGGACACCTCCAATGCAATGGACGCTGGCATCGGTGTTCACAATGAAGGCGCCACCTGTTTGTGGAAATCCCAAAATTGGAGCACTGCACAAGGTTTTCTTCAGGTTCTGGAAAGCGTCTTCGGCGTCCTCCGTCCTCACATAAGGCCGGTGTTCCTCTGTCAGGTGGGCGAGGGTTTCCCGATGTTAGAGAACCCCTTTATGGAACGTCGGTAATAACTGCACAGCCCCAGGAAACTGCGCAACACTTTCTTATCCTTTGGGTGAGGCCAATCTCTCACCGCCTTTGTCTTCCCCGGGTCTGAGGCCACTCCGGTTGCTAAGACTATGTGGCCCAAATAGTTCACTTCCTTGCGGAAGAGCTGGCACTTCTTCGCGTTCAGCTTCAAGTTGGTCGCCTGCAATCTCAGTAGCACCTTCCTCAGATTCTTGAGCTGGTCTTCAAAAGTGTTACCGACGATAACGATGCCGTCCAGGTATAGCAGGCAGGCGTCGTAAGTCAGTCCTCTCATCACTGACTGCATGAGGCATTGGAAGGTAGCTGGTGCGTTGCAGAGGCCAACGGGTATAACCATGAACTGCCAGAGCCCTTGGTCTGTCGAGAATGCTGTCTTCTCATTGTCTCTCGGATCTAGAGCTACCTGCCAGTAGCCCGACTTCAGGTCTCCGGTCGACAACCACTGTGCACCGGCTAGCGTGTCCAGGGTGTCGTCAATCCTGGGTAAGGGGAAGCAGTCCTTTCGGGTGACAGCGTTCAACTTCCTGTAGTCTACGCAGAAGCGTAGCGCAGTTCGTCTTTGTCATCAAGACTGCAGGGGAACTCCAAGGGCTGTCAGACTCTTCAATCACTCCCCTAGATCTCATGTCCTCCAGCATGTCTCGTACCGCCCCTTGCTTCGCCAGCGGAACGCGTCTAGGTGGTTGCCGAATAGGTCGGGCGTCCTCGCTGTCGATGCGATGAAGCACTCTGTCCGTGCGGCCGTAGTCACTGTCGCCTTGGCTTAAGACGCGCTGGTATCCTTCAGCAGTTGTCGAACTTTCTCCAGTAGTTCTGCGGTCAGGTGGTCGGCCTCCCTCTCAAGTAAGCCTTCTAGCCGGGGCCCCAGGTGTTGCGTCGGCACCGGCTCCTGTGTCTTGTCGATTGCTGTCACGCTCACCACGGGCTCGCACGTTCCCAACTCCGTCCCGGCCTGGACGTCGTGATCGGTGTCCGTTGGATTTAGCCGTCTCACTGGCACCTTCTCTTGGCACGGCAGCAATGCCTTGGTTACACATAGTCCGTCTAGAGGTGTCTTCTGGTCCAGCATCATGTACCTGGTTCTCTGGCCTCCCAGTCGCGCCCTCACCACCACCTCACTCCTTGCGGGGACAACCACGTCTTCGCTCAAGACGACCCTACAAATTCCAAGGCACTCTTCTGGTTGACGGAGTATAACCTCTTCTCCGTTGAGCTGCAGGACCTGCTTGCCGACGTCGACCGTCGCCTCATGGCTCCTGAGGGCATCCAATCCCAGTATCACCTCCTCAGCCACTTTCGCGACGAACACCTACAGACGTACGGTGCTTCTTACCAAGGCCAGCTTCAGCAGGGCCTCCTTCTCCACAGGCAAGGTGTCACCCGATGCTGTGACGAGCCGGTATGGTCGACTCGGCTTCCTTGTCGGCAAATCCTTCGCCACGTCAGATCTGATGATGGTCAAGGCCGCCCCGGTGTCCACCAGCACGTGGCACGGCTTTCCTCTTACCCAACCGTCCGCGATGAGGCTGTCACCCATATGCCGGCTGATGGCGCGCAGTATCACTCGAGGGGATGGTTGTGATGGCGCCGACGGGCCCCTCTCCACTACGGCCCTTACTCGTTTTCTGCTCTTCCTGGTGTGGGCAGTCTCTTTGCAGGTGTCCGGGCTGTTCACACCCGCAACACAGGCCACTAGGTGTTTGACGGCGTCCCTCGGCCGATCTTCTCTCTGTGGTGTAGCGGACGTTCCTCGTTCTCGACGTCGGGATAGCTGTTACCTTGGCCGCTTCCATCCTTAATGCTGCCGTTAGCGCCTCGTGGATTGTTTTATAATCAACGAGCATTAGTCGCTGACGAATATCTGTGTCTTCCCGGGATACGGACTTGGGTGGGAGGTTGACTAGGGCCTTGCTAGCCAGTTGTTCAACTGCCAGGGCGAACTCCTGCTGCGTCTTCCCTGTCTGCGGTGGTTTCCAAAACGATTCGCCAGGGCCTCCCCGATGCCCTTGGGCGCCGCCGTTGTCTCTACCGCGTTCAGGACTTCCGCGGCGCGTCCCTGGAGGCTGGCTATTAACTGTGTGGCCTCCTCCTCTGGTGACCATCTGTTGTTCCTGGCCACTGTGTCGAACTGGCGGCGGAAGACCTCAAATTTTGACGCGCCGACATATTTCGGAGGTTTGACGCGCGCCGATGTTGTGTCGCGTCCCGGTGCGTCGGTCTTCAAATCCTTCAACCTCCTGCCGACGACGTCCTCCACCATGGCGTTCAGGGACTTGACGCTGCTGTCGGCCTTCCCTTCCAGGTCGTTAACGCGGCTCGCCAGGTCCCGAACGCGCTCGTCCACTTGGCCCATCCACTTGCCCAGCTCCGTCACGTCATCCCTCACGCCGGCCAACTATTCTTCAAATTTGGCAGTGAGAGCCTCGTTCGCCACCTTCATTTCCGTGGTCAGTTCGGCCATCTTTGCGGTCATTGTCGTGGCCAAGTTGTTGTTTGCCGTCTCCGTCTTCGCTGTTAATTCGGCCTTCATTTCTTCCATCTTCTCGGTGATGTTGTCGTTGGCCGTCTTCATTTGTTTCAACTCTGCGGCCATTTTGTTATTCACCGCTTCTGTTTTTTCAGCGAAGTTTTCATTTGCCGTCTTCATTTCCTTCAACTCGGCGTTAAGGTTGTCGTTGGCCGCCTTCATTTCTTCCATTTTGTGTAAAATGTTTTCCAGTGCTGATTCCATGGCCATTATCCCACTGCGTGAGGACAGTTGTGACTTTGTGGGTTCGTGAAATTAAAGTCCAATTGCACAAACTCAAAATGTTCTTTATTTGCACCGACTTACAGTTGAACACTTGCCATTTACGCAGAATTACGTAATGCACACAATTACGATTCACCAGTTCGTCCATTACAGTTCCACTTTGCTCTCGCAATTACGTACAATCCTCCGATGCACGTACACAGTCTTCTCGTCCGTACACTAGCACGGTGCTCCTCCGCTGCTCGCCAAGAACTGACTGAACTCACTCACTGGAGCCCCCTTTATAGGGTTATCACTGTTTCTCGAAGTCTCTCGTTTCAGTGAATCACCGCGAAGGTTCCAGATGGCAGGGGAAGGGGGAAGAGGCGGCCAGTGACCAGTGACGCTTCCCTAATGATCCCCTCAGTTAGTGACAGAGATAAATGGGTGGGCGTAGTCCCGATGCCTCTGGTCCCCTGCTTTGCTGCCGTTGGTCGTGCTTTCCGATAATTGGGTGACAATATGCTTTAAAGTATCACGATACGGCGTTTCTAGTCAGATTAATAACACTGTATAAAAAATAACTTTTTTCTGTTATGGAAACGAAAACACTGGAATTCAATGTATGTTTCATACTGAATACGAGTATGGCATTACAACTGTCAGATATTATCTAGTTCCCTAGTAATTGCAAGAATTATAATTTAATAAGTAACTGAATAGAAAAAATTGTATTTTCCTAAACATAGAACTATTTGGCTAGCCTTACCACAGCTATAGATGTCTGCTTTAACATTGACCGCTACACAGTACCTCGGGAGCATGCCTTACCAAGGATCAACAATAATCTACTAACATGGATGTACTCCATTTATCCTGCTAACGTCTTTCGAATGTTGAATTTGTCTGGCACTCTCCATGCTCATCAGAAACTGCACCACAATTTTCAGGGAAGACGCCCAAATGAGAGTGGAGAAACTGAATCTTAAGTGGTATACTGTACCCCATTTGATGATAAGCAAGCAACATGTTATCTAATGTTTCCCTATAGTTTGGTGCATGACAGTTACCTAGGAAATTTGAAGTGGCCTCTCTGAAAGATTCACACATCGCTTGTTCTTTTCTTGTCAAAGATCCACAGATATTTTGATCAGAAAAAGTCCTTTGACTGGGATCCTATGAAAATTCTTTCTTTAAATTTAGCTGTGCTTACATGTGCTTGGAAATTTTGATGCACTGGTCCATCACGATCCAATACTTTTACGAAATCTTTTGTCAGTCCAGTTTGATGTGTAACTGAGAGAGCAAAATTGTTCTAGATTCAATCAATGGTTGCTGCTTCTTGTTCACTATTCCTAGTACTAAAGTTTGTAGAAGAGGCCAGTCCTTAATTTTATAGTGCCAATTCTTTGCCCAGTTATCTCATTTGCATAGAAAACAACATTTTATAAGTCATTTTTGTAAGTCAAGAAGAATCGCAACCAACTTTAAATCACAACATAGTTTCCACTTAAATCTGCCATAATTTATATAATTTAAAGTATTTCTCGTGTTTTTATATGGATTGCATAGCCAAGGCAAGGTGTTTACATTGTGAGTGATAGAGATTTAAGGCTCAGTGTGGAATCATCTGAAAATCACCTTCATTGTTCTGATTTTGAGATGCTAACAGCTCCGCTATCTTATTTGAAGGTTCCAAGTCTCAGAAAATATCACTTAACTCATTTTGAGTAATTCTATGTAAGTGGAATGGAGTTTAAATGTTGAATTCAGGAGAAGCGCCAGAAATATCTTCAAAGGATCTGCATTAAGGATCATTGTCGGAATCAATACTATAGGACTCAGGTGGAAGTGGAATAGGGAGTTCATTGGTGTGGGGTACTGGACGAATAGCTGAAGGTATACTTGAGTAGTTCACAGTCAAACTTTCCTTCTTTAAAATTAGCAGAAATGGCATGCAGAACTAGCTACCATTTATTGGTCGAGTTGTTCCTTCCAAATCATGGGCACAGAAAAGGGCACTGATTTCGTTTTTCATTCTAAGCCATTCACAGAGAAAAGCAGAAGTTGAGAAATTCCCATATTTAGGTCCCCTGGACAACATCGAGCATGTAAAACGTGCTACTAACGCAGAAGATTTTCAAAAGTGTGTTTTACGTCAAGCAATTTATGATTTATAAGAGAAGGGTGAATATAAAACTGCCAAAAGGCTAACCAATTCAATAAGGGACACAATAGAACATAATTATGCACTCTCTATCTTGTATGTATAACATTTTGTAGTATGTTGGGTTCAAATACAGGAGAACCAATGATGGTCGCAAATTTCTACTTGAAACAAGCGATATTGTTGCAACAAGGCTAACATTTCTGCGCAAAATGCACAACATTAAACGCACAGGTGATTCCAGGCCCAACTTTTATTTGGGTGAAACCTGGGTTAATAAAAATTCGCTGCAGGGAGAGTTATGTTTAAATAGTTTGTGTTTTCCAGCTTTTGTACTGTTCTTGATATCCAAATTAACCGCTTCACCAATAGCCAATTACACTCTACACACTCCGGGAGTGGATACCAAATAAACAGCGCAACACATTTAAATGCTTGGTAAATACATATTTGTATCTTCCATGAAATATGGTCTTCCGTATTTAGCTGCTATAAATGCAGGGACTTTATGGAAGTACGTCTGAAACATTTTGAAAAGTGCCCAATATTGCATCAACTCTCACCAGAGAGTTGGCGAACTGTTATTATTCTGTGGACAGGATGCATTGGTCCAGTAGCTGAAATTAGACGGCTGTCATGTAAATATTATGAAACATTACATAATGGGGAATTTGAATTTTATAAACGTAGAATACTGCTTGCCGTGGATTGGTAAGTTGAGAAGAGTAATTTGCCGCTATAACTGAAGCTGTAAATAACCTCTCCGTTCCTTAAAGGTACTTGTGATTGCGCAAATACCCAGTAATGAGCTGATTATTGAGCGTCTGTGATCGTTCGGTATAAAAATATTGTGTACGGCTATCGTAGAAGCTTGGTTAAAACCGTCTCTTTATGTGAATGTTTACATCGTTTCCTTCATACAATAAATTACCAAAATTGGTATGAAATCCAAAAATATTTGCAGCGTTTTATCTTTTAAAATGCCTCATTGTTACAACTATTTGTGGAGTTCACTATATTAAAGCCATCCCTTAAACATTTTAATAGTGTGGTCATGAGTGACAAAACACTTATTTCTGTCACACTGCCCATTTTTGTTTCTTTCTAACATTTTAACACATAATTATACAGTGAAGTTAGAATAAGTTACTCCTTTTAATTAAACTAACGAAACAGCATAGCATTCTTAGAGTGTATTGTTAATAACATTGAAGATAATTAATTTAGTTTTCCTCTCCCCTTCCTCTCCTTCTGTTGAAGGAGAAGGAAGAACGGTTAAAGGATAAACAGACTGCTTATTACATTCTTACATTGGCTGCTGTCTTCTTATTGTTGATCATCCTAATTTCCTTAGATAACTTTGGGTTGTTTGTGTGTGTGTGTGTGTGTGTATGTGTGTGTAATTTACGTCCTCCAACATTAAGTCCTATCGGACGGTGAATAAATTGGGTGAAATGATGCTCAAACAATTGTGTAGAGCTCACTTAAACTAGTACATTTTGTGAATTTGATGTTGAAAATAAAATCAAATTTCATGTTCTTTTTTTAAAGTTAAATAAATGTGACCATATTTTATGCTTTTATAAGGATTTGTTAAATTTAATTAATGAGAAATATATAAAGTTTTAACGGTAGTGTCACATGGAAATGTAACATTTGTTACAAGTGCAAGTCACTCATTTAGTTTGCTATTAAATGAACTATTACTTCTTGTTCATAGCTGATCAACAGATAACGAATTAAAGTTGATTCTTACCTCCGAAAGGATGATAACTATATCAAGATGATAACCCCACTCCCCCCCCGCAAAAAAAAAAAAAATTAGAATACTTGCCCCCATATAACTTTAGAAATTGTTGCATGGTTAATTTTGACATTTTTGCTTAGGGAATCACCCTTAGAGCCTTTCATTTCCATAGGTTGCATTCATATTTTAGTTAATTGATGGAAATTAATCATTTCTTCACACTAGCCAAATATAGGCTAAGATTTTGGATAGTTATGAGTCAATTGGAGAATTTAATGTCATGATGGCAAGTTGGCCATGGTAACTCAATGGGTAAGAGCAACTTGACGGAAACCAGGATATCCATGGTTCAGATCCCGATGTGGCATTGAATTTTTCAAGTTGACTATCTATCCAAAACCTTAGCCTAAATACGGCTAGTGTGAAGAAATGATTAAGTTCCATCAATTAACTAAAATAATAAGAGTTAAATAATGAAGCCTGGAACTCAAGTGCTTACAATAGTAATTCGCCACAAACGGTATATCTCGATTGCGAGAGCCCCTAGTGGTTCACCAGGGAAATATATGAGTCAATTAGAGAATTTAATGTTACGATGGCAAGTTGGCCATGGTAGCTCAATGGGTAAGAGCGACTGGATGGAAACCAGGAGATCCGTGGTTCAGATGCTGGCTGTGGCATTGAATTTTTCAAGTTGTCTCTATTGCATTCATGTATTTACAGTAGCAGTGAAGTTTCTAAATCTTTAAAAGGAAAACTCTCTAAAACATACCTAATGAATTTCATTCAGATATTATTTCAGTTATATTACAAGTATTCAGCTAAAGTGTTTGTTCATTGAATGAGGTAGTTTGAGACATTCAGTACATTAGTTGATGATAGTGACCTTATGGACCATGACACACTAACAAATGAGAACACCAGTTACTCCTAATCATACTTCAGGTCTATTTTCTAAGCTTATTTTTGTGGCTAACTAGTAACTAAGTGCTGTAACTATAGTTATGGTCAAACATTATAACAAAACTCAGTTAAAACCATAACAATTCTGCTATTGATAAGCCTTAGAAAATAGACCTCTTTATTTGACTTAAGCAGTTAGCATAGTGCTAACATTACATATACATTATGTTGCACAAACTCAGAACAAACAGAACTATCCATAGAATTGTATTGAAAATGAACTGCCATCACTGAATCACAACTCCACTGAACTGCAGTCGGTGCTGTCCACCGGTGCTGTCTAACTTTCTACTGGTAATTTGGTAAGTTTTTAATGGTGTCTTGACGGATACTGATGACTCAATTCAGCTGGCTGACTGACCAACCTCTTTGATTCTTAAGTAGTTACGAAACATGAGCTGGCTTCTTATATAGGATTTGTACACAGGTCAGAAATTTCTTTCAAGATTAATTTTCGAAAGATTTAAAAGGTAGCCTGTGGAACAGAGAAAAGGCACACAATAGCTACTGTCTTGTGTGGCTATTGTGGATCAAAGAGGGCCAGTCATTAACACAGGTTGGTGGCCGATTCAGTGTTTACGAATGCCCTGATATCAGTAGGTAATTAGTAGAGTTCGGATTTCTAAGCTAAATGTTTATAAGTGCTTTTTTGCTGAAATACGGTGTTTGCTTGCTTATTTTATGCTTTTTAACTAAAATAGCTTATTTTATCCAAATCATATTAATTTAAAAGTAAATTTTCACTCCTAGCCATCATCGTCTCACCTAAAGAGCCAGGAGCCGATATAAAAACGTGGGTCTTCTTGTCTCTAGCGTAAAGAAAGTGTACTGTTGCTGATTAGAGTTAAAAAATTTTATGAAGTCCTTCCAAATTTGTCTTTACCTCCTCAGCCAGTTTTAACTTGATCGAGTTCTTTGTTAAAGGCTGTGTCATTCTATGCAGAACATTTCAATGAAATAAAACAGTGTTGTGCTCCTTAGATGCAGAAGATACAAGCAACATCGCCACAGCACAAGAATGTTTTGCTAATATTGGCATTCAAGATAAGGCAGAGTACATCCATAACCACTTCTCCAAAATACCTGCTATTATAACACAGATGGAAACTCGAAATAATACCTTGGAGCATTCACTTTCTTTGATATATGAAATTTCAGTAATGTTGTCTTCAGAGATTCACAGTATTTCTAAAACTGCCTTTGAGAAACTCAGTAAGGTATCAATGAAAACTCCTGGATTTGAGACACTGTAAAATTTCTACAAAACTTTCTGGTACAGAAACGTATATCTAAGAGAAATTCATTCAAAAAGAACTATGGTGCTTTTCCATGTCCTAGTAACGTCATGTGATGTTGAGAGATCCTTTTCACAGTATAAAAATGTTTTCACTGAAAAACACAGGAGCTTCCCACAAGAAAATCGCAAAAGGGTCCCGGGTTTGATTCCCGGCTGTGGGGGTGGGGATTTTTCTCCGACCAAGATAATTCCTCATCTTCCCCAGAGTCTGGAAGTATGAATGAGAGGGTGAATGTGTACGTGATCTAATTATTAAAACCCAACAAAAATGAGTTAACACCTTCAATATGTTCCAAAGGAGAACGGCCGCCGCTATGACCATTGGAGTCAAAGGCAGGGTATAAATGGAACAAAAAAAAATCTCAAGATAAGTCTCTCATGTACCGGAACAAGCATGAGTAAGGTAAAAATTCTACCAAACAATACGTTTATGATTAAATGTTTATTTTTTTATTTGCTTATTTGTTTCATTTTTTGTTCTTATTTGCTTGCTTATTTCATCATTTGATTGTGCTGACAAATCCCTGCTCTAGTAATTAGCCTTGTGACTACGATGACAATACTCTGCCAGGAAATCATTGGCTGATATGCATATACCTGGAATGTTTGCTCTAATTCCATTCTCCAATTAAATTGGAAAATGAGGTTGATGATGGTGGTGGTGGCGGTGGCGGCGATTGAAGATAAATTTACTGTAGTCAATAGGCTCTTAAAAGAGCATTTGACACTGTCATCATATCTATAAAATCAATTGGATTACATTATTAGTTATTTACAAAATTGGAATATTGCAATACCATTAGCATTTGCAAATCATTTTATAATTAGTCAAAATGCAATGCTGTTGGTTATTTACAAGATAATCATTTTAAATACTTATATATTATATAAAATATTCATTATAGTTCAGTAATGTTATACAAACATTTATCTGTTAGAAGTGATTTTAGAGCAGCTTTAAATTTTGAGTTTGTGATATTCTTAACTGCCAATGCTAATTTGTTATATAATATAGCTCCTATTTTATATGTATCCTTATTGGTTTGAGTTCTATTCGTGCTCACCCTATTGTATTCATTTGTACTTATTGTATCATATTTAAGACAGAATTTATTGAGTAAGCTAAATTTATTTTTTCTTTGACAAGCATAATATTTCTGAACACAAAGTGAAATCACAGCTAGGATATTTTTTTGTTATGAATGTTTCATGACAGGATTGTCAAAAACGAAGGTTTTATATAGTTCATGTGGACTTTTCTTGAATCTTTAATAATCTGTCCATGTTGGTTTTACTTGTTCTCCACCCCCCTTCCCTGAAATTTCAATTCCATATACCAGTGTGGATAAATAATGCCATATTAAGCCAATTTAATAGTATTAATGTCACCATACTTTGCTGACTTTCTCAATAGTTACAGTCCTGAGTTCATTTTTGTTACAGAGTATTCAGAGTATTTCTGTATGTGTATTGTAAGTTAAATCCTCTTCTATGTGTACTCCTAAGAATTTAAAGTCTTTATTTCTACAGCAATATTGTTAATAAATGTTAAAAGCAGAAGCATTATTAACACCGCTTAAAAACACAAACTGGTAATATAGAAAATTCACCTACCAACCACGGGCTTTTAGAAAATTTGAACGAATCTTCAAAAGACTAAACTTAAAACTAGCACCCCAAAACAAATTCAGTCTGAAGAACCTGCTAAGTAAACCACTAAAAATTCAATCCCCAACGCTTTGAAACAGGAATTTATCAAATAAACTGTGAAATCTGTGATAAAAGCTACATAGGAAAAACTAAGAGAAACTTGTTAACCAGGCAAAAAGAACACCAGAGGAACATAAAGTTCAAACAAACAGAAAAATCTGCAGTGTCACACCATTTTTGGACAGAAAACCACAACATTGTCCATAACATAAAACTGTACACCCATAGAATTGGATATTTGGGAAAAAATATTCATAACCAAAAACCGGGATAAAGTTATAAATTTTGAAATCCCGGCATTAAATGAAGTATTAAAACTTAGTGCCTCTAACACCAGATGGCAGAGGGATCAGAGCATCGTAGTAGTGGAGGAAGAAGAATGTTCATTTAGTCACCAAACAGCTGAGGATGAGATCGAATGATCTTGAAAACATAATCTTATATAATCTTCCTGAAATGTTATGAATTTAGTTTATCCCATATTTAACGTTAGTCCATTATTTAGTAAGTACTGTGATATTTCACTGAATGCACTTGTCATTTTTGCTTCTAAGCCTTTTCGACCATCACTTCAACATGTATCATCTGCATAAGAGACCACCTTGCTATTTTCCGGGTCAGGTAAATTATTTGTATAGATCGAGAATAGTGCAGGTCCTAGTACTGATCTCTGTGCTACCCCAGACTTTACTATGTTATAGTCTGATTTAACAGTGTGTATATCATCCTTTTTCTAATTTATTTCTGTACATTGGACACAGTTTTTAAGGTATGTTGCTAGTAATTTATTAATTTGTCTTCTAAAACCATAGTATTCTGATTTTGAAATAAGGTGATCGTGAGATACTGTGTTGAAAGCTTTGGAGATGTCTAAATAAATTTTCTGTGTTTTTCTGTGAATCTTTAAATTCCAACAGTTCATGTACCTACATATTTTGCTCTAGCCATGATGGTTGATAATTTATTTCTAAATCCATGTTGAAAATTATTAAGGATATTATTATATTTTTGAAAACTATTTATCGTTGCTATAAGTATATTCTCAAATACTTCGCTGAACACTGGGTGTGTATAAATAATATATATAATTGTTGTCTAAGGGCGCTCAACTACGGCAGTCACTGGCATGTAATTATGAACATTTGTGTTTGAACCTTCTTTATGATTTCGTCATACCACACTAATTGTTAATACTTCCAGGAATAACCGCTCATTCATTGAATAATTTATTAAATAAATCATTATATTTAGCAATTCTCACTTGTAATGTTTTAGTACTATGGGTGACATGCCATCCTACCCAGAGGATTGTAATTTTTAAAATTGCCTATTATTTAGTATATTTCTTCAGCATTTGTCTTTTGTAAATATATGCTGTTCATAACAGTTTTATCTTTAATTACTTTACTGTTTATATTGCCAATTATAAGATTATTGTTAGTGTTTAGAAAGAAGGTGTTAAATACGTAATTTGCAAATTTCAGAAGGGTGGTGTAACATTGCCCATATTAGTCTTCAAAACACCCACTTTTCTGAACACAACATAGCTGTAGTCGTGAGACTAATTCCTGATATGAATGGTCTATCTAAAAAGCTAAGAAAAACTTGCTCTGAGACAATGAATATTTGAGTTCACTGTGCATACACATAATTTTTTATGAAACCCCAGAAAAGCCACTGGGTAGTATCAGATCTGGGGAATTTGGAGGCCACTTAACTGACTTTCCTTGACCGTACCACTCTTTGCCAAGTGTGACATTCATATAATCATAGATGGCTGTTACTCCATGAGGTGAACTATCCTGTTGGTAGATTTACTGATGTTTTACAACATGCCCAGGTATTATTCTGATCAAATCATATATATATATATATATATATATATATATATATATTTCCCCCCATATGGCTCCATTATGAGGTTTCATTGCTGACATAGAAAGTTGTCAAAAAGCCTGATTTTCGGTACAGTTGCACATAATGTATGTAAATGTGAAGCCTCGCTGCTTATCACCCTCACATAGTACCAAGCCATGTTGCCTTTTGTGGAGGTAGACTTTTGGGTATTTTCTAATGTCATGAGAAAATACCAATGACATGCTATGTATGATGAACCATCTCTGCTAACGTCCATCTGAGATTTTTCTTGGGACTTGTAATAGCAGCATTGACAGTTTGGTTTTCAGAACATTCTTATAGAATAGAATAGAATCTTTATTGTCACATAACATTTACGTTGTGAGCCTAAGCTGGTAAACTGGTGACTTATCAAATTATATATAAAACAAGAATTGAAATAAAAGAAAGCTAATTCAAATGTTTAGATAGTATACAAGGTATTATTTATGTAATATAAATTGTCGATTACAAGTAATGCAAGGTTTAGTAGTACTTATAATATTGTCATCCATGAATTCTTGTATTGATTAATATGTCTTTACACTTTTATTAAACAATTTTGAAGCCTTTATCTCTTTGAATCTTTGAGGCAATTTATTATGTATTTTTATACCCATATAATAGGGTGTATTTTTGTATAGTAGTAGTCTGTGCATAGGGTATTTTATGCTGAACTCTTTTCGAGTGCTGTAGTGATGATGATTTCGTTTTTGCATAAATTTGTCATAATTTTTATATACCTAGATAAGTAACTCTAAAATATATACTGAGAGCATTGTTACAATTTTTAATTTTTTAAATAATAGTTTCATGAAGCTTTAAAGCTAGCATGTAACAGTATGCATATTATCTTTTGAATTTTAAATACTGTTCCCCATCCAGATGCGCTTCCCCACAATATTATATCATAGGCCAAGATCGAATGAAAATAGCTAAAATACACAATTTTTTTTTATCTCTATATTCATTATATGTCAGGCATAACATGTTACAGCAGGCTGAATTCAATTTCTTGGTTATATGTTCAATATGGATATTCCATTTTAAATATTCATCAATGTGCATACCTAATATCTTACTATAACCTTTTGTCATATTATTGTCTCAGTTATCTTGTTTTAAAATATCTGTAGCATTAGCAGCAGTTTTATATTGTATAATACTGGTTTTTGTTTTATTTAAGTTCATACTGTTATCAGTAAACCATTTATCCGAGTTATTTAATGTGTTACTTATATCAGTTTGCAAAGCATGACAACTTATATTTTGTAAAATAACTGACGTGTCATCTGCATACAATATTGGACTCCCACTTATACCATGAGGTAACTCATTAGTGTACTGTATATAAAGCAGAGGACCCAGCACAGAGCCTTGTGGTACACCACTGATATTTGTTAACCATTTTGATTTATAAATTCCAGAGCTACATTAATAATTACACTTTGTTTGCAATTGTACAGATATGAATAAAACGATATATACGCATATAATAATTTGTAGCATAAAAACTTCACTTATAAGAAATGATGAATGTTTTCTTATAAATTGATTAGGATCGCAATTGTGTAAGATTGATCAAGATTGTTTAAGGCTCTGGCTGAGGATGTGAATAAAATGTTCACGAAATTGCGATCCTAATCAATGTATAAGAAAACATTCATAATTTCTTATAAGATAAGTGAAGTTTTTATGCTACAAATTATTATATTTGTATATATTTGTTTGCTTCACTGTTAATAGCTTCATATTTTAGGCATGAATAAACCACTTTAACTTTTGTTCTTTTATATTGTAATATTCAAGTTTTTTAAAAGAATTTGATGACTTATACAGTCAAAAGCCTTCAAAATGACACGAATTAGTGCAGCAGTATATTTTTGTAAATCTAAATTTAGTGCTATTTCTTTTAGTATTGTGGATACAGCTGTAACTGGCGTTAAATTTTTTGTAAAACCATGTTGTGGCCATTAGTATATGGCATGTTAAAACTAATTCTTTCTAACATTTGAAATTATAACATTGCAGACTTGTAATTTGAAGCTGTTCAAACTCCCTGTATTCATTGAAAACATTGTTGAACACGTGCTATACTTATATTTAGCAAACGACAAGACAAATTTTGCACTATTAAATAAACAGCATTTTGTTTATTGGATAATTGCTGGGTAATTTCTTTTGTTATGTACTAACAAGAATGATACACAACTCTCATGGTTTAGTACCATATTGGAATTGAAATGAATTCTACCCAAATTATCAACATTATAGCCATTTTATGTCTTTCCAAGTGCATCACTCTATATATAACATATTTATCCACTGTTATCAACATTTTGTATTGAGTTAAATTTGATGGAGAACAAAACCAAGAACAATAAGCAGTTTGCTTACATTTCAGTATTTGAGCCTTGATTATTTCTGCTGTGTATGAAAAATGCAACATATATGGAACTGATGCTCAGGCTAGTGAGGGAGCACTTGGCTCTGTACAGGTATTCTTTGTGCATAAATATCATGAATTAAATATTTCCTCACTTTTGCTCACAAATACATACTGTGAGCTAACACTGGTTTTATGCGTGTCAACCTTAAAAGAGTGAAATATTATAGGTCTAAACTACTTTGAGTTACAATGGGACAGCTGCACAGTCATAATTCTGATATCTATCAAATAATAAAAATGCCAGAAAACCAATATAATAGTAATAGAAATGCACACAAAAATGCACAAAACAACGGATATGAGATTTAGAATAAACAACTAACTGAAAAGCAGTTAATGAGATATTTAAGTTTGATTTATGAGTCGCTATGTTTACACTCAAACTTCACTTGTTGTTGTATAATTGAAACGTTTGTCACCAAACAGCTGAGGATGACATCGAATGATCTTGAAAACGTTTCAGTTATACAACAAGTAAGTGAAGTTTGAGTGTAAACATAGTGACTCATAAATCAAACTTAAATATGAAGAATACTTCACTGTTAATATGCTTCTGCTTTTAATATTTATGACAGTTAATGAGAGTTTGCCAATGTATAAATTGAAAAATATTAAATTTATAAAAATGCTGAATCTAAACAAAACTGTACTAAGCATATGGGTTCCCTAAGCAGTTGAATGACTCTTCCTCTGCAGAGTAAGGTTTTGCAGGCTACCCTTCAAGAATGGTGCTAACAGTAGGCACAAGTTAAGCATTGACTATAAGGAAAGTGTAATGCAATTAATAGAATGCACACATGAATCATTTCAATAACTCTTTAATCAGTGATTCAGAAGCACAATAAAAAACACATGGAAATGTATAAGAATCTCATAAGGCTACCCTGGCAGAAAGAATCCTCTATGTAATTCAAACAGCAAACATACTTTTCATTAACTCTGTAATGCATGATGTTTCATTGCAAATGGTAATGACCAGGGTTAGGAGTTTTTAGGTGCAAATTTCAGATTAAAAAAGAAAGGGAAAAGGTGCTCAAATAAGGTGAAAAAAAGGGACAAAAAGGTGCTGGTTTATTCCACTAATTCAACAATTTCCCTTTCCTCTATTCTAATGTATTGAATTACAAACAGGTACATAAAATTATCACTCATCAGAAGAAGTAAAACACGTGAAGTTGTTATACTTCAAGACCTTAAGCATCTTTACATTTTTAAAAGTAAGTTTGTTTCTATTAGCAGATAGAATATCTTTGTAGATGCTAAAGCTTCTTTCGACATCCACAGAAACCAGTGGGGCAAATCTTGTATTCACCTGGAACGGCAAATCTACAAAAGTAGCGAAATCCTCAATGTCCGGATTCTTCTGAACCCAAACTCAAGTTTGTCTTTGGCAAAACCATCTAACTGCTCCCTCACAGAAGTGAAAATATCCCACTGTTTCTTCTTTTCCAAACCTTGTTCTTCTAATAGTTTAATAGCTGCAGTCAGATACTTGTAACTACAGACACAATATAGTTCTGCCTGCAAATTATGTATTTTCTCTGGTAACAGAATTTGCTATGCCTTGGAAATTGCACCTGTATCGTCTGGATCCAAAGAAAGCACAAAATCTTTAATTTTGTCAAAATTCTCATACAACATAGCAGCGCACTTGAACCAAGATCCCCAGCGAGTCATGACCAGAAAATTTGAATGGGGCAGGCCAATGTTTTCCTTGTAGACCACAGCACGATTTGGAGCTTTGAGCAGAATGTTCTTCAGGGCAGAGATGAATTGATTTGCGGTGTTGTATTTGTTTCTTATGGATTCACAAACCCTATGAAGGGCATGAACCAAGCATGTCACATGCTTCAACTTAGAAAATAAAGACTTCAATTGATTAACAGCTGAAAACATGCATGGAGTCTGGTCCATAACCACAAGAAGAAGTTTCTCAAACTCGATACCAGCAGGCCATAGTTTTTGACAAAAGTCCATAATTGATTGCGCTACTGTATTAGCATTGGCTTTCTGAGCTCTTACATGTTAAACAACATAGGTTTAACTTTCTTCCCTGCTAAGGGAAAAACTAAAATGTTCAAAACATATCATTCCATAGAGTTCATTCACAATGATTCCCGCAATCAGACACTTTCTCCTCGATTCTTTGTATGGTTTCTTGGTAAACAGGCTCCATGTAGTTTTTTCTTAAAGTACTCTCATTCAACATTGACATCTTTGTGTATTTTTCAAGAAATCCCTTGAAGGCTGGATGGTTCACCTTATTGAGAGGCATTTCTGCTTGTGTAAGAGCTGCACACAACTCAATGTTGATTTCTTTAAAATTTTTGGCTTTTTGAAGAACTCTGTTGAAACACATTTCATTATAGAGGCTGGCCCGATATGTTTGCCTAAAGAGTCTTGTTCATTTGATGCTTAGAGCTGGAAATGTGCTGTCTGATGTGATCTCGGTGGTGTATTTCATATAACAACATTCCTGAAACGCAAATAGTACATTGAATAACAGTTCCATCTGTGTCTATGAAATCTTGTTTGAATTCCTGAGCCAGAACAATAAGTCAAGCAGCGGACACATTTGGCATGGTAAAATCTAGTAATACACTTGTTTAGTAAAGTAACAAAGGACTAACACCAGTTCACTTGCTAACTCAATGTGACTATTACAAAACTCATTCACTTGCTGTCCACACTCTTATGATTGGTGTTCATTTTTATCTGCAATTTTACCGTGCAAAATTTGACATCATCAATAGCATCGCTGATGGAGTGAGTTTATATACGATTCCCTTAGTGGCTTGCAATCATATTTGAGGTGCTGACAGCAACTTTCAGGCCTACCCCTACCGGCTGGTAAATATCTATTTGAGAGGTGGGTCTGCCTGCGTAATATAAAGGTGCGTAATTTTGCCTGGTGTGTACATATGATAACTGTTTTTAAAAAACTATATACTGTAATGCAATGCAATGCAAAGCTAATTACGCAGCCATAAAAGTATATCATGAAGAATACAAGAAATGATAAGTCAGTGAACACTTATTTCACAATGAATATGTTTTTCTGTTATGGTAGACGTATATGCATATTGTAAACCAGTCACATGAAACAGAAATATTTCAATTTGATCTTAGTTCTTCACCCACAGTTTCCTTACAATGTAACTTCATTACAAACTAGAAAATTAGCAGAACATGTTCTAGGAATGAAAAATAAATTAGTGTTACAATATGTACAAAGCTTTTATCCAAGCCTAAACAAGAAAGTATCTCTAGTACATAGTCTTATGTGTCCATTTTCTTATATTTTCTTTCTCCATTCCCCTTAAACACTGTATAGTGAGAAGATATGCTTGAGGCCTTTCTGTCATAGCATTGTTTATTGCTTCTAGATGGGGACCAGTCACTTTATAGCATCCAGTATCTCTCTTTTTGAGAGTAACTGATTGGAAATGTTTGATGCACCTATTGGTTTTAAAAGACATAAGGATACCAACATTTTAATTAAGTGTGAGAATGACAATAAATTTATATGGTATACTGATAAAACGTAAGATGTTTATGTTGCAAACAAAAGTATGTCAGTTTGACGGTAGCTGGACACTTTTGACAACATTACACTCCGAGGGACTTGTCTGAATGCTGGATAGCATTGCATAAACTCTATCCAGCGGTTTAAATTATATTTATATGTCGCACCAATTTTAATGCTGGTACAAAAGTAGCATTCAACCATGAAGATGCGGTGCTGTGTGTTCATATCCAGGGGAAACTGGTTGTACTACTTAAAAGCACAACCTCACTCAGAGCACTGTAATTTGCTTACTGTTCAGCAAAAATTACCGCTTCTCTGTAGAGGGCACTATGAATTCAAGAGACTCATCAGTCAACTATGACGTCATTCTTGCTCAATTGGAGGGTGGGAAATAACGAATAAAAATGAAACCACATACAACACTGTGACAATTACCGGAATGTTCTCATTCATGCTGGAACTGCAATCTCAGCGATTTCTAGTAGCTTTGAGTGGAACCCAGAGTCAATTCTTGGAACTACGCATGCAAGGTTACTGCTGTCTCTGAATGACCTTGGAATCTGCATGAACAGATGACATCTGTCAGTAACAAACTCACATTCACAAACAGTAGGCTACTGATTCTGGTGAAATTAAAAGGATTGAATGATATACAATGACAATGAGTCATTGTCACTTGCATTATTGTGGACAGATTTATAGTGGTAAAGCAAAAGAAAGAGGATTTGTTGTACACAATTATTTTCCATTGTTGTGGGTGTGTTTTCAACTCCCATGCAGCGTTTACTGAAAGAGGCTTACTCTTCACGTGTTCACAGCATGCTGAGGAGATGTTAATTAAAAGTTAAATATTTTATATGATTGAAATCATGTAGAGTAAAATGGAAGGAAGCTTAAAAGAAGATAGGGGTAAAAGTGGGATATGGGCCTGGTTGGGGTAAAAAGGGATAAAGGTATCCAAAAGGGGAAAAAGGTGCATGAAAAATGTCTCTTTTGGCAACTAGAAACAAAACTTCATACTGGGTATCTTTCCGAAAGCGTAAATTTATCCTAAGAAAAAAGGTGCACATCTAAAATTCCTAACCCTGGTAATGACAATAGAGGCATTATAAATGTTATTGCAGTGCTAGATTTGTCATGGTAATTATCAAAAATAATTTCTTGGTGTTTTGAACATAACATAACGTATATTATGCTTTCAGATCACACTGGCTATTTAACTAAAGGCAGAAGCTCTAAGCAGAAGAGTGAGCATATGATGGAGTTGCCTTTGATATAACTATAGCTGTAAAACTGTATCTGCCAGGTAAACTTTACTATGAATTTAGAAGTGCTTTTGTTTTCAGAACCAGCGGAAATATAAATTCTACGAGGGTGTTTTGATAAGTTCTCAGAATGAAATAGAAAAAAAAAGACACTGGAACATTTTTTATTTTTCAATCTCATTGTAGATTTATGCACTTGGTCCAGCAATGTTCAAATGCCTTATCACCATCTCAAAAATGAGATTCCTGCAGGCCTGCAAAATTGTTGTCAACTCTGGCTATCAGTTCTTCATCTGAAGTGAATCTTTGTCAACCAAGGAAAATTTTCAGCTTCGGGAAGAGATGGAAGTCTGATAGAGCCATATCAAGTGAATAAGGTGGGTATGGCATCAATTCATAACTTAGTTCATGTAACTTTTTCATGGCAATGGCACATGTATGAACATGTAGAGCCGTATTACCACTACAGCTGTCTTCCAAGAACACTGATGTGACAGGTGTTTGCAGGCAACAGTCCAATGAATATTACTTGAGCAACTTACGGTGCTAGGGTTGACCTCTCATGGTGATTCCAAGAACTTATCAAACTGCCCTTGTATCTTGCTGGTGTTACAGCATATATTGCAGTCAATATTAGGTACAGCTATAGTAGAACTTACATTGCTTCTTATTAATGACGCTTCTAGCCACTTGAGTTAGAAGTTTGTTGTTATGGCAACGAGCTGCTCCTGGAAAGGAACCCAGGCACCTTTAAGAGTCTTCTCATATAAATTTTGGTTTTCACTCCAAAAGAAAAAAGAGTATTAGCCCTGAGAAAATGTTTTCAGAAAACCTCTAATTGATAATCAAAAGTAGAGAAATATGAAGCAATTGTAATTAAGTATTTGATATTGGGGTAGTAATATTTATATTTCTTGACATGCTTTGAGAGCATTCCCTCCGACTGTCTGTTGAAGTCTGACAGCTGTTTAGAGATGTGATTCATGGTTTCATGAATCTTGAGACTACTACTCTTCCACCATCACCATCAGCACATCACTACAATAAGTTTTAAGCACTATATATTTTAATCAAGGTTCATAGGCTTTCATATCAGGTGTTGATATTAGGTAAACATTCCTAGGCCTGCAGGCCAAGGTCTACTGGGCTCCTTCCCAGACATTGCATCTGCATCTGGGTTAGACATCTTTAGGGGCAGTAGTGAGCTCAAAGTGTTCTCATGGATATTTTGACAGCAAATGCAGCATACTGAGCAGCCATATTTGTGGTCTGCCTCGATAGCGTAGTTGGTAGCTTTTCTGCCTCACATTCAAGAGGTCCTGAGTTTGAATTTCTGTCAGGGTGAGTTACCTGGATAAGGTTTTTTCCAGGGTTTCCCCTTATCCTGAAAGATGAATGTCAGCTAACTCTAAGCTCTATGGACCCTGGGCTCATTAGAGGAACATTTCATTCATCATCCGATATGACTTAATGTTGGAGGACATATAAATTATCCCCCCCCTGCAAAAAAAAAAAAGCCATAATTGTGCTAGTGGCGAGTGGGATGACCTGCAGTGATTGGTACGGGCAGACATTGATCTGGACCTGAATTGGTGGAATGTGCACTGTGTTGGCATCTGATTGGCTTGGGTTGGGTGGTTTATTTTAACAATTGTACAGTACATGTGCTATAAAACTTGGCTGGTAGACATATGGCCTGACTTCCAGTCACAAATGCATGGACATCAAATCCAATTTCAGATCATCTAACAATTTTCAGAATAAACACAAAACATACCTTATTACAGAGGATGTTGAAAATGCTTTCCATCTGTAGTGTAGGTGGTAGCATGTCTGCCTCATATTCTTGGTCAGGGTGAGTTATCTGGATAAGGTTTTTTCCAGAGTTTTTCCTTATCCTGAAAGATGAATGTTGGTAACTCTAAGCTCTATGGACCTGGGACTCATTTGAGCATTTCACCCATTTCATTCATCATCCGATGAAACAAAGTTAAAGAACGTTAATTAAAAAAAATAAAGACTGCATCAATACATATAACCATCTTCTGAAGATGGGGATTTCCATTCACATGCATTGGTTCAGCTTCCAAAATGTGTTAATTTCTGTCGTGATATTTTAATTCTTTTATTGTGTAGGGATTAGTTTTGTTTACTTTAATTTTTCAAGTTACCCCATAAAAAATTGCATGCATAAGATCAGGGGACTGAATGGGCTATAAACATTATTATTATTATTATTATTATTATTATTATTATTATTATTATTATTATTATTATTATTATTATTATTATTATTATTATTTATTATTATCATCATCATCATTGTTAGTGTGTATGGATTTATTAAAGCAAGTTAGTATTCTATTTATATCACACAACCTGTATAGCTGTGTTCTTAAACTGTATAAATTCATATGACGTGGTTCTTTTGTGTATTTAACACTATACTGAACTGAAAATAAATAAATAAAAAAAAACCTTTACTAATGATTCTGTCCTGAAAATATTCACAGTAAACTATAATGATTCATCAGCTGTATGTATGGTAGTAGAGTAGCTGGAAATATCAAAACCGACATTCATTGTCCATCAGTTCTTTATCTTTCTCATTAAAAATAGACCCTATTATTCTGTATATATTTATTGTGTACTATACCCCAGTTTTTTGGCTATACAAGGGAGTTTCATGAACAAAATTGGGTTCGTCTTTAGCATAATATCAGTTGTGTTGTGATAACACATGACCATGTAAATGAAATCATCCTTCATAACTGAACAGTATTAATCATGTATCAATTGTTCCACCATATATATTCCTCAAAATCCAGTTACAGAAAAAGTTTGGTTGCTTTCCCTGCTGAAGCTTTTGTAATGTAATTTTCTTATGCAAGGTGCCCAAGAGGTTTTCGAGATGACCATTCTAACCTTACTCCAATTTTGTCTAATTTCTGCTCTGTAAGCATGTGACTTTTTAGCTTTCTTTTCATATCAGGAATTGATTCCATCTCCCTGAATTTATTTACAAACAAATGTATTTGGAACATGCTAGCTGGAAAATTTAGTCTCAAATTTACATACAACTTCCCTACAAGATGACATAAGCACATATGTATCAAACATAAACACCTTTTTTTGTACTGATATTGCAATCAAGGCATTTTAAGAACACTTCTAGCAAAATTAAACACTTCTAAACATTCCTAATGTGTGAACTGGACTAGAATAGAAGTAAGACTGATGTATGTGTGAGGACTAGAATTGTTGTAAAACACATGCATAGGGAAATGCTGTGAAGGTCATATGGTCTGTGGGCCTGCCAGCCAAGTTTTTTAGCATATGTACTGTACAAGGAGCCTAGTGGACCATGACCTGCAAGCCCAGGAATTTGTTTTACTAATACCAACACCAGCTGTGAAAGCCTGTGGACCACAAACTCTCTCTTTGGGAAGGATACATATAAACAAATTCAGTGTCTAGTGGTGGTATGGAAGAACAAATCACATCTACTATGCACATTTCGTATTCTATTTCATTGTGATGATACTGGCATCCCTCACTGCATACAGCAGAAATGCATTCTGTGGACAGCTGCACAGAACAAGCCCTTCTTCTGGAATCTTTTCACCATGCCCGTTGAGAACTGACCACCAACAACAAAGAACTGTTGAATATTCATCTCCAACTCAGCAATAAACTAAATCTGGAAGACTGGGACTGCATGGATAAAATCATGTTCATCTTGATAATTGTCTGTAGCAGCAGAACCACAGAAAGACACAAAAAGAAATATTCACTGCTCAGAAACCATCATGAAGAGGCAGAATCAGCACAACTCTACTAAAAGAGGAGAATCAACCACTACACACATCAGCTGCATGTCAACTTAACTGAACTTCAGCTGTTGCCCTCCAAAACCTCCATCCTGTCCAAAGGCAATAACTACACGGTAGTCCTATACAGGACATAATATCCAGTGTTCAAGTTAAGAGTATGTGAACACCGTTAAAAAGAGTTAAAAGACGTATGCCTTGAGTTGACCAGAATTCTTCAATGAGCCAAGCCACCAAGGCGCAATCTCACAAATCAGGAGAAGGAAGCACTTAGTAGTCTGAATGCCAACAAAGACATAAGTGTACATACAGCTGATAAAGGAAACAGTACTTATATACTGAAGAAATGTGATTAGGAACAGAAGGTGAAGACTGCACCTACAAGAAGCTTTCCAAAGATACAACAGCTCACATTCCCTCAAAAGCCAATCAAATTATTAAGACTTCATCTATTTAGGTTATCAGCTGAAGCTGAAGAAATCCAAAGATTCAGATTTATTCTGCCATTTACAACATTTTTTACAAAGCATCGCCAAAAAATAACACAAATTCATTTTTACAGTTCAAAAATAAAAACAAATAAATCTATTTACAGATTATTAGCAGTTCTAGATATACAAAATACATTCATAACAAATTTTAATAAACCAAGTCACTTCCATTTTTGTATTCGCCAATTGAGTAAAAAGCGTTTTTCACTAGGTAAGTCTTTATTGCGGAAGTTTTCTTCACTTCTTCATTCATTGCCTTGATAGAGTGAGGTAAATGATTGTATACATTTTTTGCGGTACTTTCAATACATTTGGCAGCTAATGTTCCCCTGAACCTATTTCTAAAGTAGTTCTGTTTTGTTCTTGTATTATATTCATGAATGTTTCTATTTTTTCCTTCTAAGTGATTTCTTATTACTTGTTTGAGACATTCAAATATGTATAAACAGGGTAATGTGAGTATTTTAAGTTATTTAAAATTACTTTTACATTATTGTCTCCTAGGGATTTTTTCCATTACTCTTATTGCTCTTTTTTGTTGCCTAAATGTTTTTAACATATTTTTCTTGCCTGCTGCTCCCCATAAAATAATCCCGTAACTTAGGTGTGCATGTATAAATGCATAATAAACCTTTAGTGCACTGACTTCATCCATAATTTGTGTTGTCTGTTTTAATACATATATGCACTTGTTTATTTTCTTGTTGATCTTTTCTATAAGTTTGTGCCATTTTAAACTACTATCTATAACTAATCCTAAAAAGTTTGTCTGTGCTACTTAGCTAATTTGCTTATTTTGTACTGTTAATGTGATGTCAGATTTTGTTCTATTACAGAGTTGAATTTGCATCCATTCAGTTTTATTTGTGTTTAGTACCATTCCTAGTGCTTCTAAATAAGTGCTAATTGATTCTAATAAGGAGTTTGCTTTATCCTGAAATTCTACTACTGTCTTACCTGTTACCACTACAGTTGTATCATCTGCATATCCAATGGCTAATCCTCCTGCATCCTGTATTGTCTTAAATAAATAATTTATATAAAGGATAAATAGATATTGTCCCAATTTTGACCCCTGAGGCACACCATGTGTTATACGTTTGAAAGCTGATTTAATTTTTTTCAAATGTCCTCCTGTATTGTGTATTATTTCGACACACTGCACCCTATTTTGCAGGTACGAGCTTAACAATTTTAATGGTATAGCTCTTATCCCATAGTTTTCTAATTTCGCTAATGGGTGTTTATTATTAACACAGTCGAATGAGGCCGCGCCATGGCTCAGTGGTCAGACCGCTTGGCTCTCACCAAGGCGGCCCGGGTTCGATCCCAGGTGACCGCAAAGTGAGAATTGTGGTGGACAACATGGCGCTGGGGCGGGTTTTCTCCGGGACCTCCGGTTTCCCCCGCCATCTCATTCCACCGGTGCTCCATTTTCATCTCATGTATCATCAGTGTCACCGCCTGCGGTGCCGTAGGTAGTAAAAGCGGGCGTTAAACACTACACAGTCGAATGCTTTTGATAGATCAAGAACAATTGTTATAACTAATTCCTTTCTATCTAATGCTCAAACAATTATATCATTTCCCTTACTAACTGCATGTATTGTTGATTTCTTTTTTTGAAAACCAAACTTATTCTGTGATATAATATTAAATTTACTCAGTAGCTCTGGAGCTGTTCTTGAAAAGTCCTTTGATAATCTTTGAAAATCCAGAGCAAAGAGATATGGGGCGATAATTTTCAATCATTTGTTTGGAGCCTTTCTGTTTATAAATAAGTCTATCGTTTGTTTTAGGTTACTTGGAAAGGTTCCTGAAATAAAACTTTCATTTATTATATGTGTGAATATTTCCATTATTTTGTATTTGCAGTATTTTATAATTTGGTTTGAATATTCGTCTAATCCACTAGATCTTTTACATTTTAGTGTATTTATTTGTCTAATGACCTCAGCTTGTGTAATTTCCCTAATTACCATTGAGTTACATATGGAACTTTCATTTGTTTTGTAGTCTCTTGTCTTAATTCCCATATTAGCTATAAAATCTATATAATAATCATTAAATTTATTACTAATAATCACTGGGTCTAGTATTATGCAACTGTCTTTTATAATTTGGAAGTTTTCTGTCCATTTTGAGGAATTTTGTTTATGTACTGTTTTAATAATATTCCATATCTCATTAATTTTATTTTCTGCATTCAAGAGCAATGTTTTGTTATGGTGTTTCTTTGCTTTGTTTATCACTGCATTTAGAGTATTTTTATAGTTTTCTATGTATGTGTAGGACCGTTCATCTAATTTAGACTATTTAAGAATGTCATTCTCCTTTTGGATTTTTCTATCCCTTTGGTAGACTAGTTTAAATTGTTCTGTTTTTTATGAACTACCTTATATAATGGACCTGACTGCTCCAAGCATGACTTTAAAGTGTTCATAAATAGTTCAAATTTTTGATCTATTTTAGTTATTTCAAATATATTACTAAATTTGGCTTGTTTAAGAGCAATTCTTGATGCTTCTAGAGTACTTTTATTTACAATTCTTTTAATTTCCTTCAGATTTTTTAATTTTCCGCCTTGTATATCCAAGGGCTTACTCTGTATTAATTGTCCAAAGTGGTCACTAAGCCCACTTTTTATTAAAGCTATATTTACATCATCCATTAAGTTAGTATAAGCATGGTCAGTAGCTGTAGAAGTATGCTGTGTTACTCTAGTTGGCCCTGTTTCTAATAATTTCAGGTTACTTGTTTAAAGTAATTCCACTAATGCCCATTATTGCTTAGTTTCTTTTAGCAGATCTATATTTAGGTCTCCTACAACAATAATTTTGATGTTTTTTACAATATTATTTAGGCATGTTTCTAATTTATTTAGAAAGTTGTCTTTATCAGCATTTGGTGGACTATAGACCCCTAGTATAATTAGTTTTGATTTTTTACAATTTATTTCAATTGCTGATAGTTCACAGCACATTTCCTCACAGTATAGTTTACAATCAATTTTATTAAATTTCAAACCCTCCCTGGCATATATTACAACCCCACCACTTCTATGTTTTTCTCTACAATAACTAGAAGCTATGGTATAGTTTTCATAAAGATTTGCATTTATTTCAATATTTTTTAACCCATGTTCTGAAAATACTATTATATTTGGTTGAAGTTCAAAAATTTCCTGCTCAATAACGGCTCTTTTATTTGCAATATATTGAACGGTTTGATGAAAGATACTTAAATATTTATCACCTTTATTTACTTTTCCTAGCATGCTTACTGAAGTTTTATTTTTTCTTTATTCAGCAACTTGGTTTATTACATTTAACTCTTCCTGAGCGGAAACCCATATATGGGTGCGCAGCTATAGAGCTATTGTAGTCGGCTATTTACGTTCATATAATTAAGATATAGTGCCAGCAGATGGCAGGAAATGTGCTTTGAAACATTGGTGGTCGGTAAATCCCCGAAATTGCTTTGTCAGGAATTCCTTTCGTTCTCACCAGTGAAGCAATAAACAGTGCGGTGTTTGGTACTAGTAAGCCTCATTTTGTTTCGTTTTTTGGCATAATGGCAGTAAAGAAAGGGTTGACGGACAAGGAAATTGAAGCTTTGTTAAACCAAAGTGATAGTGAGTTGTCAGATTTTGTGTTCAGTGACAATGAGAGTGAAATATGCAAGAATTCATGTGTAAGTGTGAGTGAGTGCGAGAGTGACTCAATGATACTGCAGCCAACAGTAGGTACTCTAGCTGGATAGAGGTGAGTAATTTTGACCCTGGCCCTACATCTGTTATACCAGTGCACAATATCCAACAGGGACCGATTCTTCCTTCTCACTTTGATGAGAATATTCCTCCCATAGACTTTTTCAGACTATTTTTTGATGACGAAATTCTGAAAATAATTATGGATGAGACCTGCATTCAAGGGAACACAAAAAAAAAAAAAAAAACAACTGGCGACGCCTCCAACAAAGAAAGCCAGGATTGTATCCTGGAATCCTCCAACAATTGTTGACATAAAAGCACTAATTGGGGTGATTATTAACATGGGGCTTCACCCTACCTCTGACGTCACAGACTATTTTTCTACAAGTTGGGTAGATAAATTTCCATTTTTCAGCGATGTATTTTCTCGCGACGAATTTCTCCTTTTGTTTTGGAATCTTCATTTTGCGCATGCTGAGGGAAACAGAAAATTAACTAAGGAAGAATTTATTCAAAATTTAATGGAGAAACTACGGCAAAAATGCAGTTTATTCTATTCCCCAGGTCCATTTGTGTAAGTCGATGAGAACACCACCAGTTTCAAGGGCAGAGTAAAATTCAAAGTGTATAATCCAAATAAACCAACAAAATTTGGGATCAAAGTTTTCAGCTTATCTGATGCTTCCAATGGGTATCTATACAATTTCCAACCCTACATGGGCAAAACTGAATCAAATTCTAATCTCCTGAAAACTACCCTTGTTGTAAAAGACCTGTGTTCTTCCCTCCTAAAGGATCATGTAGACCCACCTAAAGGTTTCCATGTGTATACAGACAGGTACTATACATCACCTGAGTTGGCTGATGAATTGTGGAAAATGAATATGGTGACTACTGGGACAGTTATGGGCAACAGAAAAAAATATGCCACACCAACTAAAGCCAGGAAACGTAAAGAAAATGAAGAGTGAGATAAAAAGCTTCCGCAATCAGCAAAAGCTTGCTCTGTGCTGGAAAGACAAAAGAACTGTAATGGTTCTCAGTACCAGTCACAAGGGCGATAAAAACGAAATGACAGAGGTGCCTTCAAAATTTCCAAACCAGGCAGCAACATTGAAACCAAACATTATTTTGGACTACACTCGACACATGGGTGGTGTCGATAGAACTGATAATTATATTGCGCCGTATCAGTTCTGCAGGAGAACACGCAAGTGGTATAGAAAAATGTTTTTCTGGTTGCTGGAAGTTTACATTGTAAATTCGTACCTGTTATATACAATGCATATGACAAGCAAATGTAAACCGATCCTGTCACATAGAAAATTTCGCAAGCATCTCGTCAGATCTCTGGTGGCGGAGCGAATGGGAGCGCGGCAAAACAGTGCTATGTCAAGTAAGGGTCGTATTTCACAGGGCCCAACTTTGGAAAGGCTAAATGGATTTCCACATTTCATGGGGAGAAGAGAACAAGGAAGTTGGGCAAATCCTTGTGTGGTGTGTAAGGCCCAAAAACAAATTAAAAAAAAATATATATTTTTGTGAAACCTGCATCTCCAAGCCTCCCCTGCACCCAGATGTGTGTTTCAAAATATATCACACAAAAGAACAGTATTAGGGAAAGATTTTCACATCCCTGAACATTATATGATGTTTGTTATTCCTTTGCTTCCCTGTGTGAATAATACTGAGATAAAATCATCAGTCTAACACCGTAGATACCCTGCTCCAGCTAGGTGTAACCTCACATTTCTCTCAAAGTTATGAATTATTATTTATTATTACCATCGGTTTTACAAAACATGTTACATATACTTATATGACAGTATTTAGTTCCTGAACTGTTCCTAGTTTATGTGTGAACACGTGTGTATGTGTGTGTTAGAACTACAAGATGTGCTGCAATATCCAAAAATGGTACTTATGCCGATTTTGCAGGAACATTTTTACGCAGTTTAACAAATCTTCACTCCTGTCGAACAACAGTGGTGGAATTCAACAAAAAACAAGGTACAGCATGTTTTTAATACATTCGAGCATGAAATTATACTTTTATTTGTATTTTGAAGGGTTACATATTTTTATAAAATTACCTTCCACTCAGAGCCGTAAAACATGTCCGCTCGGGAAGGGTTAAACTATCATTTACCTCACCTCCAACTATTTGTACTATATTTGTATTTCCAAGGACCCTGGGACTTCTGCAACAATGCCCACACTGAGCTGCAGGTCTTCCAGTACTGAAGAACAGCCATCCTCGCATCTCTTGTTTTGTGTTTTTACACTTTCCTTGGTTATGCAGGTACCATCCACCACAAATGTTTTTAGTTTCCCCTGATTTGTGAAACTATTGATTTTATTGTATCACATAGCAGGTTACCAAAACTGTAGGACCCTCTGTGATTCAACTGGATCCCATCCTTGCACAGATCTTGTTTCTGCAACCAAAAGTTTGCATTAACGAAGGTGCATTTTCTCCTTTCACATAGCCAATTTAGTTCACTGTTTATACGTTGAATTCTTCTAACAGTTCCATCCCATTGTCTCAACACACCACTCACAATAACTTTTGCCCTTGGTGCCACTGATTTCACACTAGCGATCAGTTCCATGGTTTCTTCCATAATAATACTCTTTATTATGGGTGCATTATAAGTTGGTGATTGACGGTTGAAGGAGTGGGGAAGGAGAGGGGATAGCGCCGTTGCCACTTTACCGTTGCTCTCCACGTGCTAGGCAACGAAGATGGCGGGTAGAGGGGAGGAGGAAGTTCGACTGCGGTAATGTACACGCACATATTCCTAGAAATTTGCATATTGCAGTATTAATCATAAGACTGCCGTAAGACTGTCTACACGTTTAAGTGAGCAGTTACCTAATTACAGCATACGAAATCTTCGAAATGAACAAAAAATAAATGGTTAGCTACAGTTAAGATTTAGAGAAACAAAAGTGCCATACCTGCACAAAATTATGCATTCTATTCAAACGGGAATATGCCGCTTATCTCAGAGTCACTGCTGTCATTGGTACTGCTTTTCTGATTGTGTCGCCGTCGTCGTCGCCGTCAGAGCTACTGCAATCTCCCACGGAAATCATGATTTCCTCCACTTTCTTCCAAAACGCCGTCGTTTTCCCATGCTGCTACTATAACTTTTTTGTGTGCCAAACAGCATCTTCCCAATTTTTAGCACTTATTTTTGCTATTGCTTCTGTTAGTTTTATAACAGATGTTATAGTGAAATCTGTATTGTTGCGCGCTACATATTCCTTTATTTGGGCCCAAATCAACTCTATTGCATTAAAATGGCAATGGTAGGGAGGAAGTCTAATAATTTTGTGGCCTTTTTCTGCAGCAATTTCATTAAGTATATATTTTGGGAACTGCGGTTTGCTTTTACCGGTTCTAGCAATTCATACTTTTTTTTTTAAAATGGTCTTGAATACGCACATTTAATTTCCTTTACTTGTCCTTTAATTGGGATTCCTTACCCAAAAACATTTTGGTGGTCTTCACAGATAATTTCTTTCTGTCTGTTTCTGTAGCACAAGTGTTTGTGACAGCCATTAGTAACGATAATTAGCTAAATATTAAAGTTACACTGAAACACTAAAGTTGATCACCGAAACACACGAATTATGTTGCGAAAATGTAAAGCTGCTTACACCCTGTGAAACATTTACTACTCTTAGTTTGGCAGTGATGACAGGGAGAAATTACCCTAAGTACCGTAAGGGTTATTCATGTTAGAACTGGACCGGACAAAGGCAGGTAAGAAGGGTTGGTCATTAAACTGAAAAGGTTGGTCATTCACCCAGAAAACTTCATAAGATATTCCTTGAAACTAAATCCACATCTGTTCCCTTCCAACAACGCATACCGTCTCATACTAAAGGGCAACAAACGACGACGGTATTGTGATACCGCTGATTCATACGCGAAGCAGCAATAGTAACAGTGTCTGCTTATTGCAAACCTCAACATGCCAATAGACTAGTGTCACGCATAAAGCACGTGGTGTAGTGCGATAGAGTTGGCAACGTAGGATAAGCGTGCCTGGTTGCTATGGCAACAGTTTACTTTTGATTGGTGGATTGTTGGTTGCTAGGCGACCGCAATGATGTGTCACTGACGTGTTTATTCCCTCTCCTTGTTTTTGCAGCTGAATAGCACGTGGAGGCAAAACGCCAATCACCAACTTATGATGCGACAATTATAATATCATTAGTCCCCACATGTAGCAACACAACTTCCGAGTTTTCATTTACCAATTCCATATCTTCCACTTGATATTTCAGTTCATTCGTTTCTATTCCGGGGAAGCAGTTAACCTTGTGTCTCTTTTTCTTGCAAGCTTCACCAGAAAATTTAAGCAGAGAATCTCCAAGCACCACTACTTTACTGCTTGAATTGCTTTGTTTCTTCAAATGTGATTTACAGCCTCTGCAGCTTTGCTTTTCACTAACTTTCTGATCTTCACTCAACACTTCAAATCTGTTGGTATGTATAAAAGCACCAATTTCCCCACTTTGTTTCCATAGCAACTTATTCTGACAAACTCCTGTTACAGTCTCCGAATATTGCCTTCTTTGGTTGTGACCTACATATCCATTGTTTTCAAACTTAACTTCAAGTTGCCGTTTTTCTAATTCGAGCTCGTTTCTCTCTTTTTTTAATCCCCCAATCATCTTTCCGTATTGTTAAATTTCTAACTTCCTGATGAGCTGCTTGAAGGTACTTATTGAGAATATCTATTACTAACTGAAGCGACGCCACCACTTCGGCGTCACTACGTGGTCCATGACGATCACTTGTAACATTTCCCGTCTGCTCATACTTTTCCTCTTCCGTATTTTTATATGACCTTCCTTCATTTCCACCTCTTCCACAAACCCTATTTATCACATAATTTTCATCTTCTTATGACTTATCAAGCATTTGACCACATTTTGGATTGGTTTTCTGCACCTTGCTACGAGTAACCATACCACTCACCACCTCCATCTTGCTCTATGACCTATTCAGGTCAGCAGTCAACCAAAGCTGAAGAAATTCGAAGCTCAGATACCATGACAGTATGGACTACCAGCAGTTCATAAGCCAGACATTCTTCTAAATTCGATTGTCAGCATCATTGGCTCACCTACTTATACCTATACAATAACCAAATACATTGCACAAAGTATACAACCCTGCATTGGAAAGGCAGATACATACATCAAAGACTTCTTATTTCATCCAGAAACTAGAGAACATTAACCTTTAATCTAATGACATACTCATCATTTTTGCTATTTACCAAGGTTCCAATCAATGATACGATAGCGCAGCTGAGAAAAAATTTTCCGGACATCATGGTGGCCCTCTTCTATCATGTTCTTACTACTACCTATATATATTTCCCGTGGAATCAAGAATTCTATGAGCAAAAAGATGGGGTTGCTATAGAAAGTTTACTAAGTCCAGCAATAGCAAATTTTGAATGGGGTTCTGTGAGGCTACAGCACTAGACTTAGCACTGTACAAGCCTTCGTTCTGGTGACACGATGTTGATGATATTTTTGTCATCTGGGACCCTGGAGAAACAAACCCTGGCTAAATTGGCTAAATGTATATAACTGAGCAGTATCAGCCATCACATTCAGTTTACTATGCAGAAGGAACATTTACAGAAGATTGTCTTTCCTAGGTGTCATGACGAACGGGAAGAAGGATGGCACATTGGGCCATAAAGTATACCGCAAACTTATAGTAGATAGACTGCTACCTTCATAAGAATACTAACCATCATCTGAAGAAAAAAAAACTCTAACATCAAGACAATGGTGGACTAAGTTACACGGATCTGGAACCACAACATGTATACCAGGAACTTCAAACTTAGACAAAGCACTTCATTGCATCCTAAATAAAAGTTCTGGAAAAACATTAACTTTAAGTGACAAGAAATGCAAAGTGTTTTTTCCATACATCAAATCAGTGACAGACTGCATCAAATGCCACACCATTGTCATTGTGTACAAGCCAACCAAATGGATCCATAATACACTCCATTCAGCTAAAGATTCCTGAGATATATGTGTTTGGAGGAATTTAGTAACAGTGACGTAAAAATTCATCTCAGAAACTATTTGTAGTTGGTTTATTAATACTTGTATTAATAAACCAACTACAAATAAGTTTCTGAGATTCCTGAGATACTTTGCAGTGGGAGTTTACTGAATACCATGCTCGTGCAATAAAGTTTACATAGAAATCACCCAAGGAAGTATCAACACCCACACATCTATGAACACAAAAGAAATTGTTGCCTGAGACAAACTGACAAATTTGCAATTGCAGAACATGCCATAGTTGAGAAAGGAAGCATATCATCCATTATGGAAACTTAGTATCCTGTCATCAACTTTGCATTATCACACAAGTTTATATCATAAAGCCATTGAAATTCATAGATAAAATATCTGGGTAGAAGGGACCCAATCATGGCTTGCCAGGATGGGAATTTAACTATTACATATTTTAATTTTTTCCATAGTAAAAGAAATAGATTTGTTTTTACTTTTACCTGTGAGTGGTATTCAGAAGATTACAAATGCACTAACTGAAACCAGACTTTCAGAAAACTAGCCACTGGCATTAAACAACTGGCAGGAATCAGTGGCTTATTGGAAGAGGCCACAGAATCCCCCACTCTTATGCTGTGTATAAGGGATCTTTTATGTTTGGAAATTACCGTGCTGCTGGAATTGACTGTGACCTGATGATAAAATGACTGGGAAAAAAAGAGAAAAGAAAATGTTAACCATTAAATACTCTAAGGCTTTAACTGTCTGATAAAAATGCCTAGTTTTCACTCTTGTAGCCTCTTTTAAACAATGTTTAGTTTTTATGTATATACTTATTTCCTGTTGAAATTGAATAAACTATTATTTGTTTTATAAAGCTGGGTCGAAAGATTCTGCAAATTATAAGCCTGAAGAGGTGAAATGGAGGAATTTTGGACTTAGAATTTGGGGGTCCAGTTTTAAATCACATCATGTCATTCATCTGGGTGAGTTTCTTCTTTTTGTTCTAAATGAATATTTAAGCAACCGTATATACTCTGTTTGCAGGAGTATTTCCATATTCAGGGCATATAACAGTGCTTACACAATGTGATTCAAAAAAGTTTATGCACAGACTTATGGAGTATAGTAGAGCTGTGTACATTTCTGCAAATTTGATTACCTGACCTGTTTGCTCTGGCATAAGCAGTTTTCTTCAATGTTGGATATAAAAACTTGTCTTTCACTGCCTAATAGCAGAAGCAAAACTTTTAGAGAGATGGAAGTGTAATCCTTTAATATTTCTGACTGCCAGTGGTAAACAAGCTAAGCAATTAAATTTAAAGGGAGTCGATTAAGAACACTAAACAACACTTACTTTTAAATTTTTCCGGAACATGTTTCAGAGCCTTTGCCTCCATCCTCAAGTCTCTGAAACATGTTCTGGAAAAATTTAAAAGTAAGTGTTGTTTTTTGTCATTAATCGACTCCCTTTAAATTTAATTTATTATAACAACACTGATTTCAACACTTCCAAGAAAGGAATTGTAAGCTAAGCAATATTTCATGCATGGCCTTATGGTATGACATGCTTATTACTGTTAGATTTAAGTTATTTTTCCATAATCATATGCTTGGAGTAGCAAATGAAATAAAATATTACCACTTTGAAGCTATTGAGAAATTGTTCATTGGGAATACTTCAACCATTACCTTGTGAAGGCTTTTAAAAATGTTGTGAGATATTTGCAAATGTTTTCAGTTTTGCAAGTTGATATACAGCTATTAAATATCGCCATCATCAACAATAACACAACAGTATTGTATCCTTGCCCTTACAAGTATTTAAAATGCATACTTTTAGCCAAGTGGACAAATTATTTAAAAGTTCTTGATTATCTCATAATCATATAATTGGCAATTTTTTCAACTCTTAATTGTTACCTGTTTAAGAATGATCTGCTTTTTGAGCTGTCACCACAAAGACTGCATTTTTAAAAGTGATTTAATCAAATAACTCAAACATTGAGATTTAACTGTATTGGAACACCACAGTGAAGCGAAAAATTATTAAATTTTAGATGAGTCGTATTTTTTACACATCTGCTTCACTTTCGTACCTATTTTGAGGACATGTTTTGCAAATCATCGTTTGCATCTACGGCTCTTATGCGACTGCATCTAACTTTCGCGTGTTCCTCTTGACTTAACGTCACTTCAATATATCGAGATTTAACTGTATTGGAACACCACAGTGAAGCGAAAAATTATTAAATTTTAGATGAGTCGTATTTTTTACACATCTGCTTCACTTTCGTACCTATTTTGAGGACATGTTTCGCAAATCATCGTTTGCATCTACGGCTCTTATGCGACTGCGACGATGATTTGCGAAACATGTCCTCAAAATAGGTACGAACGTGAAGCAGATGTGTAAAAAATACGACTCATCTAAAATTTAAATACTCAAACATTGTACAGGGGTGATTAAAATATAAATGGCAATTGTTGCATATCATGGAGTAAGCAGTTGTGAGTGTGACAGAACAGTAGGGGATTGAAGATCAGTGTGTTAGGAAGGGGGGACTAGCTTAGTTAGCTACTCCGCTAGGTTCTGGCATCAGTACAGCCATGAGTGAGCAGGAGGTTCCTATGTTGTGCAAAGCATTATAATAAAGTTTTTAACCAATGAAGAGGTTAAACCTTCCAAAATTTCAACTCATTTAAGAGCACAGTTTGGGGACACTACATTGTCCTAGAATCGAGTGTTTACTTGGGCCAGACTATGTAACCCTTTCACCGATATAAATGTCATATGACATTCAAGTTAAAATGTCACAAACTGATATTGGCGTGTATAGATGTCCTGTGCATACATGCATTTAATGTTTATTTAATGCCAATTATTTTAATGTTTATATTTTACAGTACATTTAAATAAGTTCCATAAGAAGTAGAAACTTACTCTTAAAGTATAACTGGAAGTTATTTCCGGGCTGTTATGCCGTGGTCTGCTGGATTTGTAGTTTCCAGACGTTTCGTCCACAACTGCGGCGGACATCTTCAGTGGCGTGGTCGTAGTCTCCTCGGAGAAGTTAGCGTAGCTAACTTCTCCGAGGAGACTACGACCACGCCACTGAAGATGTCCGCCGCAGTTGTGGACGAAACGTCTGGAAACTACAAATCCAGCAGACCACGGCATAACAGCCCGGAAATAACTTCCAGTTATATTGACTCCGGCCGTGAAAGCCTACGCTCTCTCATTACTCTTAAAGGTTTGGTTTCCTTGCAAACTCCTTTTTTGCGACACGCTAAACAGTTTTTAAATGTGTGTGACTCTTTTGGTGGGGGGGGGGGGGAGGTGGTATCCTTTTAGGAAACTGTTTTCCTCTCAAGTATGAGGGGTGCCTGGGTGCAGGGTTTCTTAACCCCAGTATGAAGAGGTCTCTGAATGTTATAGTGCTCATTTAGACTGTGAGCCATTGATACATGTAAGTTCAGGTAGGTCATTGTTTTGCATGTGTTTAGAGCTCTCCAAATCACTGAATAATTGTCCCCGAAAAATGGAGCAGCAAACATACCATCTATAGACCAGTACATGTCTAATGTAGGTTTACAAATAATATGCACAGTCAACTTTTGAATTCTCCTCTTAAGCCCTAAATTGCATCTAGAGGTCAGGGTTTTCTTCATCCTACTCACTTAAACATTTATTTCTGTAACAGTGAGAGACACTAAGTCAGCAGAAAAAAAAAAAATGAAAATGAAAATGCCAGTTGATTGGCTGTCATAAGTTAGCTGTACACCAGAAAATATTGGTGTTTGAGTTATTTTGACCACTTCACAATGTTGATTCTTCATGAACACCTGAAGGAAACAAGACATTTTTTCCTCACTGCTACCTTTATCCTCAACACCTCTCTAAAAATCTGAAAACTTGCCATCAATATCCAAACTGTGTCAAACAGCAAAAGGTCCTCCACATTTTCTAAAGTGATATCTACAGTCTGTACACATCCTATGCAAGCAAATTTATTTGTTATATTACTAGGATAATCCAGGGCTAACGCTGAACTTTAACAATTTCAAATGTTCCTTTCTTGGAAGTGTTGAAAACAGTGTTGTTATAATAAATTAAATTTAAAGGGAGTCGATTAATGACACTAAACAACACTTACTTTTAAATTTTTCCGGAACATGTTTCAGAAACTTTGCCTCCATCCTCAACCAGCCATCGACTGGTTCTCATTGGTGTAGTTGGCGATATTTTGTCATAGGTCTCCTCTGGTTCAGCAAGTTCCTTGAACCGCCAACAGAGGAGACCTATGAAAAAATATCGTCAACTACACCAATGAGAACCAGTCGATGGCTGGTTGAGGATGGAGACAAAGTCTCTGAAACATGTTCCGGAAAAATTTAAAAGTGCTGTTTAGTGTCATTAATCAACTCCCTTTAAATTTAATTTCAAATGTGCTATTCAATTAACTTCCAATAACTAAAAGAAATCTCTTTGAACTGCAAGAGTGTATAAGTAACTAAATTACTGAGTGCAAACAACTGCTTAAGGCTACCATAAACTTAAAGTTGTGAAATACTGTAATACAAGGTACATATAAATGCTGACAAAGAAATTTCTTTCTTTCCAGTGTGTGTTTTACATAACATATGCATGATTATTGCTTGGTAGCATAAACTGAACCCTAGATCCTTGAAATGGAGAACTCACTTACACAGCTAATATATACGTATTGTTCATATGCACAGTAAAACAAAATGACCCCTTGAAATGGAGAACTCACTTACACAGCTAATATATACTTATTGTTCATATGCACGATAAAACAAAATGACCCCTTGAAATGGAGAACTCACTTACACAGCTAATATATATGTATTGTTCAAATGCACAATAAAACAAAATGACCCACAATTAGATGCTTTCAACACAAAGAATGGCTTTCTCTGCAATGATACAAAATGGTGAAATTTCTACTGTTTATGAATATAGTCTCTACTTTAATGATACTGTAGTTGTATACTGCCTTTAATGGACTTTAAACCAGTTTTTGTTTTGTTAGAAGAACTTTGGAAGATACAAATGTGAATTTCTGAAGCATGTTTACACCATTTAACAATTTAAATGTCTTATTCTGTTTATTGGGTATCCGTTCCCAGCCCGTGCAGGGTTTAAATGGTCATTGCTGAACCGGTTGAGGGTAGCTGAGGACTTGTGGAAAATGAAATTTATGTTCGTTATCCAAGGTCAAGTGTTACAAATGACAACATCCGTGCCATTCGAGAGCTTATCGAAGACTTATCTGTGCTCCATTGTTCAAGAAATCACATCAGAAGTGGGTGTCAGCATTTGTAGTGCTTATACCATTATCAGGAAGCATCTCACTTAAGAAAAATTAATGTTCAATGGGTTCCAAAGGTGTTAACCAAGCAGCAAAAACAGGCCAAGTTGAAAATCTGTGAGAGACTTCTGAGTCTGTTTCGGCAAGAAGGGGAGGATTTTTTGAGGCGAATTGTTGCAGGTGATGAGACGTAGATTTACCATTATATTCCAGAATCCAAATTGGTAAGTAAAGAGTGACAACAAAACAATAAAGCCTGCCCAGTGAAGGCAGAAAAATGCTACTCAACCAGAAAAGTCCTATTCATTGTGCAACAGATGAAGGAACCTCTTGCTCACTCATGGCTGCACTGATGCCTGAACCTAGCAGAGTAGCTAACCAAGCTAGATCCCCCTTCCTAACCCACTGACCTTCGACCCTTCACTCCGCTGTCACACTCAGAACTGCTTACTCCATGATACGCAACACTTACCCTTTATATTTGAATCACCCTCATAAGAATGTAAATGTTGTAGAAGAGCAATACATTTATATTATAGCTAAAACATCGAACAATATAAAAATATGCAAGAAGTTAGATAATGTATAAAAATGTCGGAATTAAGGAGAAATATACAGAGTGAATAATAATATTTTGAAAAATTATTAAAAACGGCATTGTAAATGCTTTCAAAAATTACTAAGAAAGAAAGCTCTCTCTACTATAGGTTTTCTATAAAATAGCTCTCCTAGTATATCTCTGAAGTAAGTGTTGTTTTATTTATGTATATCTCCCGCAAGGTTTTAGGTCCTGCAAGTGTACTACCAACATTAAGCCTGGACTGTACTGCTTATAGAGGGAAGGGTTAGATAAGATAAAATACTGCCTCCCCTCATGCCTGGACAAGTTCTTGTATGAGTATTGTCTAAGCAAGTAGACCCAGAGAACAACTGTGCAACTGTAGAGCTGTATTTTATGTAAAAAACTGAAGCTGCTGACAGTGAAGTAAACTAGGTTATAAATAATAACTAAACACTAGTAACACAACTTCACTTATCTTAACTTTAAAGAGAGTCGATTAAAGACACTAGACAACACTTACTTTTAAATTTTTCCGGTTTTGTTTCCGGTTGTCTAGTGTCTTTAATCGACTCTCTTTAAAGTTAATTTATCATAACAACACTGTTTTCAACACTTCCAAGAAAGTAATTCACTTATCTTATTTAAATCCGGTTTTTTTTTTTTTTTTTTTTTTTTAAGACCGGTTTCAAAGCAAACATCTGCTTTATCCTCAGCCACTCAGCTTGACACTCACCCACTTACTGACTGACTGACCTTGACCACTACCGGAGTGGAACAATAGCTCCTTATCTAACTGCCATCTACCGGGGACAACACAAACTTATTAATAATGTCTATTGGAGGGATATCAAAATTCATTACGCGATCCTTATTTTTCAAAATAAATATCTTCTCCCAAACCCGGATTTGAATAAGATAAGTGAAGTTGTGTTACTAGTGTTTAGTTATTATTGTAGAGCTATAGCTTATAGAGGGGTGGAAATATAACAATTTTAGAAAAGGAACTTGCTGTGCAGAAAGCAGTCCTGAATCAGTATAAACTTAGGAATATTATGAACTACAATCAATTTATATCATATTTGAATAACCTAGTAGCAGTGATGTGAATTTAAATTTATGGTTGAATTGAGTCAGAAATTAGAAGTTATATCACTTAAACTTTTTATGTTTTGACCACTTTCAAGAGCTATTGCTGCCATTGTCAGAAGTGACCAACTGGCTTCTTCTGGCATCTGGTTTGTGGTGGTTATTTGTGGTGACATCTGGTGTGGGATGATGAGCTTCCATAGTTAATTTGGTGGCAGAAATTCAAGATTCATTAAACAGTTTTTGTGTGTTATTAAAATGTCCCAAGTATCCAGATCTGTTTTATTTGTTTTGTAGGTATTAGGAGTGTTTGTTAGGTGTGATGTTATGATTGAATGTCCAAAAGTGGTGTGAAACTGCAGTTTTATCCATCTGTTTGTATTTGATGCATCACAAATGTTCTTTTAATCTTATTTCTAACTTTCTCTTGATTTTACCTATGTAATTTGATTACAATCTAGGCAATTTAATAAATGCCTGCATTTTTGTTCTGGTTGTTAAGATCTGTTGCAGAGTAATTTCTCTATGCAGAAAATATTTTGTGGAGCTAATCAAATGCTATGTTTATTGAAAATGTTTCATAGTTTGTAGTAAATTCTCAGGTGGAATGTGAACATTCTGAAAATCAACCTCTTTTTCTTTTTCTTTTTTTTTTCTTTTTTTTTTTTTGGAAGAGTTTTGTGGTATCCTTAACATATATATGTTTTTTTAATTTTGTTATTTTTTTGCCAATGGTTTGTTTGGTGGACCCATTTTTTATTTTTGTGTTGATTATGTGTTTGTGTTATTTGTTTTCTCATGGTAAGGAAATGTAAATCGGTCTATGGGTTACTGTTTAGGACCGCATGTTTGTATGGAGTTGGATTGAAGCTATTGCTTTTTATGTAGTTCTTAGAATGTGTAGGATTCTGTAAATACCAATATTGATCCTGTTTTGCCATCTAATTACTTTTACATCTAAGAAACGTAATATGGCCATCATTTGTGAATTTCATTGTAAATTGTATTGCTTTAGTGATCCTTGAAGAACCTTTTGGGTACTGTTGCAAAGATATTGATATACCTTTGCCATACTTTGTATATGTCCAGAAAGGAAATGGTTATATTTGTGTCTTGGTTACTTATGTAAAAATCCTTAAGGAACAAAGAAAGTGGATTGTCCATGGGTATGTCTGAAGTCCGATAATAGTACCCATTGGTGTGACTCATTTGGAGTGAGTGAACTTGCCATTACTGGGTCTGACATTTTAAAGCCAAATACCCTTGAAACCACAACTGATATAAGCACGTTTGATATTTAATGTCAAACGTTAATTTCATAGCATACCATAAGGAATCACTTGATTACAGAAAACGTCGCTAAGCACAACAACTGAATTATTGGCTAGCAACTGCCTATCACTAACCACAGAACATATAATTATTGTAGTAACCAAAATCAATCAGGCTGCTCGACTGACCTCTGAATTAAGATAATCATTATTATGTTTATACGGCTGACTAAGACTGCTAAACATTCTACGTTAACTAACAGCACTTCGGAATGATCAATGTGCCCTCCTGGCTACTACGAACATTTCCGGAACACATATTTGTACCAGTAAAATCACAAATGTTTACTTTTCCATATCTCCGGAATTACATGTACTTGTTTCTTATAACAACTGGAACCTTAACCTCTATGACTTACAACATAATATCAAAGCAAAGTTTGCATCCACATTCCGCGGCTCTAGTGACGTATAACAACACACTTGTTCGGTAATAATGACCCATTTGGAGTGAGATTCATCATGTTATCTATTTCTTCTCTTGGGACATTGTTTTAGTAAGTCATTTCTTCAGCTGGACTAGGAGTTCATCATTTGGAATACCTGGGAAGAGAGCTGTAAAGTCAAAAGATACTGCCTTATGTCCTGGTGTCAACTCTGTGTGATCCATTTTCCTAAAATTTAGAAAAAATGAATTACTTCAAGTGGACGGTGCTGTACATCATTCCTAACAATTGATGACTGCCTCATGGAAGAACTGTTCTGTTGCTTTGGAGTAACACTAGAACTACATAAACCTAATGAGCATAGTAGTGGAGCAACTTGAATTACATAAAATGCAGACAGTGCCTCTCCATTCACAGTACGATGGCATGGTTGAACCGTGTGTCAAGTTGCTCAAAGAACACTTGAGAAAGATGTTGGCCAATCACCGAACAGACTTGGTATTTTAGAATGTTGCTATTCTTGCTTGTAGATGCCAACTCTGAATTCGGCAGAGAGTTATGTCTTGTGCAACCTTGAGGGAAGAAGAAGAAATAGATCAACAAGAAGAAGAATTAGAAGAGGTACAATTAGAAATTGATAATCTTAATCAAGTCAATAGAAGGAGGAGCAACATGGCGCCGTTGCTAGGCGACCAGGGGAAGGCGGAGCCGGAGCCGTAAACTGCATGGGCGGCGGAGGGAGAGAGTGATGGCAGAGGCCCTAGTGGACTACAACGAGCAGCAGGTGGGGAGAGAAGGAGCATCATGGCGCAGTGTTAGTCGGCCAGTGCAAGACAGAGTTGGATCAGTGAATCGTATAAGTGATCTAGTGTAAAAGTGGATGCGCTGAGTGCGTAAAAAGTCATGAGAAAAAATATAATTCAGATGGTGAAAAGTTTCAGTGAGTGATAGTCAAATGGCTTTAGTGAAGTGTAAAGCGTATTAAAAAATCATAAAAGTCAATATTTTGGATATGGAAATTGCGTGTGGCATAAGTGAAAGGAGCAAGTGTCAAAATAAAAATTATGGATTCAAATGAATCAATATGATTAATATTAATCAACAATATTGCAAGCAAGGTATATTAATCAAATAGTAACTGTTTTTTTGCAAAGGTATTCATAAGAAATAATTGAAAAGAAAATGTGTATCAAGTTTTATTTGAGATTTTAGTATTTCAAGAGAGGTCTTCTTTGGGAATAAAGCAGAGGTAAAAATTTAATTTAAATGAAGGTAAATAGAGTTATTAAAAATTAACTGAAATTGGAATGATCTAATTATTGATGAAATAAAGGGAAAAAATGTTTATAATTTGGATATGGTAATTGTGGGTGGTATATGTAATACGAGGGAGGTCAAAAGGAAAATTAAGAAGCATAGAAATCAAGACAGTCAAAAGAGATGTAATCAGAATTCAGTACATAAATAATAAACGTCTATATGTATCTTAAAAGGTATTCAAAAGATAATAGGGAGGAAAATAGAGATCTTAAAATATAATGTTGATGAAGTAATATATAAAAGAGATATATTATACATTATTTTCAGAGTGGTAATGTTTAGAAATGTTAATAGTAATGCATGCAGAGTTATTGTAATTGCTAAGATGAATTATTTGAAATTGTATTTAGGATTATTAAAACAAACTTATTTGTAAAACATTGTGTGCTGGTATCAGGAATATATAGAAAAAGATAGCTGGATGTTTCCAGTTAGTAAGTTACTGGTTACCAGTGACTTAAAATTTTTTATTTTTGTTTTGTTAAATTGAGTAGAAATAGCTGGGCCTCCAGTTATTTCTTTTTGCTGGATACCAGCATTAGTAGATTTAGATGTAGATTTAGAAAATTAGGATTTTGTAATTTTTATATATATTTTTTTTTTTTTTTTTTTTTTTTTATTTCTGTTATTTTATTTCATTTTGTTTTTGTAGATTAGTATTCTGAGAGATTGTATAATTATAACAATTGTAATGATTTTATGGAAAAATAAAGAGAAAATTTGGATATATGCCCCGGTATAGTTGTCTAGGTGCCGGGGTAGAATATTCAGATTTTATTTATTTATTTATTTATTTATTTATTTATTTATTTATTTATTTATTTATTTATTTATTTATTTGTGCAACCTTGATGTTTGGGAACTCACCTGGGCCAATACAGCCAGCACTTGACTACATAGAGAATCTCTATGGATTGCATTCAAGATAGCTTGATAGATAGATGTGCACAAGATAGCTTGTCAATACTTCCTAATAGCGAGTGAGCAGACGGAGATCTGCTGTGACCAAAAAGCCAAGGTTCCAACAGGGTGATCTGGTTGGTTGTATCAACCTATCTGTATCATGGAGCATTGTCCAAGCTTCAACAACCCTGGTAAGAAGGACTATATTCCATGGTAAAGGGAATCAGTGATGTAGTCTACCACATCCAAGAGGCTGCCCCAACAGGGTATGCTGATGTTGCACTTGAACCATCTGGCTCGCTATGACAGTGCTGGTCAGGATGACAATTCCTGAGGAAGGAGCAGTGTGATCATGACACAAAGCTACCTATAGGCCTCCAGAGTTGGTACATATAGACTTAATATAATTTTGAGTCAAACTAGTACTCATTGCTCCACTTATTGCTAGTATTTACCTAGAACGCGTTTCGTTAGAATCTTCCTAACATCATCAGCTGTTGTCGACTGATGTTAGGAAGATCCTAACAAAACGGTTTCTAGGTAAATACTAGCAATAAGTGTAGCATTGAGTACTAGTTCGACTCAAAATTATATTAATTTTGTGCTTCATTGTATCATAGTCCTTACACATTGGAACATATAGACTTCACTGTAGCTTGCTTCATTTTCTACGTAAACATATAGACTTGTTTACCTAGGCTACCTTGATGCACCTAACAACTGACCTGCCCCTTTTAGAGCAATAGCTCATGCAAAATAATAGCCATTAAGTGGCACTTCCCCACTCCAGAGATTCCTTTCAGCCATTTCGATTAGGCTCCTTTTCCAGAACATTGGTTTTGTATTCAAGACCTGTATATGGAGTTAACCAGTGCACAGTAGAGTTGATAGCTGACAACTGAGTTGAATAGAGTAGAGTTCAGTGGATAGTGCCGAGTGCAGTTCACTAGTGAATTGTGATTCAGCAATTTATTTGCGATTTGATTTGATGGATTAGTGCTTTTTTGTTCTGAGTGTGTGCAACAAAAGTGCAATGTTTGTGCTGTGCTAAGCACCTAAGTGATAAATATGGCGTGTTTGGCAGCAACTGGTGTTTTAATTTGTTAAAATATTGTGTCACATAAAGCAACTCAAATGTCTCAAATGTTACTAAATCATTAACGACATTAGTGTTCTAAATATTAAAAGCAGAAGCATTATTAACGGTGAAGTATTCTTCATATTTAAGTTTGATTTATGTGTCACTATGTTTACACTCAATCTTCACTTACTTATTAATTTTTAGATGAGTCGTATTTATTACACATCTGCTTCACTTTCGTACCTATTTTGAGGACATGTTTCGCAAATCATCGTTTGCATCTACGGCTCTTATGCGACTAAAGCTTGATCCAGCGGTGCATTGGCACCAAAAAACAATTACAACATTAAAAACCTACTTCACAGTAATAATACTGATAAGATAAAACCAGAGGAAAAGTCAGGCATTTACAAGATTAAGTGTAAAGACTGTGAAAAAATTTACATAGGGAGGACAGAAAGAAACATAGGCACTAGAAAGAAAGAACACTTCAGCCACTTAAGATACAAAAATATTGATAAGTCCGCAATAGCAGCTCATTTCTGGTCTGAAAATCATGAAATTGAAGATAGCACAGAATTACTAAAATACGTATAAAAACATAGTGAACTCGTCATATGGGAGAGGATATACATAGAAAAACATAAAAACCAACTTATGAACTTTGAAATCCCGCCAGAAGAGAATCCCACATTTAAGTTCATCACTAAATCAACAGATGGCAGCAGCAACCCCAGAATTACCCACACCACTGGATCAAGCTTTAGTCGCATAAGAGCTGTAGATGCAAACGGTAACTCTAAGCTCTATGGACCCTGGGCTCATTTGAGCATCATTTCACCCATTCCATTCATCATCTGATATGACTTAATGTTGGAGGACGTAAATTACAAACAAAAAAATCACCAATCAATCAATCAACAGAGCTTAGTTTTGCTGAATACTTGAAAGCTATTCAACATGAACATTTTCACAATGTTTCTCTTATCTGGTATTAAATTACTTTATAAGTAAAATTCACATTTATTACTGTTTCATTTCTTTTTCAGATTATAATGAAGGTACGGTTTCAGAGGGTAAATTCTGCCAACAGATATATGCTGAAATAATAAATATTCAGTTAGCAATAAAAAATTAAAGCAATGAACACTCACTGGTGGTGGACCTTTTAGCAGACATCATTTGTTCTTATTATTTATTCTTCTTACTACTGTCACTATTATTATACTACTATCATAATATATCATGGCTGTACTTCATCGAGCACTTTTTACGTGGTTTGTGTTTCTAGTATTCTTAATTTTACTTGTCCTTAGATTGGAACAACGGACTAACTGGAATTGGTTTATTGTATTTGTTCCTCTTTGGGTATATGATAGTATTTTACTCATGTATGTTCTCTTTAATATGATAACACATTGCAAAAACAGCCATGATAGATTATCTAGCACAGTACAAAGAAAAGCATGGTATATTTTAGCAATACTTTTTAAAATGGCAACACAGATTATTCTTTGTCTAAAATTAGAATATCCAGTGTGGAATATTTCACTTTATTATGTAATGTTTCCCATGTGGATATTGCTTCCAACATTGCTTATAGATGTGTTTATTACACTTGTTAAGCATTCACGATACTGATTCTTTACAATATACAACTTGCAATATTATAAAGAGGTATGAGTATTTAACAAAGGTTATTTTTAATTATGACTAAAATAGGATTGTTACATTTGTTATGTATGCAGAATATATTTACAAAATATGAATATATATTAAAACAATAAAAGTGGTTTATTTAATGTCACAATCTAGTTTTAGGAACCACAGATGGTCTTGCTTCATGTTAGAGCATCCTTTCGTTAAGTTGAAGCTTGTGCTTATAGTCTAAATTAGATTGCAACAGTGAAAAATTGTGTGATGTGTGAAAATAACTCCAAATAATTTTTAGGAATGACTCAAAGTACCTGTATGAGATAAGGACTGCCAAGTTCTAGCTGTTATATTTTAGGCAATAAATCCATATATGCCATAGTATAATTTATCCAGATATTAAGGTAGATGATTAGAATAATATAAAGGTGGAGTAGGGATATATGTCCTGATCTGAAACCTCTTTGTCTAATATATTTTTCTCCTTTGTTGTTTCAAATTAAATAGACCACAGTATCTTTAACAAGGGGTTGTAGACCATACTGTTAACTAGACTCTTTCTTGAGATCTCCTGGTGGACCAGTTGCTCCCAGGTGTTCTTATCTTCATGTGGCTAGGGCTCTGCAGTAGATTATAAGAGGGGCAGTTTCCTTCTCCTGAGTATACAACCTGAAAATTGCATTTTCCTTAAAAAATACCCATAATATGAAGATGTTTTGTTAGTATACAGCAGGAATTGGCAAATTGATCATTGCATTTGCAGGAAACATTACAGAACACAACTTGGCATGCACATAACTCTGTCCGAAGGAGGGGAAAATCCACAGTGGCAGAGTGTAACAGAAGTTTGATTTTATATATGCATAATACATGTATACAGACTGAGAGGGCTTTATCATTAATCTCTCATCTTATTATTTCATCTGCAGTGTTATACTTTTGCATACACCTAACATTAATTTACAAGTATTGATATACAACAGAGTATGTAGGTTTCATCTGCCAATCATGTTCTGCTTTTAGATTTTAGTTTAGAAAGAAATTTTCACACATATATCCTAGAGAAATGAATATGTTGCCATATCTAGTTCTCTGAATAAATCTAAACCAGCTTTATTTTATAATTGTGATTTCAAAATTGTGTATTTCAGTAAGTTCCTAGCCTAGTTTTACTGTGTAAGTATCCTCACTGAATGGATTTGCGAAAAGTTGAAAATCATTCTTCATTACTTTGAAGACATGAAACCTTTTGTCTTCAAACTTTTTAACTTTTCATGCATACCTAAAAATGTATATTCTTGTAATTCTCGTTACATAGGGATATCATGGATTTTGAGAGGCAGAATATATTGAACTGCTTTTAATGCTTTATCACGCAAATTATCTGGCTTGTTATATGGGTCTTCCCTTAAACTGTAAACTGGCTTGCATAGGCCCTTCAGGTGCACTTATGGATAAGTGATTTGAATAAATGCACTAATTAAATCAAGACACAATGAATTGGACATCCATTCAAAGCTGAATGTGGCAGCTTCCAGTCTCAGTGATTGGAGTCAAAATGTCAATTAACTTAAAATACCGGCAGGTCAATCGTAACACGTAAAAAAGAGCACATACGCAGCCTAAAATTAAACCAGCCCGAAAAATCCGCATTAGCGGAACATGTGATTACAACCGGCCATCACATCGACTTTGATAACACCGAACTTCTAGCCACCTGCAAAAATTTCTCATACAGACTGACGCGAGAAAGTTTAGAAATCTTCAAAGAAAAGAATAACATCAACAGAGATCATGGAAGGCAGCTACACGACACCTGGAAGGCCCTGCTTACTAGCACAGCTACTGGCCGAAGATCAGCCACTGAAAAGCAAGGGGCGGAGCGAACAGACCATCCCGCGTCCGACGGCCTGCCACAGCAATCTCTGCAAAACGATGGTCTAGGGAAGAATACCACAGGAAAAGAAAGCCCTAAGGAATCGAACCAGACAGCAAAACACAATATTAATTATCTCCAAAACCAACAAAAAGCGGTGACACCGGTGCAAGATCCCATTGGCAGACAGGCAACCAATCGGGGACAAAGGGGCGGGACCAGCAGAGATTCGCAACCGGTATATAAACGGGAGCAACCGGACAAAGAGCGGACAAGAGCCCAGAAGAAGCTCACGACAAGATGAGCAAAACGTCGGCAATTTCGACCAAGATGACGCGGCCTTCACCGGAAGCCAAGATCACACAACTTAAAATACCTATTATAATAATGATATAGTGATATAATACCTAATATAAAAATGACAAAATCAAATTAAAATATTTTAAAAGCTTCAATAAAATTTATTGTGGCCTATTATACACCATGCAATACAGCATTAGGCATTTAACTATCTTGAGACTCCCTATCCTTCTTCTATGTAAAATAACATATTATGAAGCTGCTTCTGTAAATTTTTAACTTAAATTTGGAGCAGTTAGTGAAAGAGGCACCTGTGGAACAGTGTGTTGAGAGGGTAGTACTTTACAGTCATCTCTTCCAGATGTGGAGGATGAAATTAGGTGCCAGGCTGCAAAATTCATATGCAGAACTACAACAGTAAAGCACTCTGGTTAGGTATCTTCAGTATTATGACCCCAGAACATACCAGTTTAGGCAACGCTGGGTTTCACGCATGACCTGCGGGCACCCACGGTAACATCAGAGCAACTCCATACAGCTGCAAAAGCTGAGCTCCATATTTAGTCTGGCCAAGAGCTGACTTTCCTCAAAGTTTTAATCCCAAACAATACAAATTCCAATTTACTTTAATCACATCCTCTTGGGTGCAATGGATTTTGCATCCTGTATATAGACCCAGAGGAGCATCATGCTACCTCATAAACCTTTTCCCACTTAAAACTAACAATCCTACCTAAAAAGTCCTGAAACAATGTACCATGGTTAAACACTGCTGGGGGTGGGCACCCAGCTTAAACACTCAGGCTTATACATAGCCTGCAGCACCTAGCTTGGTTGGTCAGCAAAAGCATTCAGGCTGGATATAGCCCGTCCGCACCTTGGTCAGTCATATAATATTGATTTAGTGTTAACTTCTAACCTCATCATTGTTGTAACATCAGTAATATAAAACGGCTGTATAAAAGGCAGGAGTAACAGTTAATGAGAAAAGAAGTTAAAAATAATTTAATATATAATCCCACACTCATTTTCATATCATATGGATTTCATGTCAATTATTGTATGTCACCGACCATTTTTTAGGTATTTTTTTATTTAAGTTTCAATTTTTAATACTTTTGTATCAGTTAAATATTAAGCTCCATTCTCGTAATTCTTGATGTGTTTTAGGAATAGCTTTGAGTTTAAAAGGCATAATATTGTGACTTTGTGGGTTCGTGGAATAAAAAGTCCAATTACACCACTCCAAAAATGTGCTTTATTTCCACCGTCTTACAGTTTAACACTTGCCAATTACACAAAATTACGTAATACACCAATTACGATTCACCAGTTCGTCCGTTACAATTTCCTTGTACTCGCGATTACATAAACTCCGATACTCATACACAGTTCGTACAGTTGTCCGTTGCACAATCCTTTTGTTCATTAACACGTCACTGACTAACTCTTACACCAAGAACTGCGACTGTCTTCTCGCTCACACTCACTAACCAACTGATTGACCAACTCAACACAGCACAACAACTGACTAACTCACTCTGTCTGTCTGTAACCCTCTTTATATCGGAATATCGCCGGTTTCTAGTGACCAGGAGACTGTTCCAGTAAACGAAAGTTCGATAACAGGTGGAAGGAAAACAGACGCACAATTATGTTTCTTTCCGACCACTGGCTGTCACCACTATAAGACAAACGAGGGAGAGGTGTGGCTAACGCGGTCCTCCCCTACCTTCCGTTCCCAGCTGGTTACAGGGTGCTCCAACGCTCCTGTTACACTGCTCCCTTCTCAAAGCTGTTCGCCCCGAACAGCCCCATCGCAGCGTGCGAGGCGGTCCAGGTGTACCACCAGCATCTGCTCGGAGTCTCAGCCAGAAGTAGCGCTGCCGTAGTTTGTGAATCATTCGGTTCGCTCCCAGGTGTCCTCCTGAAGTACCGGCGTGCACTTCCTCCAAGACTTCCGGGACCTTGCTCCGGGGAAGTACCAACTGTCCTCTCCGCGCCTTCCCATCGGGTGACTCCCATACCCGGAACAGCACGCCCTCTCTGGTCTTCAACGAGTCCCATTGGGCCCAGTGCGACTTGTAGGTGGCGCTCCTCGGTGCGATGTCCTCCCAGGTTGGCCTCGTCCCTGCGTCCACTTCCCTCAAGAGTGGCCCCAAGTCTGCGTCCGCCAGCTGCTCCCTCCTCAGGCCTGCGCTATCCCAGCCTTCAGCAGGCACTGCCACAACTACTCGGACTGCTGCGGCACGCTCCTCCTCTTCCACTCTTGTGCGCTCGTGGCCGTCCTGGATCTGCGATAGGACACCTCCAATGCAATGGTCGCTGGCGTCGGTGTCCACAATGAAGGCGCCACCCGGTTGTGGGAAACCCAAAATTGAAGCACTGCACAGGGTCCCCTTCGGGTGCTGGAAAGCGTCTTCGGCGTCCTCCATCCACACATAAGGCCGGTTTTCCTCCGTCAGGCGGGTGAGGGGTGTTGCGATGTTGTCGGCCTTTTCCTCTAAATCATTAAGGCGGTCGTCTACTTGACCCTTCCGTTTGCCCAGGTTCGCGACGTCATCCCCCACGCCGGCCAACCGTTCCTCAAACTTGGCGGCGAGAGCCTCGTTCGCCACCTTCATTTCGGTAGCCAGACCGTCATTCGCTGCTCTCATTTCCGTGGTTAACTCGGCCTTCATTTGTTCCATCTTCTCGGCGATGTTGTCCCTAGCCGTCCTGATTAGTTTCAGTTCCGCGGTGATGTCGTTGGCCGTCTTCATTTGTTTCAACTCGGCGGTGAGGTTGTTGTTTGCCGCTTCTGTTTTCTCTGTTAACTCGTTCATCTTCGCCAAAAGCATTTCCAATGCGGATTCCATGGCTGTAGTGTTCGGTGATGTTATCTTCCCGCTTCCTGACACCAGTGTGACTTTGTGGGTTCGTGGAATAAAAAGTCCAATTACACCACTCCAAAAATGTGCTTTATTTCCACCGTCTTACAGTTTAACACTTGCCAATTACACAAAATTACGTAATACACCAATTACGATTCACCAGTTCGTCCGTTACAATTTCCTTGTACTCGTGATTACATAAACTCCGATACTCATACACAGTTCGTACAGTTGTCCGTTGCACAATCCTTTTGTTCATTAACACGTCACTGACTAACTCTTACACCAAGAACTGCGACTGTCTTCTCGCTCACACTCACTAACCAACTGATTGACCAACTCAACACAGCACAACAACTGACTAACTCACTCTGTCTGTCTGTAACCCTCTTTATATCGGAATATCGCCGGTTTCTAGTGACCAGGAGACTGTTCCAGTAAACGAAAGTTCGATAACAGGTGGAAGGAAAACAGACGCACAATTATGTTTCTTTCCGACCACTGGCTGTCACCACTATAAGACAAACGAGGGAGAGGTGTGGCTAACGCGGTCCTCCCCTACCTTCCGTTCCCAGCTGGTTACAGGGTGCTCCAACGCTCCTGTTACAATATATTGACCCATTTTTAATGCTGTATCATCCAAATGAGAAATTGTGTGAGTGTAATGTATTATCTTACTGTTATAAACAGGGCCCAGATTTTAATGACCTAAAATGATCAATAAATACGTCTATAATATTGAGTTACAAATTTTTGTCTTCATGGCAGTGTATGAGAGTATAGCACAATTCTTACTTCTGTAACGTTAGCACTGAAATTAAAAATTAATAATAGTTTAAACTTGCAAATCTATGTTTTAGGAAAATGAATGTATAAAGAAATCTTACCTTATTCAGAATTGTTGTAGTAGGTAATCTCAAAAGTCAGGAAACGCCTGTTTTCGGAAAGCAGATTTATATAGTCTGAGAAACTCCTTTCCGCATCTGCTGATAAAGCTGGAGTTTGCTTGAAATACACTAAATCGCTGGCAGTGAAATTTTCAAAGCAGGAAAAATCAAATGTTTCATCACTTAGCACTTCAGAAATACAAGAAAACTACGGTTCTTATCAAGAACACTTTGCACTTTCTTACTCTTCTTCCAGTTTCTTCTCTCACACTTTTCAAATCAGATGAAATTTTGTTAACTAGAGTTAGAGAACTTCCCAGGCTAGCACCATTCTCCAGTACATGTGTGATTCTTTGTGTTAAGCAACTGAAATTTGTCTTCATCAAGGCTAGCTCTCCAATTTCACTGTTTGAGATAGTGCTTCAGCCGCATCAATTGCAGTAGCATCGTCAGGTTTCAGTGCTTCGGTAACACGTTTCACCATCTGGAAATGATCTCAATAATAAATTGCTGAATCTGTGCAGGTGCCGCATTAGGTGACGACAGGTTCTGGTGTGGGCGGAATACAGAGAGCCATGTACTTGGAATAGTTTAGAGAGGGTGCCTTGATAAAATGGTTCTAGAAAACTCTTCAATTTAGCATTGTTCAATATTCAAAGTGGAATGTTTACGGAACTAAAGCTTCACAAAAGTCTGTTTATAAAACTATTTATTCTCTTTCATACATACTCTTTGTTGCAGTAAAGGTTGCGTGTATTTCTTTATTTGCAAGCTGCACTGCCCGTATATGTTTATTGCGTACCACGTGTTGCTGAACCATGAATTTTCTTTTGGCTGATATCTTTGTTTTGCACATCTTACAAAATAACACGTCTGTGTCCATAGAAACATACCAGTCTCCAAATTCAAATACAATCTGCCTTAAAGAACAAGATTTAGATGTCTTTATTTCAGGCATGTTTGAATGAATCTGCGAAAACTGAACTAAACACCATATTTCCCTCTCAAAAAATCTGTGAATAACTAATTCTGTGACACTGAAAATAAAGGGTCAACATTGGCCTTTGAACCTGCACATTGTCGAGTGGCACATTGAAAATATGAGAAATGCTTGCTACAATATGTACAGTATTGATAAGAAACCGAGTTCTGAAATGTACCTTTTCAACCCACTAATCAAATATCCATTTATTTTCTTAGATTGCAAATACATGTTAAATAAATTAATAATTTTAGTTAGCCTATTTTTTTTTTTCAGCAAAAAAGAAAGAGTATCAGAAAAGGAAGTAAAAGGAGAAAAAGACCAAAGATGATGTAAAAATTGATCCATGACCAAAAGCAGAAATCATGATAGAAAACATGCCCAGTAACATTAATAGACTTTCGTATTCAGGATTTGAGTACTTCCTGTATCTGTCTTTAGTGCTGGCAGCCTATGCGCTGTCCGAGTGTATTAGGCAAGAATTTGATTTGCAGTAGATTGATATAATAATCCATGGTGTTGGGCTTCACTTCCACATACTCAAGGCAGAGGTGGATGATAATTATTGGATGTGGGACAGGAAATAATAATTTACTTTGGAGAGTGAAATGTAATGTGTAGTGTTTAACGCCCACTTTTACTACATATGGCACCACAGGCGGTTACACTTATGATATACATGAGATGAAGATGAAGAACTGGTGAAATGAGATGGCAAAGGAAACTGGAGATCCCAGAGGAAACCTGCCCCAGCACCGTGTTGTCCACCACAAATCTCACTTTACAGTTGCCTGGGATGAAACCCTTGTTGAGAGTCGAGTAGTCTAACCATTCAGCCATGGCATTGCCTACTTTGGAGAGGACAGTGATTCTTCTACAGAGTCCTCATGTGGGGGGCATGGAGACACGTTTGAAACAAAAGAAACAATAAGAGATGCAGTGGCCACTTAAGAGAACTAAAATACACCTTGAACTGCAATAGCACATAGTACATGAAACCAGCCTCAAGGTATGAACATTCAGTTTGCAATGAGATAAGAGAGTTAGCACTTATCTGCAAGTTCCTCCCAACACTCTCCTTCACTGCACATCAGACTGCCACCTCATATGAATGACACTGTACTGCATCATAATAGACAAAAACATTGTAAACAACTGAGGTCTTAGAAGGTTTTTCATTTATGTTACAGTCTTTATTTTCGAAAGAATGAACTGACCTTTTAGATTGACAAATTATTGCGTAATTTTTATTTGTCTTGTCTGTAACTACCTAGAACTATTTTTACATTCTCCACTATGATCCTTTACTTGAGCGATCCTTTTACATCATTTGAATTCAAACCGTTTATGACATCTTGGACTCAGCTTGAGAGAGACACGGCTATTTTATTTTTTTATTTTTTATTATTTATTTTATTATTATTATTTCTTTTTTTTTTTCTTTTTTTGTAATTTACATCCTCCAACGTTAAGTCATATCGGATGATGAATGAAATTGGTGAAATGATGCTCAAATGAGTCCGGAGTACATGGAACTTAGAGCTACCCAACATTCGTATTTAAGGATAAGGGAAAACCCCAGAAAAAACCTTATCCAGGTAACTCACCCTGACTGAGTTTCGAACTCGGGACCTCTTGAACGTGAGGCAGACATGCTACCATCTATGCTACTGAGGCGGGCAAGGGAGGGCGAGAGAGACATGGTTAGTCATTGTGCTCATCAGGCAGCTTATTCCTCTGTACTATGCTGCTAAGTGTCCAATGTCAAGAAACACAAGAGATAGGTTTGCAAAACAATAGCCCATCAGTTATGAAATAAGGTTAGGTGTGTATCAACCTACAATAAGGACTTTAAAAATCTGAGTGAATGAAACAGAACAGCACGGTTAAGCAAAATCTCAATAATATGTGCATACTAAGCTAAGAACTACAGGCGCACTAGATTGCTTCATAATCTGTTTATCTTGAGCTTATAATTCAGATCTTACATTTATGTTTAGATTTACTCTACAAAGAGTATAGCGAATTAGCAATAATAACTACGACAATGACTCTAATAATAATAATAATAATAATAATAATAATAATAATAATAATAATAATAATAATAATAATAATAAATAATCATCATAAATAAAGCATTGGACATTTAAGAATTTTAAGGAATATTTCTGAAATTGTGCATTACAAAAGAAATGCATCATACATAAATTGTGTGTTCTAAGGAATCTCTATTTTTTGTGTAATAAGATTTTGTCTATCTCTTACGGTTTCCAAGTTACATAAAAGTCATCCAAAAAGTAGGGGACTTAAGAGGACATTCCCAGAAAATTTAAGGTTTACATTTCATTTGTCATAAAAATATTTTAAAACATATAATATTTTAAATAAAATCTTTAGTCAGTCTTGAGAAAATCACAATTTTCGAAAAATTTTCATTTAAAGGGTAGTCTGAGGTGTGAGGATTTTCTTGAAAATCTTTGTCACATCCTCAAAAGCTGCTGAACTAATCTCCAAATTTGGTATTTAACACATTTTATTTTTGAGTTATGCTGTTCACAAAAGAAAAAAAAAACACACACACCTGCGCGTGCACACACACACACACACACACACACACGCACGCACACATGCACAGGAAGAGCAGCACATAAAGGGGAATCAGTTTAAACTCTTCTACATTACAGAGAAAGGTACCTCCAGTCAACACTATGTAAGATAGAAGAAAAGCAGGAAGACAAGGAATATAAAATACACGTCTATACAGATGGCAGCAAAAGTGAAGCTGGAGCTGGTATAGGGACAGCAATATACATTGATGAAAATAATCTAGTCCATCAGCTCAGATATATACTATACAAGAAATGCTCAAATAATCAAGCTGAACAGTTAGCGATACTATAGGCCCTGAACATAATAAAGGGTATGGACCACATTAATTCAGAAGACAAAATAGTCGCAGTACATACAGATAGTAATATAACCATGAAGCCCGCCTCGGTAGCGTGGTGGTAGCATGTCTGCCTCACATTCAAGAGGTCTTGAGTTCGAATCTCGGTCAGGGTGAGTTACCTGGATAAGGTTTCTCCAGGGTTTTCCCTTATCCTTAAAGACGAATGTCAGGTAACTCTAAGCTCTATGGACTCCGGGTTCATTTGAGCATCATATCACCCATTTCATTCATCATCCGATATGACAACGTTGGAGGACGTAAATTACACAACAACAAAAAAAAACATGGACATACTAAGACACAATACCAACCATAACAAACTGATACATTAGATCCATGAATTATTATGAAGCCTACAACAGCAGCAGTGGGTGGTACATTTCACATGGGTTTAAGTTCATGTTGGAATCCAGGGAAACAAGCTTGTGGATTGCTTAGCCAAAGAGGCAGCACCAAACACAGATCTGGGATTGGCATACAAACATATACTGAAGAGTACAGTGAAAAGTGACCTAAGAAAAGAGTTTGAAGCTGTGGGAGAAGGAGTGGTGAACAACAAAGAGTTGAACACAAACCAAGACTTTCTTCCCTACAGTGAAAAGCAGAATTGACACTAAACTGACCCTAACTCATAACATAACAGCAGTTATCACAGGACGCGGACATTTTGGTACTTATCTACAAAAGTTTAAAATCAAAGAAGATCCATCATGTATGTGCAGAAGTGTACAGACAATAAATCACATATTGTGGGAGTGTTACATCTTGCAAGCAGATAGACAGGCTTTTCGGAACAGTGTGATAAGAACTGGGAGGCACTGGCGTCTGAACAATCAAGAAATTATGGGAAAATATGCTAAAAAAATTTCAAATGTTTGTTAATAAAATTGATTTCAAAAAATGATGTATATAATATCTAGTAGTAAATCAACTTTTAGTTGTTAAAAATGTATATGCAGTAGTCTGTATAAGAACTATAGTGCATGTTGTGTCATGCGCAGACCTTCCCATAAAACAATTTTTTTTTTTTTTTTTTTTTTTTTTTCCCAGGGAACTACTCGTATTTCTACTGAAATCTTGAAGTCTAATTTTTGAATGGAATGTAATACCTTCCTTACTGTAATTATGTAGTAGAGAAAGTAAATATAACCATGGTTATCAATAGACAAGTCAAATACATTTCCTCATCTATTTGCCAGTCTAAAAAGTGAGTTTACTTTCTCGAAAATAAGGAGTCTGTAGCATAAGCAGAAAAAAATTCTAAGATCTTCACACTGGTCTTGTTTATCATCAAAGCATACACACAATATTTCAAGCTGGGAACTGTCGCTTGGAGCAGCTGTTTTAATGCACGAAGGGATATCTATTTACCTGAAAGAAAGGCGTTTCATTAAACTTCAAATATTCAAGTTTTGTTGGAGAGAACTCCTTTCTCTAGAATTATAAAAATGGTAACTTGTTGATGGAAGAACAGAAAAGAACAGAGTTTTAGAACAAAGCAATAGGTCTTGTCAATATTGAAACAGTGTTCATTTAAAACTGGGAACTTAACATATCTGTTTGCACACATGCATACACAATTATTGATATTGCACTTATTTATGTCTTGTATAGTTCATTATTTAAATATTATTATGATATTTGTGTGCTGTTCACTTATGTCTCGCTTAACTATATTACAGTGCAGTCCTCACCCGTAGGAGTTGGCGGAGAACAAACAGAACACAAATAAAAAGAACATAGAAATGGAGCATATAACAAAACTGCAGGCAGACAATACCAAGCTTAAATCATGGGCAACATTTTCATGAATATTATTTTAGTAAGGTATCATTTTGGGTAGACACTTGCCACTTCACATCATGAAACATCACTGAATGACACCTACTCCAGTGCAACTAGTTAAATGACACTTAGAAGAAGAAAAAGAAGAAGAAACGGTGGTAAAATGATGACAATGCCTTCATATTTAAACAAACAGCAAAACAAGAGAAAAAAAGCTCATTTAATTGCAGTCACAAAAATAAATCTCATCCCTCTTAACTTAGTCTAACCTAATATATGCTAAACTTGCACTATTTGCATGACAACTAAATTGGTCTGGACATTAGAAGTACAATTGTAACATTTTTCCTATAGGATAATTGGAGATTAGCTTAGTATAATTGCAGTGGGGCAATTTTATTGGACACCATTATCTGGGTCACACTTTGTGGCTAGTATTACTAAATCAGTACTAATACCTTAATCCTATGAAGTAAGGCAATTGGTTTAATGAAGTCATGTTGAAATATGATTTTGAAAATATGACATCAGATAACTGATTAATATGTTCATTTCATGGCATTTGTGTCTTTCGTTTATACATAACTGGGTCTATACAATACAGATTTTAGGTATTATTCCTATTATATCATGATTAGGTTTTGCTCAGTCCCATGCTTAAATATAGTGCAAAATACCACTTTCTTCATCGTATACAATTTCAGAGGTTAATAAGATTGTATATGCTGCAAATGTCCACTACAGGTTCATTAGAACTGTATGACTAACTTTGTTTTAAGGGTTCAATAGAGTCTGTTGACCACTACTGACAATGATTGTGTGAAAGGTTTTTCTCAAATACGAGGAGCAGGTAACACCAACCCTACTTCAATGAAGCTGAGACACATAATGACATTAATAAGGGTTGCTCAGTATTCAAAGTACTGCAATACTCCTCATGGCATTGATTATAAATACTATTTGGATTTGGATTCCAAAAACGGAATCAGATCAGAAACATACTATGTATGAACCTACACTTACCAGTGAAGCACACATAAAAGTTTTGCAGGTGTCAGGCCTGCATTACTTAACAAGGTGGGTGATAAACTAGTTTGTGTGGCAAAGGAGATTTTGTAAACATGAATAGGGTAAATTTCCTGTATATAGTGACCTTGGTAGTATGTAGGTTTTGGAGTACAAAATTATGGGAGATAGCAGTAGGATGGCAGAGAGAGCAGGAATTGAAAGTATAATGATGATTCTGTGCGGGATAATTTAGCAGTAATTGGAGGTGTATACATAGTTGTGTGTGTGCGTATGCACATTTGCTTTAGAAAAGTATGATGTGTGTGATGTATGATGCTTAATGCAATGAGCTTTCTATGAGTATGTATCTAAGCTTCACCTAACATAGATAAATCTCTCATCAAACATTCCATTCTCTCACTATCTAAACTATACTGATAGCATTTTGCAATATTTTAAATTAATTTCTCAGTTCAGTGATGTATTCTGCATATTTACAGTTGTTCTGGTATGTTTTACTGTTATTCCTCTTGGTTAAGATTGTTTTTTTTTTGTCGTTTTCACATCATTTTGAGCATTTTTCAGCACACTTGGGGCACTTAGAAGCATTTTTGGAGTACTTTTCGTTCGGCATTTTGGATAGCTTCGAATAAATGTGTTCAACCACTGTAAAGATGTTTTGGAGCATTTTAGGGAATTTGAGAATAGAGGTGCTTCAGACAATTTGGAGGTATTTAATCATCTGTCAGGACATTTGGGTATTGATCTGCGCACTTTTTGGTCACTTTGAAAGTATTTGTGAATCTGAAACAGGTATTTCGGGCATTGCTGCAGGCATTTTTGTTACCGGTAAGGATATTTAAGGGGGTAATACTATTGTGATCATTTTTTTGATAATTTGGACATTGACAGAAATATTTTGGACACTTTTCAAGGTGTTTAGAGGGTCCTATAGTCACTGAAATGGGTATTTCAGATGCTTTTAGGATAATTTTGGTATTGTTAGAGGTACTTCATTCACTTTACAGGTTTTTTATCAGCCTCATACAGATATCACAGTCAGTTTTCAATACATTTTAGGCATTGATACAGATATTTATAGTCTTTAAGAGCAATCCTTGCAGTATGATATTTCTAGCCATTATTACAAGTATTTTAGGGGGTTTCTGAGGCATTTTGAAGATTGGGTATTTCAGAAGATTTTCATTATATTTTCAATATTGGTACAACTGATTTGCACACCTTTAAACAAATGTTGATGAATTTTGAAGCTATTCTGGGTACCTGAACAAGTATTTCAGCCACCGTCAGAACATTTTGGACATTGAGGCAGGGGGTTTGAGTATTTTTATGGGTATTTTAGACTTTTGAAGTTATACCTTAAACTAGCAGATGTATATCTGATACTTTTCAGGTATTTAGAGAATTAAGACAGGTGTTCTGCACTTTGTGTATCTGGGTGGGCTGTTATATACATTTAGGACTATATTATCAGTATTTTGAGCACTTTGTAGGGCACATCGGGCACCAGAACAGGTATTTTGAGTGCCTTTCCTGGCACTTGCTATTTTTTTTTTGTTGTTAACACATTTAGTTACTTTGCTATTTTATGTGCCCTCTCTCATTTTATTGCGGTTTAGCTTTTATTGCTAGCTATATTTTACAGAAGTTTCTCTTATTTTATATGTTCTGGGGCCTTTTAGTATGATTTTGAACCTCTGATACACTATTTCATTATTTTGGATACCGATACGAGTATTTTAGAGTTTGGTTTATTCTAGGCACTCAAAGAGGTAGTACTTACAACGGCAAACTATATAGGTTTGTTTTGACACTTTAATGGGTAGTTGGGGACAGTTATGATCATTAAAGCACTCTTACAGGTTTATTTGGGCATTGTAGGACACAGATACAGGTATTTTGAACGCTTTCTCAGTCATTTTTCCAATATAAAAAATGATCTTAAGTGCCTTTATTGGCTCATAAGGTATGTTAATAGATTTTAAATTGTATTGGCTGATAATGCAATTTTAATTGGTTCTTTTTATTGGTTGCTGGCAGATACGTTATATTGGGGTTTTTAAAAGTGTGCTTAATTGATATGTTGTTAAGAAGTTAATAAATTATGTAATTTCAGCCAACGGTATATAGTGAAGCATGAGCACCTTGCACTCCTGATCTATTCGCACAAAATAAGAGTCTTGTCCAAAAGGTAGATGACTGAATTCATCTATTTAATTGTTTATCCTCTGAAATCAAAATGGGCCAGTCTGAGGGAGTATGGCGCTTAGTTTGCAATATGGTGTGGCTACTATTCGCGTTAACAGACATACACCAATGTCAACACTCTTGCATAAGGTAAAGTTGTTTCGGTATGGTGTTGAACACCTGTGAGAATGTTGAACAGGCTTCTTGTTTCAAATGCTATGAAAAGAGTAGAGGTGAAAGCTTAACTAAGAAAACATAATCATGTTCATCCTCTACTCTGCCACCAACACTACCACTTTCACCTCCACCTCCACCTCCACCTCCAGTCGGGTGGAGGCCGCATTCAAAGGTTTCCAAGTTCGGATCTCGGTAAAAGTGAATTATCTTAGTAAGAGTTTTCCAGGGTTTCCCTTATCCTGAAATATGAATGTCAGGTAACTCTAAGCCCTGTGAATCATCTGGGCCCCTTTGGGCACCATTTCCCCCATCGTCCTCCATCGTATTTCATTCATCGTCCTATACATTGGAGGACATAAATAAAGCAGAAGTAAAAACTGCCACCACTATTTTCATGGCAATGAAACCCATTTACCATAGCCACAAAAATACAATAAAAAGAAAGAGAAAAATGGAAAGCAAACGAACCGCAACAAACTAACAGCATACAAAATACTACTGATGGAATCAATACAATCGCATAATACCATAGAGGTGGAAGCATAAGCTTTAATTAAGTCGAGTTTGTTTCCCTCTTTAATATTTCCTATTTTTAGTTTTTTTTTTCTTTTCCAAGTTTTTTCATAGAGGTGGTACACCATATGGAAATATAGAGGTATTTTTTAGACATGGCATATGACATAATGTTGCGCAGTAGTATGTGGTCGAGTCCACTTGTTTATATATAAGAAAAAGGGGTGTCAGGTTAGTCATCTGTCATCTAATCCACTAGCTTTATCAGCAATCTGCTGGTGAAAACGGAGATCTTACCTGCACCATTGATTTGAATTATGTCATTCTCGCACATCCGAGCAAGATCATGTGCCAGCTCTAAAAAAATACCTCTGTACTAGGTATTATTAGCATTAAATGCAATGAAAATAAACTTTCACCTCAGTTATGTTAAAAATGGTTATGTCTTTTGAATCATACCAGATTAGGCTTCTAGTGTGATACATGGACTATTGTATTAATTTTTATTTGCATTTTTTGCATTTTGGAGGGTTCTTAATACCTATTGGTCAGTTTTGGAAATGAACTTCTTGTTGCATTTTATTGTTTATGGTCTCTTAGTGAGTCATTGGTACGTGTTTAGGCAGTTATCGTTATCGATGTAGATAATGATGGTGATTCCTCGCATTAAGAAAAATAACACTTGCCCCCAAGTGAAAACGTGCGCGGGAGATGCTTTTTCTGGAGTAGTCAGGGGGAAACTTCTGTATCAGCTCGCAATGATGCCATAAATAGATGTACTATCAATATTGAAAACAATCTGTTCATTTGCTTGCGTCTGGTATTCAGCACTGCTGGTGTAAGAGCAAATGTTTTATGAGAGGCCGGTAGACCTTGTTGATATGTTGAAAGTAGAGCTGTAATTTTTCTCAGATAATCCTAGAATTGTTATGTAAGCAAATTGCTCACAGATGTATTCTTGTGAGAGGAACACTTGTGACAACTGCATCTGCCATCCAGTTCACATCTTACTTCTCAAAAGTAAAGCCCTAAAATGCCATAAGTAAAGGAAAGTAGACAGCGTTTCTTGCAAAAGTTATTGACTGAGTTTGGTGACTGTATTTTCTATAGAAGGAAAAATACTTTTTTGCAAATTGTGTGAAATTAAAGTAAGTGCAGATAAGCGTTTTACTGTGCAGCAGCATATAGGTAGAGAAAAACCCATAAAGGATATTGCATGTACAAAGGAAAGTAAGACAAACTAGTTACTTCTAAGTTAAAGCAGGGGGGGGGGGGGGAATCACTAAAAAATCCATTTTTAATAGAGACCGTTTAGAGCGTTGGTTTCTCACAGTATTACATTAGCAAAAATAAATAACGCTACATTATGGCAATTTTTGCAGCAATATATGGAACGGAACATCCCAGATGCATTTACCCTTAGAAAATATTACAGGTTGTTACAAAGAGACAGTAGAAAGAATACACGATGTTGTGGGAAATAATGTATTTTTTTCTATAGACGAGACAGTGATAAAGTATATATTTGCATTATATTGCAAATGTTATAGGTACTTTAGAAGTTGACACCCTCTCGAAAATGTTTCTTTTTACGAAGGAAGTAATTGCAAAGGCATAAAACATGAAAATGTTTTACTTTTTGTAACAGATGCAACCAAAATATGGGCAAATCATAACAAAAATCGGGAACTACAATTAAATCATTTTACTAAAGTGGTTCACCTAATAGGCATAGCGCATGCCTTTCATAGAGTCTGAACTAGTTCATGCAACATTTCCGCAAGTAAACAAAATATCAAATTTAAAAAAAGAATGTGTTTCTGAAAGCCCCTTCAAGAATAAGACATCTTCGTGACATTGCACCTAACCAACCATTACCTCCTGAACCAATAGTAACACATTGTGGAACATGGATTAGAACATGTGCTTAATGCAATCATTTTGAGTTACTGAAGTCAGTGGTTGACAGCTTTCATAGAGAAAATGCTGCATCCATAGCTATTGTGCAAGACTGACTGAATGATCCTCAAAGGGAATTTGGCAATTATTGTGACAGCTTTCCAGTTTTGGCGGAAACAATAACATGGCTGGGAAAGAGATGAGATTATACATGCAGCTATGCAAAAGATTAAAGATGTAGAGGAACATTTGTAAAACTATGTGGGGAAAATTTCATCAAGAACTTCTTGAGAAAATGAGAAATGTTATAGAAAAGATATTGAGTATCGGTCATTGTGTAAAGTTGAGAAAGTTCTGCAAGGTGAACATTTTGACCTTACTTGTTTTGAAGGTTTCTCACTAGGGGGCGTTAGTCACTTCAGGTATCCGCCCATGACATCAGTTGAAGTAGAGAGGAGTTTTTCAAAGTATAGGAGTGTTCTTCAAGACAACTGGCGATCCTTAAAACCGATAACCTACAAATGGCAATGGTTCCTTATTACAATGCTGAATAAGAGGTATGCCTAAATGTATAATTTTGTCCTAGTATATAAATATGTGTGGAGTACATTACATAATCTTTCTAATTATAATTAAACATTATATATATTTAAATTTGAACGTTAAAATTACAAAGAGAATTTGCGGTCATTTTTTAAAATTTAACGTCATTTTCTCCAAAATTTAAGAACATTTTATTGGTAATTTTTCTCTGATTTTTGGGTCATTAACTTCAGCACCCTAGTTGTAGCATTCATAGTTTCAAGATATCAGAAATTGCCCTTTGTGGTCCCGACTCAAGGTTCATGGTTATATAATTTTTATTATAATAAATAAACAGGGTATATTTACTTTTTGCTAGGTTCCATTAACATAGTTGACTGAAGAGTAGAATAGGAGAGAAGCATTTTATTTCTTTGAACAGCGCTCAAAACAAGCATGCACATATTATAACCATTTATACTATTAACCGTCTATGTTGGTTGTAATTATATACGCTTAAGCTGATGTTTCAGTTGCTAAAGACAAAAATTAAGAAGCGAACATTGAAGGATTTTAGGGATCAACCTGAAGTGTACAGCTGCATTTTATTTCCAAGTTTAATGTCCCTGTAATACAAGTCCTTATTTATCCTCTTGAGTCCCGAGGACACGTCTGAAGGTTAATTTTCTTGAAACTTATAATACTAGGTGATACAGACACAAATAATGTAAAAATACAAGAAAAATATTTTTTATTGTTTTTAAAAAGATTTTACAGCTGGTATCATATGTGATACCTGCGGACTATATTCATACAAATACATATGAGGTTGAAGTTAATAGTGCTCTAAACATATTTTAATTAAGCTCTTTTAATGACAACAGTTTAATGAAAACACCTTAACATGACTTAGTGTGAAACAGCAAAACAATTTCTTTCACTTGTGAGGCATAGGAAGGTTTTACATGTGGTACATCAAACAAAAGTTAGGCCCCTACAACCCCTGAATCTACATTTTTTTTTTTTTTTTTTTTTTTTTTTTTTTTTTTTTTTTTTTTTTTTTTTTTTGCTTATGGTTCATCATCTCAGGCATATGTTTAGCATTTAGCATCCTGAAATGTATAGATGGCACATCTTTTGGTGCTCTTGCTCGTTTTATTGGTGAACCACCATCTCCATCACTGTCTTCAGAGCTCGACCCTGAACTTTGCACATTTTCTGGCACCCCATAAAAAAGTAGGTTTTGAGCAAAATCAGGCTTGAAAGCTTGATACTGCAATATGTCTTTCCTCTTAAATTGGTTAATTTGAGCTGCATGCTTGTATTCCAACCATGCTGCTGCAATAGCAAAATCTATGAAATGGTGGATTGTCTTAATTGTCCATTTGCTAGTCCTACTACTCTATCCAGGAGATCCACACCACCCATAAATGTATTATATTTGGTAATTGCATTTGGTCGAGGAATCTGCACATAAACTTTGTCTTTCTTTGACAGACGTTGAATTTGGACAGCAGGATCAACACCAAAAGCTGAAGAAGCAACATAAACCGGTTTGTTATCAAGCCATTTAATTACAGCCATTCTTTCATCAGTCCTTACCAGCTGATCCAAAGAGCCTCGGCCTTCCCTTTCAAATCTGAATCCCTCTTGAAATTTACACTTTTTATCCCTCTTGAAATTTACATGTTTGCTTCTAATTACTGCTTACTCAGACTTGTGCCTCCATTTAGGACCTCTGTGTTGTATCTCAGTCAAAGGCACCTCGTCATCCTCTGAATCAGATGACTCAACTGCTGGTGTTGTTGGTCTGATTGACAAATCACCTTCATCTTCATAAAACTCAAATTCCGAAATATTAGGGTCCTCTCCGGCCAATAGTTCCACGATTTCTTCGTCAGTTAAGCCTTTGGGAAAAAGAGAAAGGTTAATTTATTATTTATTATATATTTATAAATATTAAATTATTAAAGTATCTCATGTATACCTATACATTCCCTGCATGTAATGCTAATATAAAATAACTAAAACTTGCAAGAAAACACACCATACCTTGCAAAACAAACAAACATGCGATTATAACCTACAAGACAGGAGTAGCCCATTTTGTAATAATTGAGTCCCGAGGTACCACATATGATACCTTAAAAAAGTAGACGATTTTTAACATTAATAACATTTCAGTAACTAAGATATTTATTTAAATGTTAAATGAAACACTTCTAAATATAAATAAACACTTAAAGTTGTGAAATTGCAAAAGAATATGCATATTTACCTCTTGCATCCCCACATGTCGAATGGCTCCGGAACAAACAATTTCCAGCTGTTGCTGCCACCTATGAATTGCGCCAGTAAGTTAAAACAAATGACGAACAGAATGCTCAGGACGTATACTTTGCGATACTGGCAGGCCCACTCGCTTAGCTTATCATCTAAGGACGGGAAAAATTCAAAACCGGAGGTATCATATATGATACCTACGGACGCTAGAGGTTATACATCATTTCCGCCCTATATCACCATTGCTTTCAGAGATATTAAAATAGATCCATAAAGAACTTGAATTAAGAACTAGGGTATACATTTTAAGCTATAATGATTGTTCAACAGGAGGATATATATTTGTTCTCTGCCCCTTACCCATATTGGCCAAATAGTTTCGTATGTTATAAATAAATTCCAGCTAATCAATGCCTTAAATTAAATCACATTAAATTTACACATCAAAATAATGGAACTGGATCCAGTAAGATGTAGAGGTTTCAGGGTTTACTGGCTGTGGTCTAGTAGGAAAAACTGAAGTTCCTGATGTTTTGCTCGTACATGCATCAAGCATCCTTAGATGACTCATGGCAAACTAGAGTGAAAGCCTAAGTTGTTACAATGGAAATAGAATTGTGACACAATTGGTGAACAGCATTGTTTTTCACCGACAAATTAAGAACCTTAGGAAATGCAAACAAATACATCGGATTGGATCAAACAAGCCATGTGTATGACCTCAGGATTAATACAAACAAACACTTAGAGCCATCATCTTGGGCTACATGGCACTACCATTTACTTCTATAAAGTGAAATGTTCATAGCATCCGCCACAATCGAGCAGAGCTGCAACATTGTTTAGATACGTAACATGTAGATCTGATGTTAATCTCTGAGTCTTTGCTTGCCCCACCCAGAAAGTTTGACAGACTTCACATATTGTCAGGCATGTTCGTAACCGGGAGAGAGAAGCACTACTCCATCGTTCGTTAAAAATTCTTTCCATGTCTAAGATTACTACTTCTGACGTGCAGTTTCAGGTTGTATCTTTACATCTCTCTCATTACAAATCTTGGCTGTGTATAATCCTCCAGCACATTAATTTTGCAAACTGTTGTGACAAGTATATAAAGCTCGAACCCATCAGTGAACTATCCTTAGGAAATTCATCTTCCAACTTCACAATATTGACAGACTAGTGCAAACTACCACTGGTATTACATTCTCTGGCCTCCTGCCTTATTGTCTTAAATTGTGACAAACTGATTTGTTTTCGGCCACCTTCTAACCAACCTTACTCTCCTAATCTTAACTTTATTTCCGATTCCTCTAGCCACACTATCTCGAAGGTGAATCTTAACATCGTGTGTAGCGATCATCAACCCATACAATACATATTGTCCCACTAAGACACTTACAGCATCAACAACCTATCCCATTGCGGTTGAAATTCGTGACTGCACACTTAATGCAGGATTTGGATGTGACTTTTCAACATTTTCCTTAACCTCTTATGGCATCCATTTGCACTTTTGATGCCACCCTTATCACTGCTGTTCCACAGTACTCTCTGAGAACCCCTCACGACACGACCCACGAAGCCGCCATCATGGAACTGTGCTGTTTCTCTGCAGTGTTTTCAACGAAGCCGGACATTACGGCAGTACATCTCTTTTACGAGGTGCCACTGCTGTTCTACGCAACAACAGTTCCTGCGTGCCCAACAAACTTTGCAACATGCGAAGCGCCTTGGATGGCAGAGCCTTTGTTCCCAGTTATCTCTAATCTTGACGTCGAAGATGTGGCGTAAATTAGCAACACATATCCAGGGACCTATTATTTTATTAGACTGTACCGGCATGCAGACGTAATTTTTATGTTCTATGGTTCTGGAGTTTGTTGCCGATCACCTGCGGAGTCTTCTCTCGGGGGCGAGAGGTAACTTGGCGGTGACGAGCCGAATTTCACTTAGCGCTTCAATCATACACTGTCTTCCACTTCGGGTCCTGATTGTATTACTTGTGACATGGTAAGACACTTTTCACTTATCTTACCCTTTGTTATTCTACTACCCTTACCGTGGATCACTTTTTATGTGCTCCTCATTCTCACACATGGAAAGTGGTGCAAGGTGATAGCACATTATCGACCATATAGTACTTGCTTCCGTATCTCATAAAGTATTTGAGCTTATTTTGCTTTTCAGGATGTCTTCCTATCTTCAACATTTTTATGACCTAAGAGACAGTATGGATTCCGGAAATCCTTTTCGACCACTGAGGCGGTAATCGGTGGATATAAAGGATCCTACACCGAAAGACCGATTTTGCTCCTGGCTAGCGATCAGTATGGGAGAGCGACTCCGTTTCAGGGTCCAGCGATCAAATGAAAATACACTCTGCTTCCTTGAATTGTCCCACCAGTTTATTTATATAACATTTAGATCACAACTTTGCTCCCAAACAACTTGCTCGTTACAACGTTACCTTCCCCGAAAACGATACACGATTAAGTGTCGCGCCTTTACTCGATTCTCAGCGTCCTTTTTTACCCCAGGCTATCTAGTACGCCCCGTTCCTATTTCCATGACTATTCCGCCCGTATCACGTGACGCATAACCATTTTTACTGGAGGTTCGTTTTCCTCCTTTTTACTCTTACTGGACTCTCACCCCCGCCTATATCTGTCCCTCCATTTTGACCTTCGGGGTCATGGGAAGAAATATTCACACTTCTTCTCAGATTCCTTAGGGGAGTGTTTTCTTCCTCGACGCCATGACACATTCTTTAGTTAATGTATTTTTGTTCCCCCAACTGCGGTTTCCGACCCCAACTGCAGTTCCTGTCTCAAAATGCCCTTCGGAGGAATATTGCAATTTTTTTATTTACTTATTTATTTCTTTTTTTATTGGGAAAATTGTAAATTCCTTCAAAAGTCCCACTAAACGGTAATCAACAAAAATGATGTGAACTGGATTACTTCTTAAGATACTTCCTATCGGCCTTCGCTCCATCAATCCGCGAAAGAGCAAGGAGTTTTCGGGAGCTGTTACATATACACTTAACAAGAGACAAAATATATACATACATATACACATATCCTTAAATGCATTGTTACCTAGCAATACCCTGAAATACATTGTTACATATATCAGCCCTTAAATTTTTCTGTTTATTTGTATTTTACATTTCTTGTGCAAGTCTACACTTTCTTTTGGCATTCAGAACAATGGATTTGCCTTTCACTCTTTTTTTATTGACATATTAGGTTGGTGCATGTTTGTCTTTTGAGCTCTATACTTTCATTGCAATATTGTGGATAATTAACACTCCGTACACTATCACACGCATCTCATTTGTGCATATCTTGCACAGATTTCTTTCTTCGTACACTAGCACACTCTAGTTATTTTGAATCACAAACATATAACTTCAATATCAGGAAATATAATTGTTTTTTTTTTTTTTACAATTGTGTCTTTATTCTTTTTGTGTAGACAAGCGTAGCATTTGGTTTAAGCTCGGGTTCTTCCCAAAAAATTCGCTCTGTATCTATAATTCAATCCTATTTGCGTCAAGCAGTTAGCTTTACAATACTTTTTGCCTTACAGTTAATGAGGTCAGTGACTTCGGGATGCGTCAAGTCATGGCTTGTCGTTGGCAATGACCAATTCTCTAAAGGGTCTCAATAAAGATAAATTATACCTGCCTAATTTTTTATTTGTCTTAACATCTTCTAACTCAAAAGAATGGTCACTGAATTGAGCAACGATCACAGCTGTTTTTTCCGTAAAAGCAGCTTTGTTCTTCCACAGAACAGAAAAAAGAGATTCTTTTTGTCTTTCGTCCAAGTGTGTGAGTCCATTCACTTTCTCCCCTAATTTGGAACGCATTTGTAAATTTGGGTCAAGGACCTGGCATGCGGTTTCTAAGGGTGGCTTTTCCTCCAGCTGTTTGGGTCTGTCGCTCACACCCACTCTCATGGAGCCATTTATTACTATCGTGAGAGGGGAAAAAACTTGCTTTTTCGTCCGTGTAGATTAGGTCCGTTCCCTCGCCATTAATCAAGTCAAAACTTTTACAACTCTCATGTGTGCTAACAATTTCCTCAGTCTTTAAGATCGCAAGGTAAATATCTTTGCTTATATTAATGCACTGAAGAAAAAATTGTTCCTCCAATTGGTTTTCGGCTTCTGTTGATTGCATGTTGGGAACTGCCTGCTGGGAAAAAGGAATTGGAAATTCTTCGTTGTCGCCTCGAATGGTTAAAATTCTGGCTGCGTAATTAATCTTTGCGTGAAATACTTGGAAGAAATCGTTTCTTAGAATAACTTGTACAGCCAAATGCGGTATTATTAAAAAAATGACTTCTACATGATTTTGGCCTAAAATGAACGGAATCACAACTTGGTTTTGTATACGTTGTTTCTGTCTTCCTATGGCCATTAGTACGTACACATTTTTGGTGGGTAACGTTTGTATGTGTATGCCTTTCGCTTCCAAGTGATTAAAGAATTTTAGGCTACAGACAGATGCCGTCGCTCCAGTGTCTAGCGTTGCCTGGAGAGTTTCATCTGCTATGGTGATCTCTATTTGTGGCGTTTCTGCTATGTCATGCTGTATTGTATCTGTGTTCATGTTTCCAGCATTGTTTCCACCTGTCAAGTCTTTATCTTCATCGAGTATCTGTAGTTGCGCCATTGTATTTTTAGTGTTTCCATTTTTTTAACATACCTCGAGGCAGATAAAGGAAACGGTCTCCTACCCAAATTTAGTTTTCCGTATTGTGTCTCACTTGCACCATTTAGGGATGTGTGGGTGGTTAGGACAAATGTCTGGTACGCAAACCATTTTTGTCTGGGCATTGCACCGTTGTAATTTGTCGTTGGGGACCTACTCCTATTTGTTTCTTCGGTTGCTGACTCATGGTTCTCATGAGGTGCTTGTTCTGCTCGCTGGTCGGTCGTGTGTGGTCGGTTATCATGGTCATGACCATTATTGGTCCATCGGCGTCCTGCAGGATTTTCTCTGGGTAAGTCATTTTTGTACGGTCTTTGAAAAATATCATACCGTCTCTCTCCGGTAATATGGCTGTCACTGGCGTGTCGTCTTGGATATGTTCGTTGTGTGCGCATGAAATTTATGTAATGTGTTCGCTGGGGATGTTGAGGATTTTCTCGGGGTTGTCTTTGGTGATACCGGGAATTGCGTCTTCTGTGGTCATACGCGGGTCCTAGGTCTCTGTACCGGTCTCTGGGGTGTGTCTGGTGGTTATATCTGGCATTTCCAGTGTTGTATGCCCTCGCCCCACTAAAGTTTTGGGCATGTTGCAAGGTCCTGTCATCTCGTGGTCCTGGGTTCAGTTCAGTCCGGGGTGGTTCTAGTGCCGTCAAAAGTTCGATTGTCTCGCTAATTGTACTGGGTCGTGCGACAGTTAAATGTTTTTTTATCTGATCTGGGTAGTGTCGCGTAACTAAACTAATAAATTCCTGAGGTTCCATGGGAGGGTCCAACATTTTACTTTGTTGCGCTAAGTCTAGAAAGTAATCCACCATGGATCGTCCTCTGTGTGAATATTTCCCTGTATTTATGTTCGTTCGGACAGCATATTGTGTTGCGCCATTCCAATATTTTGTTAAAAAGTGTTGTTTGAAGTCTTTGTAACTGGTGTGGTCAGCTACTGCTAGCCTAAACCAAGTCAGTGACCGCCCCTGCAAGCCTCGTTTAACTATTATCATCTTAAAATCATCTGGAATGTTCTTGAGCTGAAAGTAAGACTCTAGGTCGATTATGTAACGCTTCGCGTTGACTCTCACGTCATCAAACGTTGGCACGGTTATTTCATTTAACAAGTGAAAGTGGTGAGGGTACCCGGTGTTTATACAGTTATTGTATATGCTCCCTTGGCTAACACTTACATGTTTCCATAGGTACCGTTGAAGATGTGTTTTGGCACGTGTTCATCGGTCCCTGTCTGGTCGGTACACTTGAAACGTCATTACTCTGAGGTTGGCCATTACATATTTTTAAGTCATTAAGAGCCTCTTTGAGTGATGCCATTTCTCGTGTATGGTGTTCAATTATTTTATCAGTTGAGCGTTGAGCTGCGTCTGCCTGTGTCAGGGTTTCTTTAATTGCCATCAATTCAGTATGAGTGGAATTTTCTGCTTCTTTTTGCCTATTTTGTATTATGACACAGGTGTTTCGCATCTACTCCCTCAACTGGGCATGCACATTATCATATTGCTGTGAAATCTGGTTAGGTTGCTCCCTGGTGGTTTCCATGTCCTTTTGTGTATCGTGCACCTCTGTGCGCATATTCAAAAATTCTACCTCTATAGTGGCCTGCCCTAACCTAATTTCTGCTAATTGCTTATTCTGTTCTTCTGTTTTACCTTCTAATTGTCTTTTCAACATGTTTGTGTATTCTGCTATTTTTTTTCTAAATTATTTTCTAACGTGCTGTTTCTTGCCGCTATTTGCTGACTATGTTCTGACATCTTAGTTTATATTTGCTGGCTATGTTGTGACATTCTAATTTCTATTTGTTGGCGTTGTTCTGACATCTTAGTTTCTATGTGCTGGCTTTGTTGTGACATTCTAATTTCTATTTGTTGGCTTTGTTCTGACATCTTAGTTTCTAGGTTGCTTTGGAGCTGCTGGAGCATCTGTTGCATCATAGCCGTGAGGCTGAGTGTTGCCTCAGGACTAATTTCTTGCACAGCGATGTCTGCGTTAATTATCCTGCCACTTCTCAGGATCATATAAATTTTACACAGTCTGTAGTGTTACTGACAGGCTTGTCCTACACAGTGAGTGCCCCTTGTGGAAAGACTTTGGAAATGGTACTTACTCGTGATGTTGCTGGTGTTTACCTCCGTCGGAAGTGGTGGTTGTTGCTGTCCTGTTGTCGTACTCAGCGACCTCGTCCGTGGTGTACGTCTACGATGTCGTGGTGTGATCTGCTGTTGCTCCGGGTGGTGTCTCCGGGCGGTCGTTGCGTTCTCGGCGTCTGTTGCTCTGGGTGTTATCTCCGGGCGGTAATCTCGTTCTCTGCGTCTGTTGCACCTGCTGTTGTCTTTGGGCGGTAATCTCGTTCTCGGTGTGATGGTTTCGAAGGAGATGTTGGTGGTTGTGGAAGCTCGCCGGGTGGTTAAGACACGTTGGGTGCCATTTGAGGCGCTAATCGGTGGATATAAAGGATCCTACACCGAAAGACCGATTTTGCTCCTGGCTAGCGATCAGTATGGGAGAGTGACTCCGTTTCAGGGTCCAGCGATCAAATGAAAATACACTCTGCTTCCTTGAATTTTCCCACCAGTTTATTTATATAACATTTAGATCACAACTTGCTCGTTACAACGTTACCTTCCCCGAAAACGATACACGATTAAGTGTCGCGCCTTTACTCGATTCTCAGCGTCCTTTTTTACCCCAGGCTATCTAGTACGCCCCGTTCCTATTTCCATGACTATTCCGCCTTATCACGTGACACATAACCATTTTTATTGGAGGTTCGTTTTCCTCCTTTTTACTCTTACTGGACTCTCACCCCCGCCTATATCTGTCCCTCCATTTTGACCTTCGGGGTCATGGGAAGAAATATTCACACTTCTTCTCAGATTCCTTAGGGGAGTGTTTTCTTCCTCGACGCCATGACACATTCTTTAGTTAATGTATTTTTGTTCCCCCAACTGCGGTTTCCGAACCCAACTGCAGTTCCTGTCTCACCACCCATAACCTCTTACAATTTGTAAATGAAGTTCGAGTCTCCTGGAACCAGCAAGGCATTCTAGCTCGCTTTGTAGATATCTGCTATGCTTAGGACTCGGTATCTATTGCTACTTTAATAAACGGCTTACATAGTTGCCCTTCCGCCATCAATTTTCATCTTGTTTAATCTCGACAGGCCGACCAACTCACCTTCAATCTTGCTTTATGTTCCACTTCTCCCGACGTAGTTCTTATCGACTACCTCAGGTTACCTTCCTTAGTTCTCCCTTCTTTATTCTATACCTTACATTCACTCTTTGAGTGACCGACTTGCCTTTTCAGCAGTAACTTCCTTTTATATACTGAAGACTTACAATAAATTGTAGATTAATCACTGTTTATTCGAATTTACACCAGCTATAGTGTCCTCGATAAAAATGTTCCCACTACTGACACACCATCAGTTTCCTTATACGTTCGCACACCTTGTATTTCGCACTGAGACTGGCCACTGCGTTGTTTCCCAGTTCCTTTTACTTGCTTACATCTCTTTGTAAGGGGAGAGTGCATAGATTTACCCGAAGCCTCCGGTCCCGTTGTGCACCGTTAGGTGCATTTTTTTCAATTAGAAAAACATTCGTACGGTGGAACTTTTATCAACTCATATGTTACAATTCACATATTACAATTATCTTAATGAGATACTTATAAATAATGCCTCAATACAATTTAGATTTATTCCTTAGCACATTCCTCGACTTGGGAATAATGGTAAATCCGGAAAGATGTGTCCTTTTTACACGTGGTAAACCACTATTGCGTGATATTGTATCTCTCGAGGAACATTACTCTTCCATTGGCTACTATGTCAAATTTTTGTGGTTGCACCTACAGCAGATTTAAGTTGGAAATTGCAAGTGGTTCATCTCCACTCCTCATACTACCAGTAACGTTTACATTATTTGCAAGGCCAACGCTAGAGTATTTACACCTGCTGCTTCTATCACATTTACTTTTCTCTTTGCAGGTCAGAGATGGATTGCGGCCTTATAGTCGTTCCACATTTTTCCTAAGGCATGGCAAACTGAGTCCGCTCTATATCAAATAGGGAAGGCCATATTTAGAGTTGGAGGCAAGCCATCCAAGAAGACTGAATACTCCGAGCTGGCGTTGTTCGAATTTCACAACAATCATCGTGAAAATTAACTGAGAAGCTGTCTGGAGTTAGCTGCCGAATAGATATTAAGCTACTGATAACTTCAGGAGCATACAGCTTTCCGGAATCAAAAATCAGTATGACAAAGCCTTCTTTGTTTGTAAACAAGTTTTCTCAGTCGGTACAGCAAATATCAATCATTTCTCCACTTGAAACTTCAATTTTATAGTCATATATCTAATGCATCGAAAAAAATGCTGGTCGCTACTTATATGATGAGTAGCCCCGAATCCAAAATCCAGATACATGAGCGAATTCCAACTAAAAATAGGACCTCTTTATACTCCACTCTATTCACCTTATTTTCATTTTAAGCTTTAATACGTTTCTTATCGGGGTGCTTTTCTTTACACTTAAAGTACTTATTGTAGCTCTGTTTTATGTGCCCTTCCTCTTAACAAAAGTGGCACTTCATGGAGGATTTCTTCGAATCTTTGAGATTGACTTCAGTACCCTTTTCCTGCAGTTCCTATTTTCTTCTCCGTGTTGTCTGCGTCCATATTTAATACATATCTTTTAGTGAACAGTACCAAATGTCAGTACCTTTTCCGAACGCATTTTCAAACAAGTAATTAAAGGATCATGGCTTCCTGGTAAACTACTTAATAGCATCGCAACACTCCAACTGCCCAATAATGACTTTTCTGATGTCTCTTAATTTCAGGAACAGTTCTTGCATTCGAGCTACGTGATTAGTGACACTACCAACCCCTTCAAGCTTCAATGAACATATTACTATCATCAGATGCACTTTATTTGTCAATGTACTCTTTTTATGATAATCCTTAAGAGCAAACAACATTTCTTTAACAGACTTCCTTCTTGGTTATGAATGAGGCCGATGTAGGCCTGTGCTTCACTCTCAGCGTTATCCCATTCTTCAAGTAGTTTTCGATTTGCATCACCTTCTGAAATAGGTCCTTCACCTTCAATAATCTTCTGAAGTAAGTTTTCTTTCATCTGAAGCAGCTGTGCCTTATATTTCCAATTCGAATAATTGGTATTATTCAGTTTCACGAAGTAACTTTTTAGCTATTGAAACATCGCACGAAAAACAGAACTACCTAGAAATTTTAATTCTCGTACTTAACTAATATTCCTTAATCATGCCTTACCTGGATCCATAGCATATTGCAAAATCCGTATATTTTACAGGAAGTGGGCATGAAGTTAAAGTGCAAGTGAAACCAATTCATTTTTCAAGAGAAATTTGGGTACATACATCAAAATGTTGCCAACAGCCTGCGGCCCTTTTCCGATTTCGTATTTTATCTTCAACATCTCTTGTCGACATAGAAATTGATTAGTGCTCTATAGATTGAGATGAATGTTGCTAAATTGGGTGAAAGGCGCGGTTTGGGCTACCAAAATACGCTTTCGGTGAAAATATTTTTGTGAAAGCCGTTTACGAATCGTTGGGCTACTAAAATATTTCTACAAATAAGTTTTTGGAAATGCCTGTTTTTAAAGTTATGTGGCGTTTATGGTGAAGAAAGCTCTGAAACGAACTGAGACAAGTACTAAATCCACTCTGGCGCTTCTTGTTGCACCATGTTAAGCCACGTGATATCTGGATGGCGATACGAAAGCTACCGTCTATCCTCAACATCATAATTACAAGTTCATTTCCAGTAAATGATCTGGCAACATCCTTCTATTACATCTTTCTAAATAGCTGAGTAGGATGTTCTACTCTACTAAGTGACTAGCATTTTGCTAAAACCATACAAATGACTCATGATGCATCGTGCTGTAAAAATAATACTTCAGTTGACGCTGGCAAGCGTTAATCATTGTGTCTCTTTCTCACTCTCGAAGAAAGTACATTCTTTCTCGATGTGCGGCATGTTATATTAGTGCGATAACGCTAGTGCATCGTTACTTTCTATTTTAGTGGTCCTTAAAATTTTTTAAAGGGAATTACTATTAGCTCAACTGCGGTAACATGAGAAAAATATGGAAAACGTCAATAATAACAGGTGTAATGATCTGCGTTTTTTAAAATGTGTTCAAGAAACTGACAGGTAAGTCGAGCGCTTTTTGTAAATATTGCAAACTGCAACTAAGGGCTCAGCGTGCTAACCTTAAAAAGCATGCTGATTTAAAGAAACAAAAACAATATTCCGCAACAATTGTGTCTCAGCCAAAACTCACGAGGGTATTACCCTCGGGAAAAGCTCTTGCACAATTTGAACTTTGTCACATTTCTCAGTGCTACACAATGCCCAGATAACATATGAGAACCAGTTTGCAAAGGCAGTCCTAGTGCTTCGTTTACACAGCACAAAATGCCATTCTTTAATAAATAGATTATAGACTAAATCTAATGAATCTACATGCATCAAAGATACTTATGCTGCAGATATTATAGTGGAAGAGAGAATTAAAGTTTTTGAAACTTCTTCAGGTGACAAGTATAACCAAAAATTATCTTTTAAGTATATAAAAGACTAATTTGGAACTTAAGCTTCAATTTATGTGAATGCTTCGCCATTACAACAAATGGGAAAAAGTAAATCATTGTATATGTTGATGAAAGAAATGACTCTAAATATAATTTTTGTCAAATTTATTTATTATTCTATGCACTTATTGTGCTCACATGCAACCAAAAACAGCCATGAAATCTGTACTATATTCTCATAAGAGCACAAAATTAGTTTCAAAGATCAGCACTTAGGAAAGCGTAATATAATGCGTAATATGAAAGTATAGTTTGTGATGGTGAAGAGCCATTACAATTAATAACTGTCGGAACTCTGGCTGGTTAGAGGCAGGTGTATAAATCTTTTTAGATTAATTTGTTTGTTTAAAGCGAAATTTTCTGTTGACCGCTAACAGCATTGACGGGTACCATTCTAGAGATTTATGTTCCATGTACAGCGATGTATAACTAATGAACCCTTTCTTGATTTTGATCGAGTGAACTTGCTTTTCCGAAGAAACGAAGCTGACCATATTAGAATCTTATTTGAATTATAAGAATTCACTTTTTCGTTTTTAAGGCAAATATTACACGAGCAATTTATCAAACTCAATGTGAACTTGGAGTTTACTTCCAGTTACCTCTGTGTTGAGTCAGTTGATTTCGGTTTTGAATTTCCATTGTTACTAAAAACAGATTCAAAATGGAAACATGTACTGACTCCTATAAATAATCGGACAAATTTTGCATTTCACTATGGAGTAGTCTTTAAAGCAGGATAGATTGTGTGTATCAATCTCAAGGCACTCCTTGTGTTAAGCAAAAATCATTTGCTATGAATATCTGTTTTAGAGATTGAAAATGTGGCTAAACTCAGAGCTTCCCCATTCAACCTTGTTTACATTACGAATTTACACACACACACAAAAAAAAAAAAAAAAGTCGGGCAGCACAAATGAAATGCAACACAAACGAATAGGTGAAGTCTGTCAGTAGACTAAAGAACATCGTAGAAGAGGTACGTCAACTGTGCACCAAGAAGAAGGCAGGAGCATAGTATGGGGCCCAGAGGTAAGCAGAGTACCTTTGAATAGCGACAGTGATCTATCACTATGAAAATAACCAAACATACCGTCAAATAGCAGAGTTTGTGAATATTAGCAAAAGTACAGTTAGTGACATAATTCACCGGTATAAGTATGATGACTGAATTGAATCTCGGGCAAAGCATGGGCGACCAAAACTTCTTACCGATAGGCAGGAGTCTTATATTATACGGAAGGTAAAACGGAATCCGCGTATAAATGCTCCGGTGATTTGTGCTGAGATTCAGGAGGAACTGGGACTGACAGCCCTGAAACGGCCAGAAGGGCCATGCGAAAACAAGATCTTAATGGTCGCGTAGCCAGAAAAAAGCCATACATTTCCAGCAAGAATAAAAGAAAGCGATTTCAATTTGCTAAATCCTTTGTTAACAGGACAACCTATTGGTGAGACCAAGTTATTTTTTTGTGATGAAAGAAAATACAACCTTGCTGGTTCCGATGGAGGGTGGTTGTGTGGAGGAAACCAAACACGGAACTAGAAGAGCGCAATTTACAAGGCACAGTCAGGAGTGTAATGGTATGGGGCTGTATTTCCTCTACGGGAGTGGTAAAGCTGGTTTTAATAGACACAACCGTGAACAAGGAAGCCTATATTAGACTATTACAGCAAATTTAAAACAAAGTGCACAAATGATGGGTATTTTGGACAGTTTTTTATTTTATCAAGATAATGATCCCAAGCACAGGTCCCACATCGTGCAGCTATGGTTACTTTACAACTGTCTTCATGTACTGCATCCACCCCCTTAGTCCCCGAATCTTAATCCCATAGAAACAGTATGGGATAAACTGGAGAAGGCCGTGCGGAAGACCCCAGTCACCTCCAAGCAGCACTTGAAGGAGAGGTTGGAAGAGGAATGGAGCAAACTTTCTACAGCCTACCTGAAAAACCTGGTTCACAGCATGCCGAATAGGTGTGAGAAGTAGTGAAAAGAAGAGGGAGAGTCACTAAGTACTAAGCCATATTTTCTATCACACTCGAGTTGTTATGTCCGATTACTTTTGAGGGCCAAAAATGCTATATTTCTTGTAAATTCTTAAAAAAAGCGCGCATTATATAATTTTTATGTGAAATAACATTTATTTTCTTACAGGAACGAACCATTTAGCTGTCGATTATCATTCATTTCAATAAAATAGTACATCAAATTTTGTTTTTCACTTTCAAAACTTAGTGCTCTGCTCTGTCCGATTATTTATGTGAGTCTCTGTATGTGAGAAACAGGTTCAACATACTTGGCAGAGAAATCATAAATGTTTTAAGAGGGCAGGTAAGGATTTCTAAATGCGCATTCCTGCAAATTTATGTGTTCTGTGTATGATACGTTTTTCTCCTAGCATTTGTTTAAGCCATTCACGTACCAAGATTCTTCGAACTACCTTCGGAATTACTAAAAGAGAAATCTGCTACTGCAGAGCTTCAAAATCACTCAAAATCAATGGCGGATGCTTCTGACTTTTGATTGAAAAACCATTTTCAATTATGAGATTCCTGATGATGGCTCGAGTTTCTACTGAGAAACAATTGGACTTAAAAACTCAGCTCGAGATTATGTTTTAAAATAATCTTTTATACTTGTGTTAAATCCTTTCAGTCTACCCATAAGCAACGCCACAGTTGAAAGTGTATTTTTACGAGTAACTTTGACGAAAACAAAATTAAGAAATCGAATGGGCCTGAATCTGCCAAGTTCTATTCTTTGAAAGAAAAAAGAAATGACTCTGGAATTGAATCGCCAGTGTTGCCACACATGTCGTGCAATACAATTTGGAAATTTATTGAGAGGAGACGGGAAAGGGTGAAGATATTCTTTAGACTCTTTTGTTTTAATGTGAGTAGGTGTTATACAATTTTATTCTAAGCCTGTGAGTAATTTTTTTTTTTTTTTTTTTTTTTTTTTTGCACTTTATAGTTGATTTTGGTACGTATTAATGTTGATATTCTCTTGTATTCTCACATGCAATGCGTATCAGTAAAACCAACAGAAATTTCCCTGTGGGTAGTAAATGTTTTGTTGTACATTTTATACTTATTAAAACCTTTGGTTTGTTTATATCCTGTCTTTAACAATAACGTCTATTCAATATCAATATCAAAGGCATTAATGCGGCAAGTTAAGTCATATGAATGAAACTAATGTCCCTACAGCATAACATAGGAGAACCAACTTCTAACATTTGACATCTATCATTCTGTTATTGTATGATTAATGTGGTTATACTTTGCCTATAAGGGAACCCCACATATTAAGCCCTAAGCCGAGGGAAGTAATTAATAAAATAAATACTCTAGCTAACATCTCAGCGCAAGGTCATGTTTTTTCTTTCAGTTTTCCGAATCTCTATCTGTTCGATCCCAGGCGACCGCAAAGTGAGATTTGTGGTGGACAACACGGCGTTGGGGCGGGTTTTCTCCGGGACCTCCGGTTTCCTCCGCCATCTCATTCCACCGGTGCTCCATCTTCATCTCATGCATCATCAGTGTCACCGCCTGCGGTGCCCTATGCAGTAAAAGCGGGCGTTAAACACTACTACACTCTCTATCTAGCGCGGCACACACTAATAATCGTAATATTGTGCTATTATTATGATTATGCTGTACTTACACAAATACTGGCTATAGGAATCTATTGAAAATATTCCAAGTGCATAAGACATTATTTTAAAGTAAACTGCGACTTCATCTCCAACTTTGCGATTGTTTAAGATTTGGGCGAAATTTTGTGAAATACTTGTGGCAGCAGTGATCGAGATAATGTGTATTTGGTTAATCGGTGCGTGGTGTAGTTCGAATAGGAATCCGGCTATTACGTTTTGCGAAGGATATTGTGTTACATTTATATGAGGATTATCGTTTTCAATTTGTTAAATCGTTAAATTGTTTTAAAAATGTCCATGTGGGGTTTAATGGAACTGTTAATACTTCTTGGTATGAGTGCTTTTTTATGTTGGTTTACCTATGCCAGATTCTGTAAAGATGAAGTGCTTTTTATGGGAATCAGACCCTGGGGAAATAAGGAGATGATAGCATACAAGTGTACGCCTGGACACAAAGATAGCTTTGGACAGTTGTTTAGACAAATGAGAGATATAGCACCAGATGGCAAAATATATGTTATGTTTTACACAGGCGCCAAATCATATCAGGTAAGCTTTTGGGTTAAACTGCAGAACAACTGGTTCGTCTTGGCTTCTCTCGGCTTCGTCTGCTTCTGTAAGGAATGAGTAACGGAAACAGGCTGTTGCAACTGCGGAGTTGTGAAGTATGCCAAGACAGCGAGGTTTTTTCCCCTGTATAAAACCTATTCGTACTCACGTGTTACAATATCGCTAGTTTGCTTGGTATTGTTAGTATTTTCGGCGAAGGCATGCTTTCACTATTGGCAGCGCTCTAGTCATGTCACACCCATCTACGCCGTTTTTCTGCAGTTTAACCCTTTTTCTGTTATTCTCATTCTCACCATTATTATACAGGATGGAAACTATGACATTTTGACTATAACTGTTCAATGGATGGATAAGGCTTCAGATACATTCACACTATCAAAGTTGGACACATGCACATATATTCACACCCATTTACATTTGTTGCTTTGAGTATCATTATTTACCTACTTATGCATTACAGTAATGCTAGTGTGGTTACGTGGTGTTTGTATTTTCAGCGAATGCATGTTTTCACTGTGATGTCACACCCGCCATTCTTGTAGCTGCTGTTGTGCAGTTTAACCAGCTTTTGGTGATCATATTTTGAATTGAGTATAATTTAATTATATTAGAAAATAATCTTGTTTATCCTGCACATCAGTGGTTTCATCTTGGCTTCGTCTGCTAGAGTAAGCAATGATGTAACCAAAGCAAGCCATTGGCAACTGCAAGGTTCTGAAATATGCAGAGTGAGCAAGGTGTTGCCGACTCATTCTTTTTCTTGTTATTCTTGTTCCAATATTATTGTTATCACTAAGCATTATCATACATAATGAAGAAAACATATTGAATTTTTACTATAACTTTTAATTGGATCAATAAGGGTAAGTGCCGATTTTTTAATTAGATATGTTACAGAAATTGCATTCGCTTATAAATTCTCAAGTTTTAACTTTAGAAAGCATTGTTTCAGCAATGTACTGAGTATTAGAATGTTCCAAATGCACCATTTAAAATGCTGAAGTTCTCTTCCTTTATCCCATTTATGCCCGATTTCACCAACAGATGTTAAAATCGATGCTAACAAATGATAGTAACAATTGTCACAGTGTTAACAAAAATGTTAAAATTCTTGCATTTCACCAACTTGTTTCCTGAAAATGTTAACAAACACGTGTTAATGCTGAGTGACTTGTAAATATTACAGAATTAGAAGTTTGTGGATGAATCATATTTTCTGAACGTAATGTGATGTTCTATTGCTTTTATTTTCGTTTACACGTATCTGAAAAAATGGCAGGTGAACAAAATCTAAAGAAAAGTCTGACAAATTTCTCATCAGTTGAGAGAATTGTTAGTTCAATTAGTAACTAAATATAAGGACATGGTGGAAAATAAGGGGACAGATATGGTAAATGTGAATGAGAAAGATGTAACATGGGAAAAGGTTAGAAATGAGTTTAATTTGAAGATAAATGTCGCAGCCAGAATAATGAAGCAATTTTGTCAATATTATAGAAATTTAAAATAAGGTACCAAGGAGGACAGAAGTGATGAGAGACTTGAACGTTTCAAGACAGCAGGTGCACAGTGTAGTATCCACAGAATTCAGTGAATTATAAAATCACATAGTTATTAATACTTGAAGCAAAGGTGAGATGAGCATATTCCTATACGGTGCTGGTTCTAACCTCTCTTTTACTTCCTCAGTAACCTTCATAACAACTTGTTTCGACAGCCTATACCTCAGAAGAAAATGTTCTGATAAATCCTCAAACTCAAATCTCCTCATAGGCTTTCTCTATTAGAAATGCCATTTAGATGGTCTAAATATAGCAAATTGACATCAAAAGCCGCTTTCACGCCTACCATCTTGACAATTCTACAATTATTTGAAGCAAAAGGTTAGAAACAGTGATGTATTTAACATTTGAAAGTAATGAGTCGGTAATTCAAAAACAAACATCACTTAAATTATCCTTACTTGGACATGTTTCGGAGAATGTTTTGTCCCCATCTTCAGCAGTTATTCGACTGGTTGGATCCGTGGTTTCTTGAAGTGAGCTGGTTGTCTGTGGCGGCATCTGTTGTCTGTGAGATGAACTTCCAAAGAGAGTTTTCAGGTGGCAATTCAAAATTTAAAGTATACTGTTTGTTTTTTATAATTAGCAACTTTTCCCAAACATCGAGTTCGGCTGCATTACTGGCTGATTTTAATAGTTTTATATCTGGTACAATTACATGATTGGTTGAAATTGTACCAAATATAAAACTATTAAAATCAGCCAGTAATACAGCCAAACTTGATGTTTGGAAAAGTTGCTAATTATAAAAAACAAACAGTATATTTTAAATTTCGAATTGCCGCGTGAAAACTCTCTTTGGAAGTTCATCTTGCAGACAACAGATGCCGCCACAGACAACTGGCTGACTTCAAGAAACCATGGATCCAACCAGTTGGATAACTGCTGACGATGGGGACGAAACGTTCTCCGAAACATGTCCAAGTAAGGATAATTTAAGTGATGTTTGTTTTTGAATTACCGACTCATTACTTTCAAATTCTACAATTGTTAATGACAACAGAAATATGGCTTGTTAGTTTAACAAGAGATTTAACACAAGTGTTAAGCTAACACTTAGTGATAATACAGTTTCTGCAGTGTTGTCAAGAAGAGGAGTAGCCCTGAAGAAGCCCTACATCAGCCACAGCCAACTTGCTTGCTGCGGTGCATGTGCTGGGCTACAAGCACCGTGTTGCCTCAGTGTGTGCTTCGCACAGTCTGTCTTCCGTAGCAGTGGCGGTCCATACTTCAATGTCAGTTTGATATGGACGGGCACTCATTAAAGCGAAGGGTACTCATGCCTACATATTATTTCAATCTCGAATGGTAAACTGAGTACTTCTTCATGGAATGTAGCGGTGGTACTATTTGTTTAATATGCCATAAAAGAATTGTAAGTGCTGAAACAATTTAATCTTCAGCGAAATTTTAATACATTGCATCCTATTGATTATTCGGCCCTATAAAAAGGACGCACTGCATAGATACAAAAGCTCAGAGAAAAGATCACATCGCCGGAAGAGGAACAGGAAGAAGGGTATGGCAGAAACCTCAGTTTATGTGAGTTGAGAAATAGCACTAGAAATTGCCAGATTTTCTAGTAGTTTTTCTGATGGTCCACTTATTAAACGACGTATGCTTATAGCTACAAGTAAATCAACCCCTGTCAGTGTTCACCAATTTGAGAGTGTCAGTCTGTCACCTCGTACTATTTCATGAAGAATTCAATATCTGGGGGACAAAATTTACGCACAACTTATTGAAAGAGCAAGCGAATTTGTTGCATTATCTATTGCCATTGATGAGAGTACTGACTTACCAACTATGGCTCAGTTATGTATTTTTATTTGTGGAGTAAATGAACATTTGGAAGTTGTGGAAGAAATGCTAGATCTGGTGCCAATAAAAGGCACAACAACAGGAATCACCTTGAAATATGACATTGAGTTAGCTGACAGTTACAGAAACAGAGGAAGTTTGCTAGATTTCTATAGGAGATTTCCTAAATCAAGATTCCATTGATTACACAGACGTGCCGCATCTATGATTGCAATGTCTGGTTTGAACTTTGTATGTGAATCCTTATTTTCAGCTATGAAACACATTAAAACCCCTCAGAGAGCCAACGTCAATGATCATAACTTGAAGTGTGCATTAAGTTTCCAGAGTTGTTTCACTGTCTCCAAATGTGGCGAATATTGTGAAACTAAAGGATGTCAGAAGGCAGAGTGTCTACCGAAAATTGAATGTATCAAATTCTTAATTGAAACATGTATAATCGTTTAAAATGAAGTATTCTATGTAATATCACTATATAGTAAATATTACTGTATTTGGTATTTTTCAATTGTCTCAGGATAAAAATTGTGCTAATTTCCACAAAGTACTGTTTCATTCTTATAATTAAAAATATTGCTTTTATATGCCATCATTTGGTTGTATAGGATTGACGGCTATAATAATCTTACTGGTATTGGGTTGTTTTATATATAATTTAATAACAAGTACCACAGATATATTAAACCACACATATAGTTTCTGGATTGTTCCTTCACTACTAACATGTCCTTAATTATTTAATGGTAATGCAAGTGCAAATTGCGGAACGCCACTGTGTGAGGTGGTGATTGGCATATCTCCCTAGCACTTGCCAGCAATGACCAGACACGGCGGCACCGTGTGAACTGTATAGGCATACCGCGCATGTCAGTTGGCGGAGCCTGCCCTACATGGTAGGGTGAAACGTTGGCAACAGCAAACAACAGAGCCGTGGCCTTCCCTGGAAGACTTTACTGCTGTGGACATCAGCCGCCAAAGCCTATGCAGTGAATTAAGCTAACACTTGTTGGTCAAGTGCAGTTTTTGTTATAACTTGCTAAATAGACTGACAGCCGTGTTAAGTCTTAACATCTGTTGGTGAAATCGAGTATTAGTGTGGCCAGTTTCCTTATGCATTAAGGTATTGCTAGTTTGGTTACATAATGTTGGTATTTTCAGTGAATGTATGTTTTTTCACTGTGGGCATTGCTCCAGCGACTGATGTCACACCCGCTGTTCTTGTGGCTACTGATCTGCAGTTTAACCATAATGTTTAACCATATGTATATTGAAAAGGAGTGTACAAATAAATTTATATGGGTCATTCAAATGAAACCCAGTCACTAGTGTAAAGTAACGATTTTATTAACTCAAAAATAGTTGCCAAAACTGTTGGCATATTTATCCTATTGCAACACTATCCAATCGATTCCATGTTTGAAGAAGCTAATAGCTGCTGTCGGATCCAGGCCTGGACCCATTCACACACTTCATTGTCTGTTGTTAATCGATGTCCACAAATAGCTAGCTTTAGAGGACCATAAAGATGAAAGTCACACAGTGACAGGTTTGGACTGTAATGTAGATGTTCCAGCGTTTCCCATGGAAACTGCTGCAATGTCATCTTCACCGCATTGGCAGTGTGTGGGTGGGCGTTATCATGCAGGAGAATGTCATTGGATAACATGCCTGGGCATTTTGACTTTTGGGCTTGTCTAAGGTTCTGTAAAGTGGCTTGATAACACAGCATTTATAGAACTCGACAAGCAGTGGACCCTTGTGGTCAAAAGGGACATCATGACCTTACCAGAACTGGTGTGCACAGCCTTTTTCTTTGGACGTGATGAAGTTGCTTGTTTCCACTGCTTGTTCTCACACTTGCTTTGCAACTCAAAATAGTGATACCATGGATAGAGTCAACATGAAAAATTCAATGCCATGACCGGGATTTGAACCACGGATCTCCTGGTTTCCGTCTAGTCGCTCTTAACCTTTGAGCTACCATGGCCAACGCACCGTCCTGACATTAAATTCTCCAGTTGACTCATATATTTCCCCGGTAGACCACTAGGGGCTCTCGCATCTGAGATACACCGTTTGTGGCGGCTTACTATTTTAAGTACTTAAGTCCCAGGCTTCATCATTTAACTCTTATTATTTTAGTTAATTGATGGAAATTAATCATTTCTCCACACTAGCCATATATAGGCTAAGATATTTGATGGATAGAGTCAACATGAAAAATTCAATGCCATGACCAGGATTTGAACCACGGATCTCCTGGTTTCCGTCCAGTCTGATACCATGTTTTGTCACCAATGACAATATGTGAGAGAAAGCCATATTCCTCCTCATGATAACATTGCAGATGACTCAGACAGCGCTATTTGAGTATTGCACTGTTCGGCGGTCAGTTGCGCTAAAAATTGAATCACTCCTCGTTCCTGCTTACTTGCTTTCATGTTCATAGTGGACAATAACTTGTGTGACAGCCTTCTCTTCGGCATGAAACCACACTGTTGCTATGCAACTTCAAACATTGTGCACACTGCAGTTGCTCTACCAATAGATTGTACCACCATACACACAGTTATGTGTAATGGAAAGTTAGATGCATTGACCAGGTTTTATTTGAATTCCCCTAATATATACACACACATATGTTGCTTTAACAAATAGATGAACTGTATGTCATACAGATTCTGTTTATTTGAGAAATCAAAACTTATGCCATAGATTCTAGGAAAATGAACTCTATGAGCTTTATATATAAACTTTTATGAGCTAAACCATCCATAGCAGCATAGTTAGACAACTACAAGAGCTACTGTTCTTAATATTATGTAAGGGTTAAATCTAGAAATCACAGGACTTTATTTCCTGCAGCCTACAATCATCACTTGTTCTTTTTAAGGCAAAAATATATGGTGAAGCATATTATTGAAAGTTGTAGAAAGTGGGAGCGAAATGTTATGCAAGAGGTATAAGCAGTGCTAATTCTGTGCAGTGGCTCTAATATGCAGAGTATTTAAACTACTAGTGTCATGACTGTGTATTATATGCACTAGAATCATTTCAGATAATTTATATTCACTTAAATGACAACATTAGATGATGCTCAGCTAAATGGCTATGTGCACTTTACACAAGTACAAGCAGCTGATGCACAATGACATGCTTTTTATATTACTGCAAACAAACAAAGTTTCATAAAATGTGTTGCCTCCAACACTTTCTGATATTCCATCTTGGACCACTTCTGACATGTGCATAATGCTAGGTAACAGGGGTGTTGTCAAGGCTTTCGTCTATTTTAATATGGTCTTGGTTTCTTAACCAAAATGCCATTCATTTGTCTGATAAGTCATAATTGGATACTAACTTGGGATTGTGTTTGAGTGACTGTGCAATGCCAAGTTTTAGCATGTATAATACCTATATGTCATTTATTACGTAATGAAACTCTGCAATCAGTTCATTTATTGCAACAGACTGGATTAAATTTAGAAAAGTAGTTGAACTAATTGAGTCATTCAGCCATTTTGTATATGGGGGCACCATTTTTTTAATTTACATCCTCCCAATTTATCTGGCTAACTTGCCCTAAATGAGATCCAAACTTGGGACCTCTTGAATGTGTGGCAGATATTCTACAACCTATGTTTAAGAGGCAAGCTAGGGTTAGCACCAATTTTGTTCACTATTGTTCTCAGGTTTAATCGCTCTTATCAATTTTTAGGCCATATATTGTCTGCTTTGATTTTGGGTTTTTAATTTGATTGTGATTAGTTAATGTCTTTCAAAGTAGACTTCAATATGATTATGTTGTCAAGCTTGTTTTAGAGGGTTATTGTTGATCTGTACATATTTATCTCAGTTTAAATAGATTTTCTATCCTGTTAATATAATCCAATTCATTGGGTTATATAAATTTGAATTTGTTAATATTTTCATAAACACGTTTTTGACACTTGAGATTAATTTGTCCACTTTTGGATACAATGTACATATCTGCTCAAATAAACCATCTGCTATACAAGTTACATGTATCATTTATTGGAAAGCTTACAGAAAGGCTTTTGGCTGCCTTTTTCATATATGGAATAGCATCCATAAATAAAGGTAAAACAGTAACAAACTTCCTCCACTTGGCCATAACTACAGTGATTTCATTGGATAAGCAAACTGTTACATGATTCAATACTGATATTTCTCTACGTGTTTTATAGAAAAACCTGCATGGAAACTAGTTCATTTTCTAGCAGACCTGTAACATTTCCCATTTCCCTCCTGGTAGTGTCAGGTGATTCATCACTGCTTACTCATAATTTGTTTTTATTTCTATGTTATGCTCAGGTATTTCTTGATATTTCTGTGTAACATGTAGGGATGTACAATTTTCTTAGTGGCGATTCTTCTAGTGTTTCAAAATGAATGTATTTTATAAGAAAATTTCTAAGCTCTGAACTTCTTAATTTATATAATGGATTAATATCACAGAAAGAAAAGTTTTGCATAAATCTCATAATACCTATATTTGGTAATTTTTGAAACTAGGTATGTTAAGAGGAAGCTACTTCATCTAAAAGAACTTGAGTGGAAATTGTAAGTGACATGGTCATTTTGTGTTAACTACTTGTGAAATGCTGTAAGACTGGGATCGCTGATCCACATGCATTGATTTCCCACATTTTTGACAGAACAGAATTCTTTGATCGCTTGTAAAGATGCTACTAAATTTGCAAAATATTGTTGCGAACGAGAATACATCCTTGATTTTGCTTTCGTCATTATATCAGCTATTAGTTCACTTAAAATACTGGTACTTGTAAATGCTGAATGCTGAACAAGAGAAGGGCAATGACTGTTGTATGCATTATGAAGCTGACTTCGTCATAAATGAATGATTTCCCTTTCAGATAGCGAGGCAGCACATGCAGTGAAGGTCAGTCACTATGCAGTATATTTACGAGTGACATTCATTCAAATTATGTTTTCATAATGTGATATGCAAGTTTTTTAATTAAACTTAAAAATTACAACAAAGAAAAATAACAAATTATGTTTCTAGAAATATTATTTTAAATATTTATTTGCATAAAGAATTATAAAAATATGTATTTTATGCAATGTAGAATTTTGTTTACAATTTGAAGTCTTATCTATATGGAAAAAACATATTTACATACAAATCTGTTCCCTAGTGATAAGGTATTTTAGACCTGATTGCATCTTTAATAAGGTACCTATTAAAAATATGCTTAAATGTTTTTAATTTGCAACTCACTACATGGGGACTAATTCTTTTGTTTTCTTCAGGATCCCAGAACATTCTCTCTTTACGCCATTGGGTTTCCAGTAAAGAGTGACCTCACTGATTGGTTACTTAAAGGTTTTAAGCTGTTTAAACTGCCAGAAGTGCAATCGGCAGTAGTAGCCTCATATCCACTTCATCACAGATTTGCAGAAAGTCTTGCAGTGCGACAAACTTATCCAGAGCTGTCCAGATACATTAAGGTAAGCTGATTTGTAATGTTAACAGTGCTTTTATTCCCAAGAAATTCGTGGACAGTTTGTGGACTACTTTAAGAAGAGGTGTGCAAGAAGCCATTGAAGGGATGGTTCTGAATAAGGAAACACCTGCAGGTGTAGCTGAAACTTTGCAGATATCTTGCACAACCTATTCAGACATTCATTGGCAAAATACAGAGCCTTATATTGGATGCACGGCTGACTTAATTGGTGATTTACTTACTGTGAATTGTTCTGTTTGCTGGTGAAGTTGATTTTTCACAGCTTCTTAAATGTAAGTGCACATATGTATCATTCAAATAACGATAACCACATAAGTTCGTAAATATATGTAGGAAATGTCTTTGTTTCATTGCACATCTCTATCTTTTAAGAAAATCTGCATTAAGACTTAATGTCTCTATGTCCTTGTAAATTAAACATACTTTGTTCATAAAGAAAATTAATATCTGTTCAGTAGGGTAATAATTGTAAGTACCCAACACCCATTTGCAGTAATTAACTCTACTCACATTGTTATGTGGTTATTATTCCTGAAATTCAGTTATCTTTTAGAGTTTTAATTTTTGAAAGTCTAGTGACATGGTAAGTTTAAGCTTGTGAAATACTGATTTCTGCATACGTTTTCTCAGAAATTTCTTTGGATTTTTTTTGTAACTTTTCTCCATTAAGTATTTTCTCTGTAAGCATAGATTGCACTACTTTCAGTTTCTTATCAAGAACGGACCCAGTTTCTCTAAAGCTATTCACCAGATTAAAAGCTGTTTCTCAATGAGAAAGAGATTACATAGAAATCATCTATGAGGAATCTGTATGCAGGGTATCTTTTGCATTATAACTGTACTAATGGACTATAATTGTGAAACACATTGTCTCACAATGTGGCATCCTCTTTGCAAAGACTAAATCAATTAATTAGCCAGCACAGAGAAGAAGGAAACTGGAGCAGGAATAGAAGGGATTAGGGATGCACTTTTGAATAAGACTCTAAAGCCAACAATAAATAAATGTTTAATTGCAGTGAAATTGGTAAGCTCCTCAACTATGGCAAAAGTGCTAGTGACTTAATATAATGCTAAGTAACCCATTTTTCTTGGGGCTCATAAATGAAAGTTTGGTGGATGTACTTCTGAATACAGACTCCAGTGCAGGGTAATCATTTTGGTCAGAAAATACATGCACTCAAAATTCCAGCTCAAATGCCTCAAAACACCAGTAAAAATTCCTAAATTTCAACAAAAGCCTGTGAAATCTTTGAGGCAACGAGCAGCAAAAGTGTGTTTCAAACTAGGATTCAATACTGTCTTGCCTTCTACTCCTCTACACCAGCCTTATTCTCTCCTTCCTCTTATTCCACCTCCATCCTCTAATTTCTCCATCTCTGTATTCATGTATATTCTTATTTTTCGAGTCTTTAGCGTAGTATGTTTTCGTTTTTTTATTTGTTTATATATTTTGATTTCATGATGGGATTTGTCCCCACAATGTTCTGTACTCTTCGCCTTATCAGTCATGCATTTTTCCATTGAGCTATGATTCTCTTTACCAACAACTGCCTTTCATTACTCACATGCTCTTTCAAAGACTAACAAAATACTTTGACATCAGTAGAATGTCATAAGTAGGGCCCGGATTTTGATGAAAAGTCATCTTTTTCCTGAGTTGTCATAGACGATGCTTATTGGAAATTAAGTGCATTTTGGAGCAAATGTGGTTTTTATAGGTCATCAAAATGCATTTTTTCTACATTTTTATAATAGTAATTTTTTAACATTTAAATGCATTTTCGGATCATTTTCTTTCTTTTTCACGAATTTATGGGGCATTTTCATATGTAGCCCGCATTCGATTCCCGTGGCAGACCTGACCCTGACCCATGGGCTTTTTGGGGGATTTTAAAATAAACTGTGATTAAAAGTTCATTTATATATTGTTTATGAAATAGTAACTTTGTAAGTGTGGGAAACATGTAATTAACACAGGTGAGCATCCTAACAGTGCTGGTGAATTTATGACACATCAATTCGAGAAATCGTGGATTACATCATGCAATACGTGTGGATTGCATTCACAGAAAAACATTTGCGAGCTCTTCAAAATGTGAATGTCTCAGATACTGTTAAAAGAAATGGTTTCGACGTCAAGTAACAAGTCAAGCCTTTTATAAAGAAGTATGTGAAGTGTTTGTTAGTGCAAATATTCCGCTAGGAAAATTAAGTAATTCCAAATTACGTCACACTGGTCATACAATTCCAGATGAATCAACTTTGCGTGAAAGTTACCTACAAAAATGTTATGAAGACACGTTAAACTGAGTACATGAATGTGAATGGGAAAAAAAATTATGTATCAATTGATGAGACAACTGATTCAGAGGGGCGTTATGTAGCCAATGGTATGCTAGAAACTACTAGTGCTGGACAAATGTTTCTTCTGACTTCAGAGGTTATGGAAGCTGTTAACCACTGTCAGATATGCAAACTGTTCGACAAATTCATGTGTTTATTATCGCGTAGTGGAATGACAACATGCTCCTCTTCCTAATAGACACGGCGCCTTATGGTAAAGGCGGCAAAATCGATCCAATCATTTTACAGTAAGATGGTGCATGTTACGTGTTTGGCCCATGCTTTTCATCGAATTCGACATGACGGAATAGGTCTGATCAACATTTCCAGAGGTAGATACACTAATTTCCACAGTAAAGAAAATATTTTTGAAAGCGCTAACCCAAACTATGTATTTGAAAGAAAAAGCTCCTAATATAGCTTTGCACGGGCACCAATTTTAACACGCTGGGGTACATGGTTAACTGCATGTATATACCACTGTGACAATTTTCAAATAGTGAGAGAAGTGGTGAATAGCTTAGATAGGGTAGATTCTAAGGCAATTGAGAGCGCACAGGATCTGTTCAAATCCAAGGTAAATTAGCTTTCATTAAATCAAATTTTACATTTTTGACGGATACCATAACCCGCCTTGAATGTGGCATGACATTGGATAAGTCGATTGAGTTAGTGAAGATTGAGGAAGAAAGGATACAAAATGTAAAAGGTGAGATTGGGGACAAAATTAGACAAAAAGTAAAATTTGTGTTGGACAAAAATAAAGGATACCAATTATTTTGTCAGATTGCTGATATCTGTCAGGAGAATACTTCAGAACTGATATTTTTGAACAGCATTTAACAGGCAGTGACATAGTGTTTTTCAAATATGCACTCATAACATCTGTGGAAGTGGAGAGAAGTTTCTCAAAGTTTAAGACAGTTTTAGCTGACAACCACTGTTCCTTTACTTTTGATAACTAGAAGATGACCATGGTGGTATACTGCAACGCTAAGTAAGGTATGTTTTGGCTAATGGGTACAGTAACTTATTTTTTCATATTTTATAAAATTGAAAATCACCTGATGAATTTTGAATTTATTTATTATTTAGTAGCAGTAATTGCATTATTTGCTTAGAAAGTTAATTTTAAAATGTGGTTGTTCGAACCAGATATTCATTATTTGTGTGTGACAGTTATTAATTTATTATGAAAGAAATTGTTAATTTTGTTAGGTTTTTTCTTACATATTATCTGCATTTTTTTAAAAAATATTTTAAGGGCATTTTATAGCTCATTTTTAGAGAACTTTTGTGTCAACTTCCGAGCCCTAGTCATAAGCAACCTAAACTTAGTATTTACATTCCACAATCTAGTTTACTTCATCATAAATAACAAATTTGTTTCTGAAGCTTTAACTATAGTGCTGCCTTATACCCAGTGTCGGCAAGGTACCTTACAGTACCTCTGTCGTTTGAAACTGTTTTCCTTTAGCTCTAGCTAAATAACATAAGTTGCAGATCAAAGCTTAGAACTAAGGGCAAATCAAGGCTCCATCAAGATCACCAGTGGACGGTGTACCAATGTTTTCGACCTTCATCTGCTAGATTCCTGAATCACTGAAGTTTAGTTTCATAGATCATGCAACTACATTTTATTTTCATTCTGCAGTTGCAGCCTAGGGTGTCTGGCTTAGGGTCCTCAAACATCCCATTTCTATTTGCATTTGGGTTTCTATTCTTGGAGTTTGTGAAACAGTTTTAAAATGTGTCCTGTTTACTTTGAGGCCATCCTCTTGGACAGTATGAGGAAGCATTTCTTTTTAGGTACAGAAAATTTAGGATTGCATTTATTTTCTATGAGAGTGAGAACTGACCAAAATCAGAAATATGCAAGTAATATAGATGTGTTTTTAAAATTCGTAAAAAACTGAAGCTACTTACGGTGAAGCAATACAAATATGATGTTCCTTCACACTGGTCTGCAAATTACGTTTGGTCCTTACAATGTAAATCTAGTTGCCCGCCTCGGTAGCGTGGTGGTAGTGAGTCTGCCTCGTGTTCAAGAGGTCCCGAGTTTGAATCTCGGTTAGGGTAAGTTACCTAGGTAAGGTTTTATTCAGGGTTTTCCCTTATCCTGAAAGACGAATGTCGGGTAACTCAAAGCTCTATGGACTCTGGGCTCATTTGAGTGCCATTTCACCCATTCCATTCATCGTCCGATATGACTTAACGTCAGAGAACGTAAACTTACAAAACAAACAAAATAAATCTGCTCGCAAGCTAAACAGTTAAATTGATAAATGCCAAATTATTTAGTATCTGAAATGTTATCTGTTTTTAGAAAAGTTTAGTAATATTTTGATATATTTATTTTGAGGGTCCAAGATTTTATCAAATTGTCTTAAAATTAAATTTTCTGTTAACCCTAGGATGATAAGTAATTCTGTTAAAATTATAATCTCCCTTATTTTTTAAGGGTAGAAACAGCATTTACATTTTTGATGTTCAAATTTTTCAATCTTTTTATGTGTAAAATCTTTACGAAAACTATTAACCACTTCACCGATGGCCATTTAAACCCTTCAGGGGCCGGAAACGGATACCCAATAAACAGAACAAGACATTTAAGTTGTTAAATGCTGTAAAAATGCATCATAAATACAATTCTGTATCTTCCGTATTTATTAAGTTATTTAAACAAAACAAAAACTGGTTTAAAACCCATTAAAGGCAGTATACATCTACAGTAACAGAAAAGTGGAGACTACAGTAATAAATCGTTCAAATTTCACTTCTTTATATAGAATAAAAAGAAGTATTTCAGAAAGTGGAGTGCCACTTCTTTGTTTCACTGTAGCAAAAGCCATTCTTTGTGCCGAACGCGCCTAATATTTGAATCATTTTGTTTTGTGTGTATACGAATGTATGTATGTATAGCTACGCAAGCGACATCTCTGGTTCAAGGTTTTAGCTTTTAGTTTATTTATGCTATACCAAGCGATAATCATGCGAGTATATGTTGCATTACACTGGAAAGAAAACTCCCTGTCAGCATCTGTTATTACAGTGTTTCTCAACCAAGGTTTCTGGTAGCCTTATGCACCTGTTTTCGCTCAGTATTTTAGTTATTTATACTCTCTCTGTGTTGAGAGTGATTTCTTATAGCTTTCAAGAGCTAAATGAAGGGCACATTTGAAATTGTTAAATTTCAATGTTAACCATGGCTTATCCCCGTAATGTAGCAAATAAATTACCTTGCTTATGATGTATACAGGCTTCTGATGTTACTGTAGAAAATCTGGAATATTTGTTGTGCGATTATGAAGGAGATGTTTAGGATATAGTTAGTGACATGTACTGGTCTACAGATGGCATGCTAACTACTCAGTTGTTTGGGGGAAGTGGTGGGTCAAATATGGGTGATGTGGATCAGCTATTACTAGCTATCCCTCTTTACGTAAAACAGTTAAATGGTAATAAAAGTATTTTTATACCACTGGATGTAACCATGCACAATTGTTTAGTAATTTTCAGAGCTGTAAATTCATGCAAGACATTCATCTACCTGTACTTGCGCATATAAATAGCTCGTAACCTAATTGAGTATTATAATACTCAGAGGTAAGGGGTAAGAAATTCACCACGACATCACCCCTCATACTTGAGAGAAGACACTTTCCTAAAAGCATACCACCCATAACCAAAAAAGTCGCAACCATTTCGAAAATGTCTAGTGTGTTGTGAAAAAGAAGTTCGCAAGGAAACCAATATTATTTGGTGTGAATCTGCAGATGTGCCCTTGGGTGTTTATCGAGGTTTGGAGATGTATAATTCAAAAAGAAACCTTTAAGGGTACGTTAACATCCCTTATAGAACTAATTTAAATTTATTGTAAAATAGGAAGATTAAAATAATTGGCGTTAAATGAGCATTAAATGCATGTATGCGCAGGACGTCTATACACATCCATATTGGTTTGGGGCATTTTAACTTGGACGTCATATGACGTCCATGTCGATGAAAGGGTTAATTAAAGCAGTGTTAATGTTACAAAAACTATTTGTAGTTGATTTATTGATACTCGTCACTTTTTTATATTATTGAGAGACTAGTTTCAAAGGCAATCGCCTCCATTTTCAATTTCTTTCCAACTGGCCAGTATCAATATTGTATCAATAACCAACTACAAGTAGTTTTTGCGATTAATTTTGACGTCACTGTTACTAAATTCCTCCAAACACATATAACAGTGTTAATGTGTTTATATTCTTTATTAAATTCCTCTTTACTTAGGCGTACATTTATTAACCTGTAAATTACACTATTGTCACCTTTTATTGTAATATGTGTTTTAAAATGCTTAAGTTGGTTTCAGTTTCGATAAAGTATGTGGCTTCCTTTTTTTTTTTTAACCTTCCAAGCCTTCTTGAACACTACAACATGTTAAGACTTAACACGGGTGCCCGCATTGGTAGAGTAGATGGTAGCGTGTCTGCCTCACATTCAAGAGGTCGCAAGTTCAAATCTTGGTCAGGGTGAGTTACCTGGATAAGGTTTTTTCCGAGATTTTCCCTTATCCTGAAAGACGAATGTCGAGTAACTCTAAGCTCCATGGACCCCGGGCTCATTTGAATACCATTTCACCCATTCCATTCATCATCCAATATGACTTAATTGGAGGACGTAAATTAAAAAAAACTTAACACGGCTGTTAGTCTATTTAGCAATAGTTATAATAAAAAATTGTTTTCACCAACAAGTTAGCTAAGACTCATGATAAATCTCTTGTTAAACTAACAAGGTGAAAGGTCCTGCACATGTTGAATATGATATTGTTGTGAACCCGATCGCATTAGCGGGGTTTGTGTACACAAAAAGCCTGGAGATAAGGAGTATGCCGGAAGAAATAATGATAGCGCAAGATAAAAGACTGATAGGGTTACACTTCTGGAAGATGATAGAACTTTCGATTCCTGTTTGGTCCAGAAACATGTCGAATTTACGAAATAGGTATTTAAAGACGTGATGGCTTGCAAAGAGCTAGTTGTAAACAGTGAGGAGTAGAGTTGTTGTTGTGAAACAGTTGTTTTGAAACCCGACAGCTGGAATTGTTATTGTTACGATAGCTAATGTAATCAGCTGCAAGTGTTTGTTATTGTCCTCGACCTTGGAAGATTGTGTGATGTAATGCTGTTGCGTGAGAATTGGACAGTGTATTGCTACGGAAATAAAGGAGATTTTTAATTTCGCTGCGATACCTTCACCCAGAAGACTTCGACCGCGCTACCACTGAAGATGTCCATCGCAGTCATGGACGAAACGTCTGGAACTTTATTCTCCAGCAGACCACGGCACAACAGCCCGGAAAACAATACCAGCTCTATTGACTCCGGCCGTGAAAGCCTTCGTTCTCTTAGAACCACACTTAGTTTTCCTTCTTAAAAAGTTCATGTTTTGTGCAAAAGCAAGTGATCTTCAGCAAAGGCAGGTTAAATAAAGTTGTCCATAGTTAAGAGAGTTATGTACAATGTTTATCCTTGTATAAAAAATGAAATGGGCAAAGCAATTGAAAAGTGCAGCTACAGTTATATCAAAGTAAAGCTTATGTTGCGTTGTATATGAAGTTAAGAATAACAATCCAATTTCTACTCCACACAAAATGCACCCTAAGTCAAATATTGAAAGTAATTATGCCTGATTAGAGGATTTAGTAACAGTGGCATCAAAATTAATTGAAAAAACTATTTGTAGTCAGTGTTTAACACTTCGTCACATTTGTATATTATTGAGGGACTAGTTTCAGAAACCATTGTATCCATTATTGACCTTGAAGGTCCAATTATTGTCTGTTGTCCTCTACTACTACTACTACTACTACTACTGCTGCTGCTGCTGCTGCTGCTGCTGCTGCTGCTGCTGCTGCTCTGCTGCTGCTGCTGCTGCTGCTGCTGCTGCTGCTGCTGCTGCTGCTGCTGCTGCTGCTGCTATTACTATTACTATTACTATTACTATTACTATTACTATTACTACTACTACTACTATTATTATTATTTTAAAAAATAATTAAAAAATAATGAGAAGTGACTCCAGACTCAGTTAATTCCTTACTATCTAAGTCAGTAGTGATAATTGACTATGCTCCGTACCACATGTGCAGGTGAATAAAATTCGTGCTTCAAGTTCAAGAATAGCTGAAATGGTACAGTGACTGAACAGCACACAACATATTCTGCACAATGAACAAACCAGAGCACAATGCATTCTAAAATTACAAAAACCTCATTTTGTTACAAAATCAATAGATATTAGTAGTTTGGTCATTCAATCCTGTGATCTCCATGTCTTCCAGATTTACATTCTATAGAGCTTATCTGGAAGAACGGCTGTCATTGTGAAGGCACTCAGTGGAATGTGAGCAGAACTATTTTAAGCTTGAAAAACTGTTAGGTGAATCTTCAGAAAACATCAACATTAATTTGGCAGAAGTGGATTCAAAGAACTTCACAGTTGATGATGGCTATGATGACTGTGAAGATGGTTACGCTGATGATGGTGACTGAAGAGGTATTGAACCCCTGCCTCAAGCTGTTGAAGAAAGAAAATAAAGATTAGAGATAATCGCTTTGATTCTTATGAAAATAATCGCAAGGATTTGTTATTTTTAACTTTTAGATTAAATTTTGTGTTTGGCTTGCTCTTCAGGTTATGTCGTCTTCCTTGCTGTATTCCATGAACAGAGGAAACTTTATGCCAATCTTATAGTTTACCACTGCTTGTTCCATCTTCACAGCAAGCTGTTCTCTGCTGTTTTCTTAATATTGTTTCTCCCTTACTGTGACCCCTGCACAGCCTCTGTGTCATGTAGTTCCAAATGAGCAGTAAATACTTTGATAATTTGAATGTGCAATACAAAACAAAAGATAATGTTACTGCAACATTGCTGATATATTAATTTATGTAATTAATTTGCTCCCTTGCTTCTTTTCCATCAGGCCATATAAAGAAAACATTTTCCATTATAACATGTTCTGCACTCCATTGCTGAATTAGATTTATTTTTGAAAACTTTTGTCTGTAAGATTCAATGTAAAGTATATTACAAAATAAATTTATCTGTTTCAGGATCGAAAATTGTGTGCTCATCCTGCTATAGAAGTTTATGATTATAACAAGAAGGAAGTTACATTTGTACAGCCATTGATACGACAGAATTATTTTTATGTCCCAGAAGCTAGAGCTTTGGTATGAAGATATTTTCATGCACTTGAAAAGAAATGTTATGCATTGAAGTGAAGTTCCTATTTCACAAAATAGCAACTGGTAAAATTAATATTGTACTTAAAATGTATGTTGTGTTCTTTTGTGTTCATGCACTTGAAAAGAAATGTTATGCATTGAAGTGAAGTTCCTATTTCACAAAATAGCAGCTGGTAAAATTAATATTGTACTTAAAATGTATTTTGTGTTCTTTTTTTAATCTTCATCAGCAAAGGGGAGTGTTGTTATTAAAAGAAGTTATGTTTTAAAAGTTCTGGTGAGAATGATGTTTTTCTACAATAAGTATTGTAGCACTTAAAATAAGTATTGACCTACAGTTTACATTCACATATGAATGTTGTCGGTGGTATCAGAGTTTCATTGACTTTTAAATAGCATGTTTCTTAAAAACTGCACCAAAGCGTCCAGGGGGAAGCAACGTACTTCACACATGCCTCTCTCATTACTATACTGTATCCATATGAGGAGCATTTTTTCAAAACTCGATAGATGCAACATTTTACGAAATTGAGTTATGTACAGTATCAGCATAATTTTCACCTTCTGCATCATTCTGTGAAGTCAGATTTTGCAAAATTTGATTCATGTCCTGTGTAGAAATTAGGGAATATTAGCAGTTTTTTCAAAACTCGATAGATGCACTTGCTCAGAGTTAAAGCAAAAGTTGATAGATGCAATTTTATGATTCAGCATGTAGCAACCTCAATTCTATGAAACGCATGTTGGCATTGACTGCCATCTCACTATTGCGATTCTTGGAATTCTCAATCATTCCTGCAAGCTTTGTACACTGTTGCAGCGTTGGCAGTAACTGCGAACTCAGGTTGTGCGCTTGAATTTCACATTCATTTCTGAAAACTTTGTTATACTTACATAGCATTTTATTCTTATTTGAGACATTGCACAGTACTATGCACAATGGACAGGAGCTCAGATTGTGAAACTGTACCAGTAGTAGAATGCGCGTGTGGTAGGAATTGCAAAAACAAGGAAAGGAAATCAAAATGCAAGTCAAGGAAAGCTCATACTCCAGCAATTTCATGTTCACTTGGTCTCGAGTGCACCCCACGAAATCCTAAAATTAAAGGGCATAAGCACTGTGATGTAGCTGATTTGACTTATGTTATAAGTGGATTTCTTCAACATCTTTCTGCGCTCAACAAAATAGATCAAGATAAATTCTGTATGAAATATGAGTATTACAGCTCCTAATCCCAGAGTGGTAAAGAAAGAAACTGCACATATATATCTTAAATTTGTTCAACAAAAAAAATCAATATTGTCAGGTCATGATCTGGGTTTCACTGAGAGACCATCGTCATCAGACCTGATACTGGGCGTTGTTTGGCTAATGAGAGGTTTAGCATGGCAAGACACAAGAAATAGATGATTCTCACACTCTAGTTATTTATTAAAAATAAGGCACTCTACTTATAAATAGACATAGCTCTTGCACCGAACCTTCTTTTGCACCTTGCTCACGTTGCCGCACTACATACACTTAGCAAAAGCTGACCCGGGGAGATCTATCCATCGTCCACCCCACGCTAAGAAATAACGACTCGGCCAGCAGAAGCGTGGTCAAAATCAGACCAAACCACCACCCCTCTAGGAAGCAAATTGTCACCCCTCCCTTCCTGGCTTGGGGTGGGGGTGGAACTGATTCGCAGACAAAAAAAGCTGGCTTAACCCGGTGGGTTACCACATCTCTCCCGGCCTATTAAGTCTCGACGACCTCGTCGAGGTACAAATAATATTACAATGTGACAGCGAACGTGAGCATTTACAAATGTACACAAATTATAGTGAACTGTATGCAGTGTTTATAAATGTCGATTAGGTGGAGCATGACGCAAATGTTTACAGATAGCCCGGGTAGTCACTCGACAGTATAGTTGAGCCTTATGCACCAACACAAAGCATCACTGCACAATACTTTGTATCTTAGCACTGCACTGGCCTGTAGATGCTGCATCGGCTGGGGCACTGTTCCAAGGGAGGACCGATAAGATACCGGTCTCCTCCCACACCATGCAAGAGGGCAAATGCTGATCCTGGGAGCAACATCATAACGTTTTGCCGTCCATCCCAGGATACATCCCTTGGCGAGTAAGCTGGCCAGTCGCTGGTAGTAACCTACTGTGCAGTCCAGCAGAATGATTCCATCCAAAGGTGCAGCACAAGAGACATATGTGCAAATAAGGCTGGAGGTCCACAGACTCCCACATCCACAGCCTGGGGCTCCCAAAACGCCATCACTCCACAAGGTGCTACAAAAGTTTGTTCAGGAGTATCAGATACATTATATAACATTAAATAGATGATGCAAGCTCTCAAATACATAACAAATTGATAACATAATGAAATTTACAACAAATAGTATACAAAACAATATATTACAACCAATTGGGTGACATAACACAGGTACCTGTGCGACAATGAACCACCTACATGCCTGACAAAACAGTATAAATGAATCCATGTGAAAATCCAAAGCTTGGCAATAAGGCATAGTTCTACAAACTTTCAGTAAAACAAAAATCAACCTCTTGAACTAAACTTAACCTAAATGTGGCTACAAACTATAATCTACGATGCTTAAAACATAAAATAACTAAATCTTGGAAGACAAATTATGATATATATACTAAGTATGACAATTATTTTCCGTGATAATCATTTGACCTGGTAGCTACCAAAATGAATGCCAAACAAAGCCAACATATAGAACACAATGAAAAACACATGAACAGGGGTCCTTTACACACAATGAAGAAGGAGGAAATAAAATGTAAGCACAAAACACAATGGATCCATCACACAAATCTCATACTACTACCACCAGTAAACTCGTAATGAGTAGGTACTATCATGCCAGACTATCAATGCATATCACATTCCCGTCATGCATTTTACATGCAGGCAATCCAGATAGAAAACTCTGCATTAGTTAATCATGCCACATATACTGTACCAAACTTAAGATGATATATTAACTTTAAAGAGAGTCGATTAAAGGCACTAAACAACACTTACTTTTAAAAGTAAGTGTTGTTTAGTGTCTTTAATCGACTCTCTTTAAAGTTAATTTATCATAACAACACTGTTTTCAACACTTCCAAGAAAGGAATTAAAATGATATGTCAAACATGGACGGGCTTCTAGATCCGGGTATTCTGAAAGCACGCTCACCTGTGGATTTAACCGGTCCAATACAAAAAGGCAACATATGAAATGCAACTATATTCTAGAAGAGAGCAAAGCGTTACATTAGACAAAGCATAAATTAGGTCAGAAAGTTCATAACAATGTTCTTACAAACAAACAAAATATAAACTTACAATCAATGGGGACACAATGGCCAAACCACTGGATATACACATACTTGCCACCTATCCTAAAGGCATAGGGGGAAAAAAAGCACTCCACACCATGCCATTCGACAGGTACATTGCAGCAACACTCTCGAGAGGACAACTAAAGAAAATCAAGAATAACCGTATGTCTCAAGCAAAACTACGGTAATGACGGCTGTAAATTGAGTTTGGCCACTACTGACTAAGCAAACAGTACAAATGCAAAATATATAAAATGTAAGTACACAGTTACAATGCAAAACTCAGGATAGAAAGAAAAGACTACACTGTGAATTAATAGAATCACAAGCAACATACCAGTAAGTCAATATATATATATATAAATAGGTGAGGCGATAAGGACCAGAAGGATCATAATAGGTTAAGATACGAGACACATGTACAGATTGAAGTTTGGCTCGAGGTGCATTCGGTCGGTGAACCGCATAAGTCACTGGGGTAACCTGTATAACAATCTCGAAAGGTGCAAAATAACGGTGAAGTAACTTAGTACACCTACCTTTCTTTCTGACAGGGGTGAATATTTTAACCAGCTGGCCAATATTATATGAAACATGTCTGCGTTTAGCATCATAGCATTCTTTCTGTTGCTGGTTGTTGTTGTGCACAGCAAGTTCCCGTGCCTTCTGGATATCCTTAAGGGTTTTCCTGATGAACAAATTGTTGGAGGTAGCCTGTAACTGAACTTGGTTAGGTAACAAAATACACTTGCCAGTCATCCCTTTATAGAGTTCCAGGGCAAATATATCTCGTGCACAGATAGTACAAAATTTCTAGGGGTATGGGTGGATAATAATTTAAAGTGGTTGGCCCACAGTCAAAAACTATCTCAAAAACTGAGTAAAATAACTTATGCCATCACAGTCATTTCAAAAATCATGGATTTGAAATCGGTCATATCTTTATATCATGCATATTTTCAATCTGTTCTTAGCTTTGGAATATTATTTTGGAGTAATTCAACAGGAGCAAAATCTATTTTTAAAATGCAAAAACGGGCAATTAGGATAATACTACATCCAAAGTATAAACTTGAAAGAAGCGTAGGGACAGTAAAGCACAAATTAATACAAAATTGAATCGAGAATATATTGACACATTGCTTCACTCACACTGTTTATTCACAGGACATGTTTCAAGAGCTCTTGCTCCTATCCTCAGCTGATACTCGACTAGTGCAAGTTGTAGTGGTTTCTTCTTTCTCCGTATTGTCAATAGATGGCGTGATGTACTTGTCAAAGATGTCCGGTGGTGGAGTTTCAAAATTCATGACTGTATGACGATTTTTGTTAATGAAGATTTTTTCCCATACGGAAAGGTCTATGGGGTGATTAACGTATTTTATTAGAGATGTTTCCAAATTGATGTCATGTCTAGTATTCAAAAAATGAAAAGCCACTGCTGATTTTTCTGTTTCACCATTTTTAATGTTTCTCATATGTTCTTTAGTTCTGATGTTAATATTTCTTTTTGTTTTTCCTATATAAATTTTAGGGCAAGTTTCACATTTGATCTCATAGATTCCTGGTTTTTCTTTGGTAGTGATTGAATTTTTGGGAGGGCCTTTTAACAAATTTCACATCCTGAGGGGAAATAGAGCTTCCCTGCACAAAACCACATTGTGCACCTGGGCCAACACGGTACGAGAGAACAAAGTTTTAGGTCTGCCGTATTACTATGCATAGATATGGCATACTCATCTTTAGGGGCACAAACATCAGGTGGTATAGAAATTTGTTTCTTGTGCATGATACCCTGGATAGACTCAAACATAACGTCATGACCAACTTCTCTAGATAATTGTACTGTTACGTGTGATACCAAAAAGGGTGGAATACGAACATCATTCTTGACAAATACCTTATTCACAGGGGTAACATCATCATCTAGGACGGCATTTACAGCAACATCAGCAAGGGGTGCCGCATCAGTCTCAAAAATAGGTACAGTAAACATTGTGCCTTCAGTAGTTTGAATAGTTACCTTACTAGTAGAATAATCAATTACTACATTGTGTGCACTAAGAAAATCATTGCCAAGTATTAAGTCATGGGCCAACGTTTTAACCACCAAAACATCCTCCTGAAAATGAAAGTCATTAATACAGAATTACAGTATTGCATGGTGCAGGGCATCTAACAGTTTGTTTCCTGCAGTCCGAAGCAATACATCAAAGGGTTGCATCTGTGTAATATCCGAAATGTGAGCAGCGTTAACAATAGAGACAGCACTGCCAGAATCTAAGAGTATGTGGATCTGTTCACCGTTCAGCACAGCTGGAATCTGTAAGACCTGACCGAGAGGTAAAGATAAAGTTAGTTTAGACTCCTTTGGTGCTTGCTGCTGTTGTACTGGTACTATGTGAAGTGGTTTGGGCCCTGGTGCCAGTCGTTTTTTTGCTGAGTAGCAGCGGGTGGTTGCCTGCAAAAGCGCACCATGTGGCCAGTTTGGTTACATCTATAACACACCATACCTGAAAAAGATCTAGGGTTCCCGGACTGTTGGAAGTGTGAAGAGTTCCTCGCCTGTGATGAATTGGGTCCCTGTGGATGCTGCAAACTCTGAATCTGGGAGGTTAACATTGCAACTTGAGTAGTCAATTGAGCAATAGGGTCCTGAACAGGCACGTGGACGGAAGGTAGAGATGCTGGTAGAATAGCGGTATTAGCGGACAATGAAGGAGGTAAGGTAAACTGACCCACAATTGGAAGGGTAGGTGCCTGTGTAGAAATTAAATTTTGACGGTGGGTGACATAAAATTCTGCCTTGTCCACACGCTTGAGAGCCTGTAGTACATTGTCAACAGTAGCCAAATTTAAAGGTAGTAACGCTTGTACATATTGTGGTTTCAATCCCTTAAACAAATTCCTGATATGCTCAGCTTCGGATATATGGGCATTGACTTGGTCACAAAGCTTAAGAACATCGTATACATTATTAAGCACTGGTTCAGAATCAAAAGTTTGATTTCTAGTAATTCTTCCTGGTGGGTAATTTGAAAAGTAGCCAAAAATGAGCGCTTTAAGGTGGACCAGTCATGATTAGGATTTCTGTGGCAAAATGTTTGATACCATGCAAGGGCTGTGCCCTTTATATAGTATGGGAGAAACTTAAGTTTTTGTATATCAGTCCAGGAGCTAGCATTAGCAACTAGCTCAAAGTTCCTAAGGAAATCATCAACTGAATCGGGTTGTGCAGCATCAAAAGAAGTTGGCTCCACAAAAGGCCTTGACACAGGTATAGGTAAAGCACTGACCATATTGGTTACAGCAATTTGTACTAAAGACATAATATCACTAGAAACTGTATCACTAGCTTCTGAAGCGGGGCTTGTGGGAGCCATGGCAATTAGTTCCGGTATTACAAGATCGGAGGGTTGTTTAGTGCGTGTACCTGGCATGATACAACAAATAAAATGAATGCAAAGTGGAAAACGTAAATATACTGAAATGTAAGTTTTAACTTCAGTGTTAGGGGTATGACGCACAGTATCAATAGCTCAGCATAAAATCAGTATTATGCACTAGCCAATAAATAAGTACACAAGGCAGCACACTAACACAAACACTAGATGTGTAAAACAACACAAAACTAAATATAAATGCACAAAAATACGTACTGCGATAAAACTTTACACTGCATGAACTTACACACAAAAGAGTAAGTCCAAATTTATTAACGTATTAATGCGTCTCCATGTGGCATACTTAGCTCCCTGTGCTTGGGTCAAACATGCACAATACACAAAACCAAAGTTACGTCTCCCTATTTAAGTGTTTCAAGTCTTAAAATATATATACGTGTGGTTCATATAAGAACCTATAAGCAACGCGACAATCAACGTTGTCAAAATAGGAGATCGATGCGCCTCCACCACATTTCAGGTCACGATCTGGGTTTCACTGAGAGACCATCGTCGCCAGACCTGATACCGTGTGTTGCTTGGCTAATGAGAGGTTTAGCATGGCAAAACACAAGAAATAGATCATTCTCACGCTCTAGTTATTTATTAAAAATAAGGCACTCTACTTACAAATAGACATAGCTCTTGCACCGAACCTTCTTGTTGCACCTTGCTCACGTTGCCGCACTACATACACTTAGCAAAAGCTGACCCGGGGAGATCCATCCATCGTCCACCCCATGCTAAGAAATAATGACTTGGCCAGCAGACGCGTGGTCAAAACCTGACCAAACCACCACCACTCTAGGAAGCAAATTGTCACCCCTCCCTTCCTTGCTTGGGGTGGGGGTGGAACTGATGTGCAGACAAAAAAATGCTGGCTTAACCTGGTGGGCTATCACAATATTAAACATATTAAAGGAACAATAGAAAGCAGACTGTTAGCATTAAATACAGTGTTAGAAGTAATGATGGTCGAGTATTGTCAGTATGTGCTGCAAGCTTCCAAGGAATCACAGGGGTGTCAAAAGATAGATTATCTCTCCTGGCTAGAAAATTTCCTTATCGGGGAATGCGCCAAAGGGAACCAGAGGATGTGACAGAACAGGAATATTACAGGAGGACATTTTTGCTGCTATAAAGCAAGACATAAAGAAGTACAGATGTAGAGAAAGCCATTATGGAAGACCAAAATCAAGGAGAGGATAGAACTTATCAGAAAAATGTGGACCAAATTTTGCAATGAAATAAGATTAAGAAATCTATCAGTCTGCTCATTTTCAAAATATAAATACATATTTTACAACTTCAATCTTTCATTCCGTACACCACACACTGACACCTGCTCAACATGCAAAATGGGACCGTTGAAGATTAAGACAGAGGTAAATTTGGAAAAGAAAAATGAACTAAGAACCATGTACAGACTCCACAAGCTGCATTCAAAATGGTTTTATCAGCTAATGAAAGAGGAAAATGCCAAGGCAATCACTATTTGCTTTGATATGCAGCAGAATCAACCACTGCCTAAACTTTGTTAGTGAGGTATTCTATGCAAGGCAGGTGTGGCTGTATAATCTATGCATAATGATTCCATCTAAAACCCAGAACAAAGACATTTCCTTGTATACATGGTTGGAAACTGAATCTGCTAAAGGCTGCATCCAGGTTGCCTCAGCTTTGCACCAGTTCTTGTTGGAACTGGAAGAAAGGATGTCCAGCAACACTCCTTCTACCATTTGTTTATTTTCAGACTCTTTCTCTAGTCAGAACAAGAATAGTGTGGTGTTCATGCTTATTACTTTCCTAGAGAAGAGTAAAACATTTTCCCGCATTTCACATATCTACCCAATATGTGGACACAGTTATATGCCTCCTGATAGGGTTTTCGGCTGAATAGAAAAAGAATTAAGAAAAAAAGAGAATATCTTGAGTCCTGATGAGTACCATCGGATACTATAAAATCACGGCTCTGGGAAAGTGTTGTTCAAAGACTGGGAAATTAAGGATTTGAATGAAAGTGCAAAACAGGCACTGAAGTCAAAGAGCTTTCTTTCAAAATGAATACTCAGCGAATCATAACATATTCCAAGCAATCAAAGGAAGACCATAAGGTATGTGTAGAAGCTCAAAATACATATTCTGCTTTACCTGTGGAGGTGGATGTTATGAAACCACACAGCAAGTCCTGCAGCGAACTCCTGCTTCAATCTCAAAATGTTCCCAAAATTAATAGAATGAGCAAAGAAAAGAAAAAGGATGTTCAAAATCTAGCTAAATTTTTTGAAATTCCAGAAACTACTGGAGAATTTTATAAAGATGTACTAGAACAATAATTTTACATTACATTTTTCACAAAGACAATTTCTTTTTTGTCTTCTTGTTTTTTAAAAAGTTTATTGTTTTGTTCACATAGTTTTGAAAAAAGAAAAATAACAGTAATTGATTATAAAGTTGGAGTCCCCGGTGCAGTTTGATAGTTTAGCCACAAGTATAAAAATATAAAAATAAAATCACTGTCACTTAACTCAACCCCTCTGAGTTAGATGCAACGCTCAAGTTGTTTTTGTTTTTTGAAGCACTACTCACTGTAGATGTCTGTTGACTGAAGTAGACCAACTGATCTTGCTGGTCTCTACAATTATTCTGCTATAGAAAGGGCAACCATTCCCCGCAATTATAACACGAAAGTCTTTTGTCAACCTTTGCTCGGTTAACACTTTCTGCATGTGTCCTCTGGAACCTGTGGTGAGGGGAAAACACCTCCCCCACCCGACGATTGTGAGTAGTACCTGTAGACTATGGCCATACTTGGCACACAGGTTGCGAGCATGCCGGGCAACTAGGGGGTTGTTGGTTGCTGTCAATAGTGGCTAGAAGTGTTGCAAACTAGGACTCCTTATTGGACTCAACTAACCAAACTGGAACAGTTTACAAGAGTATCAGAGACAATAAAGAAGTGTTGTTCAAAGGGACATACAAATTGAGTAGATAAAATACAAAACATTTAAAAATAAACTGTGATTACAAGTACATCAAAGTTTTTGAATAAATGAACCTAAAATTACAATAAAGAACACCAATATGTATGTGCACATATTAACAATATATAAAAACTATATGTATGGCCACAAATAAACCTAATTAAGGGTACCCTTCAAAAATTTAGTGCGCACTACTTAGATTTGACATAAAAAAATTTGACATTTTAGAAATTACAAGCAAGCTTAGTAATATTCACATTTTTGCTCTAAGATAAAAAAAATGACAATTGATACAAAGCACTTTATAATGAAGTTTATTGCAACACACTTTCACAAATGACCAAAAAAGTTGATTTGAAATACAGACATATTAACACAATACTTTGAAGTAACATACTGACAAAATTACAACTGTAAGATGAATACACTATTCTGTTGAAAATGACAATCTTTCATTTAATATACATTTATTATTCAGTCATTTTCTCACTCAAACTTTTTCCTATCTTTCATTCAATGGTACAATTATTTCCTTAGCCATGGCATAAGTCGACTTTATAAATGAAATCTTATTGTCTTCTGGTATCATCACTAATCAAACATGTACATGTTCCCTTCATGCAACATGATGCAATAAACCCTACTTTATCATATACAAATTACACATACCAAACATGCAGTTAACATCGCGAACACTGAAATAAAACATCCATAATGTAGAAGTAATACCACAAAATATTACCAGATGCCATAACAAACATTGACAAATAGAGAAACAAGAAAACAAATACAGCATGGATTATATTCAAGGTGTTAGGGCCTAAATGAAACATAAAACACTTGATCAACTCTTAGAAGAAGAATTAATTAGTTAAGATACAACTTTGTTTTGTGACACAGTTTTCAGATAAGCCTGCTGCAAGAAAACACACTCCACACTAAGATTACAACACATTCTCCCAAAATATTACATCTTAACGCTGTGTCAAGTACATATCAGCTTCCTGACAAGCCATAAATGATCCATCCTACGGCACATATCTGCTACCCTGTAAAACTTCACAAGTACACCAAATATATTTTCTCAATTTGAACATCCATAGCACATCCATGGTTGCATTTCAGCACTTCCTTGAAGCTAACATATCTCAAATACATTAAATATACATAAAAATCATAGGTTACATTGCATCACTCATTTAGAAAACACATTCTTGCAATAACCTAAACAGAAAGAAAAGAAAATACAGCAGAATCACATCTGAAAAATTTGAACAACACAGAACGAGAATCAGTGTCACAATTGACTCATAAATTTTTGAAGTCAGTAATAACAGAAGCATTACATACCTGAAAAAAATGCATTGTTAAACACTTTACTACAGAATAAATGACAAGTTCTAGTAATGCCTAAAAAAAAAAAATAAACACAGCATATAAAACATGAAATAGCATCTGGTTAGTTGGGTATTCTTATATGAATTTCAAAAATAAGAAAATTTATAACCTATAAGGGCCTACAGGATCATAATAAGGGAAAATTCTAGAAACATGTACACTTTGATGTTTGGTGCATGGAGCATGTGGTCGACCAACAATATATGTCACTGGAGAGATTTGTTTAATAATTTCAAATGGTCCAAAATACCTATGAAGGAGCTTAATAGATTTACCTTCCTTTCGAATGGGAGTAAAAACTTTCACAAGTTGTCCAACATTAAATTTAACATCTCTGTGTTTGGCATCATACAAAGCTTTTTGCTTAAGTTGTTGTTGATTGATATTACAAATAGCAACTTCACAAGCCTTCTGAATATCTTGAGGAGTATGATGCACAAAAAGATCATTAGATGTAGCTTGCAACTGCAAGCTTGCAACTTCTCGACCATACATCAAAAAGAAAGAGGAAAATTTAGTGGTATCCTGCACTGAGGAGTTATATGAAAAAATTACATAAGGCAATATAACATCCCAATTTTTCTGATTAGAGTCAACAAAATGACTAAGCATATTCAAAAGAGTTTGATTAAACCATTCAGTTAATCCATTGCAGGCTGGGTGATAAGCACTGGTGAAGTTAGGTGACACAGACAAAGATTTTAACAATTCTTGGGTAACTTCACTAACGAACACTGAACCTCGATCAGAAAGTAATGTAGCAGGAGCTCCATGATGACATATAACGTTATATAAAATGAATTTAGCAACTTGTGGAATTGTAGCAGAGGACAAGGGTGCAGATTCAACCCAACAAGAAGCATATTCTGTTGCAACAATTATGTACTTATGCCCAGAACTGGATCTTGGAAAAGGACCTAACAAATCAATACCCCACTGTTTGCAAATAGGTTGTAATAGACCAGCAGGTTTCTGATTAGTTGGACCTCTTCTCGTTTGACAGCTATGACAAGAACGAACAAAGTGTTCTATATCATTCTTCATACTGATCCAATAGTATCGAGAGTGAATTTTTGCAAATGTTTGAGCAACCTAAATGACCAGAAAGGGGATTTTCGTGACTTGATGATAAAATTTCATGTTTAAGAGCTTCTGGAATTACCAATAGATGTAGAGGACCCGTAGAACCAGCATTCTTCCTATACAAAACACCAGACTTGAGTGTGTTGGTGGAAGCTTGTCTCTGAACTTTAGTAGGAGCAGAATTAGGATCTTTAAGTGCATCAATGATTGGAATAAGTGCAGGATCTTTGTTTTGTTGGTCTGCAACTTCAACTGGAGACAACAGACAAGTAATGAGCTCATCTAATTGTTCTAATTCAGTATCTCGAGGTTGCAACACAGGAAAATGAGAAAAAGTAGCTGCATCATGATGTTTCTTTCTAGATTTATAGCAAACTGTGTAATCAAATTCTTGCAACTTTAAACTCCATCTAGCTAAACAACCTGTCAAGCCCTTCAAATTATTTAAATAGCACAAAGAATGGTGGTCCGAAACAATATGTACCTTATAGCCAAAAACAAAGGAACGAAAATGTGTAAGGCCAAACACAATTGCCAAAAGTTCCAATTCTGGAACACTGTAATTTCTTTCACATTTTGACAATGTTCTAGAAGCATAACCAACAGGTTTCAACACATCAATTTTCTGATAGAGTACACAGGCAATACCTAAACCACTAGCATCAGTGTGAAGCTCAGTGTGGAGTATAATGGGCCAAAACAGGAGCTGATATTAATGATTGTTTTAACTCTTGGAATGCCGATTGTTGTTCACTACCCCATATAAAAGATTGACCTTTCCTAGTCAACTGTATCAGAGGTTGAGCTATGGCAGCATAATTTTTGATGAATTTCCTATAAAAATTAAAGAGTTCTTAAACTTTCCTAACATACCTAACATTTTTAGGAATTGGCAACTTTTGAATAGAAACAACTTTATCTGAATCAGGGAAAATACCATCTTTTGAAACTTCAAAACCTAAGAGTTTAATTCTTTCCATAGCAAACAAACACTTTTGTGGTGTAAGTTTGAAATTATGACTTTCTAAACATAAACAGCTTCTAAATTTGCTAACAATTCCTCAAATGTTTTGTCAAATACAACTATATCATCCAAATAAGCAAAGGCTTTCCTATACTTAAGACCACCTAGCAACTTTTCAGCTATGTAACTGAAAAATTGTGGGGCATTAGTCAATCCAAACGATAGTCTTTCAAATTCACACTGACCTTGAAAAGTGACAAATGAAGAATACTTTTTACTATTTTCTGCAAAGGGCACTTGAAAATAGGGCGATAAAATATCTAATGAAACAAACCATTTTGCATCTCCCAAATAAGTAAGAAAATCAGCAATAAGTGGCAATGGAAATGAAGATGTTTCAGTTACTGCATTTAATTTTCTATAGTCAACACAAAATCTCATAGAACCATCTTTTTTTTTTTTTTACTAAGACAACAGGCGAAGCCCATGGGGATTGCGACTCAAATTATACCAGCATCTTTCATTTCTATATGTGTTTGGAGGAATTTAGTAACAGTGATGTCAAAATTAATCTCAAACTATTTGTAGTTGGTTTATTAATACTCGTCACTTGTTTATATATGAGAGACTAGTTTCAAAGGCATTCACCTCCATTTTCAATCTCTTTCCAACAGTTGGAAATGGAGGCGAATGCCTTTGAAACTAGTCTCTCATAAATAAACAAGTAAGTGATGAGTATTAATAAACCAACTATAAATAGTTTCTGAGATCTTTCATTTCCTTTATTTTTTGTGCAATAACTTCTCGTTTAATTGGTGCCCTATAAGGTCTTTGCTTAATGGAGTTTGGATGTGTTACTTTAATTTCAAACTCAGCTACATCAGTAGTACCTAATTCCTGAAGAGAAGTAGCAAAAGTGTGAGTGTATTTAAAAGTAACGAATGCAGCTTTGCTTTCTGTGAATCAGACAATTTACTGTTTACATTAAAGTAAAAATTGGGAGCTTTTAATGTAGCAACATCAGGTGCTGCAATAGAATTGCTTTGCACTAAAGCAACATCATAAGCTTTTGCTAATACTGTATTGGCAAACAATGGCTGAGGTACTGCAGTATTATTGTGCACTGGAATAGCCATATCTGATGAAGGTTGACACAATAGAGAGGGAACAGAAATATGTTTTTTCTGCATAATAAATTCAGAGGGTTCCAGGACATCATTCATAACTGGTATCATAGGTTTAATTGTCACAAAGCTAGTTGTTAAAGGGGGAAGTTTTACATCTTGAACCACAGTAAATTTAACAGCATTTACTTGGTCAGAGTCATAATCTTGCAAAGGATTAATAGCTAAATCAGCAAAAGATGCAGTAGCATGATGGATAGGAATTTGAAGAATGTTACCTGTAGTAGTGGTTATTGTAATTAAATTTGGAGCATAATCAATAACTACACTATGTTCATTGAGAAAATCATTGCCTAAAATGAGGTCATGTGCTAAATCTTTAACTACCAAAACATTTTCCTGAAAAACTGTATTATCAATAACAAATTCTAAGGCAGTACGATTGGGTGCATCCAACAATTTGTTTCCAGCAGTCTTCAACATCATTTGAATAGGTTGCAATTTTGAAAGAGCAGTAACATGAACTACATTGAGAATGCTAACTGCACTACCTGTATCCAACAGAATGTTAACTTCATTATCATTAATTATACCTGTAAGATTTAAAATCTGACCTGATACAGCAGCTACATTCCCTTGTATTGATAAGTGTGAAGGAGCCTGAGTTACCTGTGGAGCTGGGGCAGGATGATCAGCAGCTTGGCTGGAACGTGGCTGTGATGCTGCTAAGTCTGGTCCGTTGAGGCTGGGCGCGACACACTCTTGCCATATGACCTCTTCTGTTACATCTAACAGATGACTGATGCATTGCTCGATACTGACGACCTGAAGACTGTCCAGAAGGTTGACTAAGCTGCAACTGAAAACGAGGCTGGCTCGACTATACAGGCACTTGTGGTGGTGTCTCAAACTGATCGAACTGTGTACATAACTGTTCAACTCCACAAATTAAATCTGTAATAGATACAGGAAGCGGAGATGCAGTATTAGTAGATGGCAACAGTTGTGGCATTGAAGGTTGGTTAAGGCCTAAGGGAGGTTGAACTGTAGCATTTACATTAGTTTGGGTAAGCATGTGCTGTCGATTTTGTACATAAAACTGAGCGTGGTCTGCTCTACAGATGACAGTTAAAACCTCGTCAACTGATTGTGGGTTTAGGAGAACCAAAGTCTGTACATAATGAGGTTTTAAACTTTTCTATAAATTATTAAATTATAGATGAGTCGTATTTTTTACACGAAAGTGAAGCAGATGTGTAAAAAATACGACTCATCTATAATTTAATAATTTTTCGCTTCACTGTGGTGTTCCAATACAGTTAAATCTCGATATATTTTCTATAAATGTTTAATTTGTTCAGCTTGTGACATACATTGATTGATCTGGTCACACAGAGATAATACCTCATAGATATAATGCATCACAGATTTTGTATCTAACTGGATCCTCTGTCTAAGTTTCATTTCTAGCAAGTCTACTGAATTGTCATTTGAAAAGCTGTAAGAAAACTGCTAGCTTATGTTGTCCAATCATGATGTGGATTTCTATGTCGAAAAATTTGGAACCAGAAGAATCTTTTAAGTAGCAAGACAAAAATTTCAATTTCATTTCATCATTCCACCCATTGGCTGAGGCTACCATTTCAAAGTTTCTAAGGACATCAAATGATGATTCTGAAGAAGCACTTGTAAAATATAATGGTTCAATTGCAGGGCTAAATACAGGTGTTTGCATAACTGGAGCTATAGCTTGACCTGGGGTAGACACAAGCTGAATATTAGTACTAACATCACTAGAATTAGAGGTTCCTTCTGATTCTACCAAGGGTTCAATTGTTAAATTAGATTGCTGCCTAGTACGCTTAGACATGATGAACTAGGTAGTGATTACTTATTACTACACAAGTCAAAAGTTGAATTACTAAGAAAACTAGCAAATGGAGAAAAAGTCACTATTTGGCACTTTGGCACATTTATGCAGAACTACTAAGTGGATTAAAAAAAAATTATCAAAAATGAAGCCAGAACTAACAACTGAATCCACCAATTGTTAGGGGCACAAAATAAGTTCCACCCACTGGAACTCGTTTCCAAAATTGAGGAACTATATCAACTCAAAACTTGAAAACTATCACAAACATATTTTACTATGCAAAGTGTACACATCAAAATTAATCTCTCAGCTTTATCTATTCCATATGTACTCTCAAATTTCTCATTGTTTACACAGAAATTAACAAATGGGTTACAAAAATAAAAAAAAAAGTTGTCAAAATTGAGGCCAGACTAGTGAAAAATATCCATTGTTAACTAAGGACAAATTAAAGGTTCTATCTTCTAGAACCAAACAAATAAATTAGCTTAAGAACGTAACATCTGTGCGAACAAAACATACAAGGAAATATATTAAATTTTAGATGAGTCGTATTTCTTACACATCTGCTTCACTTTCGTACCTATTTTGAGGACATGTTTCGCAAATCTTCGTTTGCATCTACGGCTCTTGTGCGACTGACGCTAGATCCAGCGGTGTGGGATCTAGCGTCAGTCGCACAAGAGCCGTAGATGTAAACGAAGATTTGCGAAACATGTCCTCAAAATAGGTACGAAAGTGAAGCAGATGTGTAAGAAATACGACTCATCTAAAATTTAATAATTTTTCGCTTCACTGTGGTGTTCCAATACAGTTAAATCTCGATATAAGGAAATATATGTTAAGGTTTTTACTTGAACTTTAAAACTTACTTCACTTGTTTCACACTTTGAATTCAGCAATTCAGCACAACATACTACTTGACGAATAAAATCTCTTTGCATACAACTTTTATTACTTTTTCCTTTTCACTTTTACTGCAACTTCAGTGATTAGGGGAAGAAAAGCATTACATTAACAACCTATTTACACGTAAAACACGTGGTGAAGCATTTTCAGAAACTGTTTAATAAGACACATTTTTCAGAAAACTTGAAATAAAACACCCGATTATTTTTTTCCCCTTTAACAAAGAACAGAATCTTTTAGATTTATCACTTACATTAACGTTAAGAATTTTTAAGATGGCGAGGTAAGAAAAAAATTTTTTCCACGTGGCCTTCCGTTTCTTACACAATTTCTACATTTCATGAAAGATTTTTTTTTTTCAAAATAAATTTAGAATTTTCCTAATGAACCTTTAGAATAATTGTACCTGGTGTCTAACCACCATTATGTGACAACCTAACCATGGATGGAAATGGATAAGGAGCACATGGCCAGATCGTACACAGGGGGAATTGCTCAAAGTAGAAAATGCATTATTTGTGAGAGGTTGGGGTTTTCTATCAGGTTACAAAAGGTATGGATAACACTAAAACTATAATTCACTTAATAAGAATATTTACTACAATAAAGCAGGGTACATAGGTGGCCACAGCGGCCGATTACCTGACTCAAGAGGCTGCGGACAAATCCATCCGTTCAGGCCGAATGATGGTACAAGAGAGCGAGAAACTGGCTTACACCAACTTATTATCCAACAGGTGGTGGAGTGACGTCACACGTACTATTGAACTCAAATGAACTGCTATATGTTAGTCAAAACAGTCACTAGTGACAATATAAATAAAAAGTAACAAAAACAATAAATGACAAAAATAACAAAACTTCATGTGTGAATTGCTCGCTCACTCAGAAAAGTTAATCAGCATCTATCAGCTTTTAAAAAAACTGCATTTTCAACCCTCAAATTTGCACTAGTTTAACTATTCTATTTGTTTCTTTTCACATTAAATGAGACAGTTTCAGAAAGAAGAATTGAATGACTAATATATTTGTTGTGCTAGCAAATAATTTTTTTTTTTTTTTTTTTTTTGCAATTTATGTCTTCCAACGTTAAGTCATATCAGACAGTGAATGAATTGGGTGAAATTATGCTCAAATGAGTGCAGGGTCAATGGTGCTTAGAGTTACCTGACATTCGTCTTGAAGGATAAGGGAAAACCCTGGAAAAAACCTTATCCAGGTAACTCGCCCTGACCGAGATTCGAACTTGAGACCTCTTGAACAGATGGCAGACATGCTACCATCTACGCTACTGAGGCAGGCGTGCTAGCCAATTAGTATTGCCAGTAAAAAGAAAAAAAATGTTTTTCTCAGAAACGCATTTTGTGCATCTATCGAGTTTTGAAAAAACACTCATATGTCCTTCAATAATGAAGGCAGAAGAAACTGTGGCTGTAGGCTCAGTCTAGGCCACTGAGCAAGTATGGCATGTGCTATTTTTGTCAACCAGTGCCAATTGATACATGTGCATGGTCTTATATCTGACTGCTATAGTATAATTTGATACTTTTACTATATTGACCAATAAATGCATTTGTATCTGTCTCATATGAATTTTTGCTCACAGTGAACTATTACTTATGTTAAGATGTTATTAGTATATAATGCAAATCTTTGCAGAGTAACATGCTGAACATTTATGTTTTTTGCTGTACTGTAAACACATTGGTTCTCAAAGTGTCCTTATTTTTAAATTCTTTAATTATGCATTTGAAGCTGCTTACCTGAACAAAGAGATTGATGCTGTGTCAGAGGGTTGGGCGGCAGGACATAAAAATGAAGAGACCACATACTTAGAGGCTATAGAAACAGAAGGGAAGGAACAATAGTGGGCAGAAGGTCAGTCTCTTCTGATGCAAGACAAAAAAAGTGTGGCACTTCAGCTAGAAATAGCATATAGAGATCGTCTCATGAAGGCTTTCTCAGAGGTGAAGAAGCGATTGGATTATCAGGTGGAGGTCCAGAAAGTAGATAGGCAAATTGCACGCAAGCATATGGTTTCGTGGTTTGTTTAGAATATGCTCAAGTCCATTTCACCACAACAAGAAAAGGATACATTTAACAGATGCATTGCCAACCTAAGAGCACTTGCAAAGGCATATGCTATAATAATCCTTTGCCTAAAAATGAGTAAGCCTTTTGAGCAGCAAGAATATTGTAAAATGAAACATTTCTGAGGATTCTTTTTAAGTTAAGTTTTTCCAGATCAAGTAGATAAGGGAATGACACATTTCAGGGAAACTTTCTTTTGTGCGATGCGAGAATATTTTCAAGTCCAAAGGTGCATGTATATGCATGCACAAGCAGACGACCAGCCGGGTCTTGCGTTGCAGCTAACATGAGAAAGATATGTGAAACTTGTAGTCAACCTCTGCAAAAATGCCCCAGACATAGGTGATGCAGTTTCTGTGCAAAGGAATGTAGTTTGAGCAGGCTAAGTTATCGCCCGGTCAAATTTTGTTACTCATGCACTGCTTTGCACATAAACAATCCTACGATACGACGATAATGGAGTGCTTCGTAGGAAAAACATGTATGAGCTCACAAACTGTATTGGACTGGTTCAGCTACTGCTGCGAAGTGTGCATGATGTCAAATGACACCAAGTATACTGCAAGGGGGGAAATTGGCAGTGCCGGCCACGTCATTCAAATCGATGAATGCAAAATAAGATGATGCAAATTTCATTGTGGGCACGTCTTAGAGGGCTACTGGATCCTGGGGATCAACGTTAGAACGAATGAGGTGCAGATGACAATATGCCCCAACAACAGAAGGGATGCAAATACGGTCTACAGTCTAATTGCAGAGCATGTAGAGTTCACCAGCACCATTCACATGGATGCCTCGCGAGGATACTATGGGTTGATGGCTGGAGGGTTTGCTGCGCACCTAGGAGTGAATCACTCAGTGCACTTTGTCATCCTAGTGACAAATGTGCACACAAACAACATAGAGTCATGCTGGCGAGGACTACAATTAGATGCAATATAGGTACTACTTTGGGTTGTCTGCTACATAGTGTAATTTAGGGACAAGTAAGACTGTTGGCAGCATTGCATTCAGTGGAGAAACAAGGATAGTTTGGCTGCACTGAATTCTTCAATATGGCTACATTATGCAGTAAGTAAATAATTAATAATGTTAAAAGAATGCCCTCCAACACAAGATTGCACTAAAAAGTAAAGAAATTATATTAGAAATCATGGTTGTATATAAAAACATCAAAAAGTGTGAAGGACTTAGAAAAAAATTGCCGCGTCACATATTAGAAAGAAGAGCCCACATTTCTTTTCAGTTAATTCTTTGTAGTTGTACTGGAATGAGTGTGATATACTAAATGTGTATAATTGGAGCTTATGTTTTATTAGACTAATAGAAGCTTTTTTTTTATTTATTCTCTTATAATATTAAACGGAACTCAAAAATGAAATTTCATAAGGTTAGTAATGTCATATTGTAAATATATAGCAGATATTTTGTTAATTTATTTTCTTGGCATCAATCAAATCATGGAAAATATATGTAACAAATCAGATTATGTGAATACAGGTATGAAATTCTTGTTCTTGAGTAACAATATAAAAAGATCATGAAATTGAAAATGAGCAAAACCTTTGTGTTTGGAAAACTGATGTAAGATAAAAGTTTCTAGTAGAAATGTTTATTCCTGGTGTAAGAATTGGATATTGAAAATATTGTGAAACCATATGTAAGAATGCTTTTCCAATGAAGCCATCATGTAACTAAAATTCTTTATACACATATGAAAGCATTTGTTGTTGCTGAAGAATTTCTTGAGTCTTTTCAGTATAATAGTTGTGTGTGAGAGTGACTGGCTGATTGATGTACTAGTCTTTGTAGTTGGTTGGGAATTCAGGGGCTCATATCAGAAATGCTAGAGTGATAAATCTTATATGCTTAGAACCATGCAAATATTATGCAAGGAGGTAAAGGAACTGTGTACTTTATTTTCCTGCATTTCTGACTTAGGAGCAGAGAAATTATATGGTAGCGTGCTCTGTGGGAAATTGAATTGATCCCATAATATGTGCTATGCTTTGATTTGTGTAGCATATTTTATCTTTCACTGTTCGCCACATATGACAGTGGATAATGCAGCCCACATGTTTTGAGAAACAATGTGTTTGCAAGTTTTAACTACTGTCAGGATAGATTTCCACATCTTTTCACCAGTAAGCAATAATTACTGCCACAATGTTTAAGGTAGCTACAAAATAGAAATGAACATAAAGCGAGGTTAGGCATGGCTGGTCTATCGCTGATTAGCCAATGCGGTGCATGCGATGTACAGTTGAGCACGCATACTTGCTCGCTTTGCTGAACCATATGGCTAATTTCTTTTCAGGCTCTAAAGATACTAATATCAGAATTATTTTGTTTTTCTCGTGCTACAGAGCTATTTTTTCTGAGGATGACTGTCCAAGCCCCATGTTTGTAGCACATCTGGTTTTGGAGTTATGGAAAGATAAGATACCTGACTAGAAAGAAAAGAATCATTCACTGACAGTGAAGAAAAGTACACCCATGCTATTCTGTGGTTGCATTTTGTACCTTGGATTCAGTAACGTGGTAATCTTTTAAGAGTGCTTTTAATATGCTTTTCAAATATAGTGGAGAAAAGTGTATACAAGGTTGACCCATTTGCCTAATTTTAATGCTTTTCAGAGTTTGTAAATATGTTGCTTAGCAAGCCTAGTACTAGTGTGCCTAGTAGTGACTGCGAGACAACTCATAAGATTTTACATAAGCAGGCTAGAAACATTTTTCATGTGAATTCCTTTTTCAAACATTTAATTAAAGACATTTTCGAAAGTACAAATTTTGCTCAGAGATGAGAATTAATGGCACAAGCTTGTCGCGTGAGTGCTCATACTGTGATGAACATTGTTAAAGAAGGCAAACAGTTCACCAAATTAAGAGAAGTTCCTATATTAAGGTCTCCTGGAAAACATCGAGCAGCTAAAAAGGGTGCTACCAACCTAAGACGATTTTCAAAAATGTGTTTTACGTAGAACAATGTATGATTTATATGACAGGTGAATATCCAACTGCCAAAAGACTGACCAATTTAATGAGGGAGAAAATAGAATATACGGGTTCTGTATCTTATATGTATAATATTCTGAAATCTCTTGGGTTCAAATATAGGAGAACCAATGATGGTCACAAATTTCTGCTTGAAAGAAGTGATATTGTTGCTGCAAGACTAAAATTTCTGTGCACCATGCACAACATTAGAAGTATAGGTGATTTCAGGCCCATCTTTTATTTGGATGAAACCTGGGTTAATCAAAATCACTGCAGGAAGAATATATGTCAAGATTCATCTGGAAGGGGAGGACTCAAAATACCTATAGGCAAAGGTGGAAGGCTTATTTGCCATGCAGGCTAATCAAAAACTGGTTTTATACCAGGAAACAAATGGGTATTTTGTTCACAAACACAAAACAAGCAGTCCGATTACCATACCGATATGAATGCAGACTCTTTCAGGGAACGCTTTATAAACAGATTTTTAAATGTTTTGAAGGAGGGTTCCATAATCATTTATGGATAATACCAGTTATCATTCTACGACCATAGAAAAGTTGCCCAACACCAGTTCACAAAAATTATATATTTGGGAATGGTTATATAGTCATCATATTCCCTTTGATGCAACAGAAACTAAGATCGAATTGGAAATTAAATTGTTCTCTCACACTAGCCGTGTGTAGGTCAAATGCTAGACATGTTGAGTCAGACTGAAAAATTCAGTGCCATAGCTGGGATATGAACACAGATCTCCCGGTCTCCATCTGGTTGCTCTGACCATTGAGGTACCATAGCTAATAAGACCAAATTATTAGCCTGCATTACTCCTTATAAAAATCAGGAAAAGAAATATGAACTGGATCAGATAGTGTTAGAAATGGGTCACAAAGTTATCTGATTGCCACCCTATCACTGTCAGTATAACCCTATTGAGCTTATTGGGATGAAGTGGCACAGTTAAACAACACATTTTGGCTTGCGAATGTTGAGCGATTGATGAACGAGGCTCTTGATAACGTACCATACAGGATTGGGAATCTCGAGTTGCACATGCAGAGTGTTTGCAAGAGAATGATTTTGCTAAAGAAATTGGAAGAGACAATATCATCGAACATATAGTTAAAAACCTCAGGGATGACAAATCAGAAACGGACACCACTGATGAAGAAAACAAGGACGATGATGACATGAATGACATTCTGGCAGTTCCCGTGTAGCACTCTGGTTTGCTGCTGTTAAGATAAAGGTGTATTAATTATTATAACTTAAGATTTGAGTTTGAAGTTTATATTCTCTGGCTTTCGTACTGTTATTTATATAGGATTTATCCGTTTGATCGATGGCCATTTAATCCTGCATGATTCGAGAATGGATACCCAGTAAACAGCGCAAGACATTTAAATTGTTAAGTGTGTAAAAATCCTTAAGTAATTTATTATTTATTAAATATTTTAATGCAACAAAAATTGGTTTAAAGTTCATTTCAGGCAGTATAACATTACAGCAACTGTAGGGACTATACCTGTTCACAAATTGTTGAAATGTCACTATTTTGTTTCACTGTAGCAAATGCCATTCTTTTGTTGAACACATCTAATTTGTGTCATTTTGTTTTGTATGCATATGAACTAGAGCTGTGTAAGCAAACTGTTCCCTGGTTCAAGGTCTTAAGCTTCAGTTTATGCTACAATGCGATAATCATTATATATGTTGTCATACACATGCTGAAATATTAAGCGAACTTCACTATCAGCATCTGTGTATACATCTCAGATCACTTGCTAGGTGGATACAGTGAGACAAAGACAGACTTATCTTCCATCTCTTGTCAGCCACTGGCTGTAGAACTGGCAATGCGAAGAGAGCATGAACACTTTATTGGCTAAGGCCATGTTCATTCTTATTTTGTAGCTACTCTAGACTTATTGTTTAGACAGGATGTTAAGAAATACTTCTAGATAAGGAATGTTAACACAAAATTGTCATTTTTATAAAGAAATATTAGAACTTAAAAAACTCAGTTTAATTTTATTGTTAGCATTTATGTATATTGGGCACAGAGATTATCTGTGGAAAGTGTGCATTATGAAGAAAAGTGCAATGATATTGGATGTTAAAATTTGAAGTCATAGCTTGAGAAACTTTGTTATAACATTTGAAAAATTACCCATTGTACAATAAATTTTGAAACCTCCAAACTTTCTATGTCTCTCTCACTCTCTCTCTCTAAGAACAATTGTTTAAAGAGTGTGTTTTTCAGTTTTTCTAATTTGTGTATATGTCATCTATACTTTCTGAGATTACCATAGAGGGACAATTAAGTGCTAGTATGTTGGCACACTTCAACAGATGAGTAAGTCTAACTTCAGTAGTGTAAATGATTCATAACTGGTGTATAGCAGTGTACTCTCTTGTTTGCCATGTAAAATTTCACCAAAAATAGAACTGTTCAGTGCGTGCTTGCATGGGTGGGTGTGTTTGGGGAGGTGTAAATTTTATAGCATAAGTTAAATTAGATCACTAAAAGTAACACAAAAAATGAGATGAAAAGATGTATGATACAGTATGTTGTATTTTTTTCAGTTTGAATTTTCCTGCATAGCCTCTAATTTCTCTTATTATCTATCGTGCTAATTTTAAGTGAGGATACTTTGAGGAAAATTGATTGTCTTTAGCAAAATGTGTACTTACCACCAGAAATCATGTGCACAGTCATGCTCACTTCTCAGAGATAATCTATTTACCCAATTACACATTCATTTTCAACTCATATTCCCAGTTGTGTTCTAGCTTTTAATTCAGTTCCTTGTAATTATAAGTTCCTCTTTGTTGAGTTGTAATAAGTACTTAATGGTTATGTTCTAGTCTCGGGCACTCTTTTGTGAAGTATCTGTAACTGATCAACTCATTATACTAATAATGAATACTGTTTGGAAATTATTTGCATTTAATTTAAGACTGAAATGGAAAAATGCAACTAATGTTAATTGAAAAACATTACTGTTCCTTGTTTTTCAAGTTGTGTGTTTGAATGTAAAAATGTTAATTGTATTTTCAATATTTTTGTGTAGTAAATATTTTATCAGATAAATGAGTTGTGTAACTGTCATTTACCAAATATTTTATTAATCGTGTAGTGTGTAACAATTTGAAACCAATGGCATCAACTTTTGAGTTATAACAGAGTGAATGTAAGGTTCCTGAAAGTTAAATCACTGTAGTAATAATGCAATTGCATACTTGCCAGCATTTACGGACAGCGAAGAGGCGTTCATTGTAAGTGAGCAGCACAAACAAATCAATTTAAAGTGAATGAAATCCAAAGTATTTTATTTGATCACTTCTCCAAGTACTAATTTAATACCTACTTTAGTATATTACAGTTAACATTTGTTGATGGAATAACTTTTCATTATTTAATTTCTACTTTGGTGTGTTAAAAGTCCAATTAATATCCCCATAAATTTTCATTAATTTGAATGTTAAAATAGTTAGCATTAATAATATTTTTGGCATTTGTTGATGAATTTGAGCCTCAGTAAGCTAAACACACAGATCTATTTTTTGCCAGATTATATTACATCTGAAAAACTGACAAGACACTCAAAATGTTCAGATGTGGAATCTTGTGGACTGCTTGGTTTTCGCACCAGAGTGATATTTAATGCAATTTATGTGTAGAAATATTGAATAGTAGCTTAGGCTGTGATGGACATATCACGAAACTAGTCCTGGTGGATTCGTCAATTGAAAACATGTGAAGTTTGTCACCAGTTGTAATTTAGTTATATGTATATTGCTTCACTGTCAGTAGCTTCAAACTTTTACAAAAAATTTACTTTATACTCTGTGCATAGTGTCATTTATTAGTATGCCGAACTATTGCTTATTCTGACATTACCAGGCTTATCCTCTTTCCATTTTCGCTCCATACACTAAATATAGGTAGGTACATTCATTTAACCCTTTCTGGGATTTTCAAGATTTTGTAGATTTGGGAGCTGTTGTCATTCTGCAGCCAAGAAAATGAAAGGAGAACCATAAAAATATGTTTGTGTGGTTCTAGTGACATTTAATGATTGTTTAGACCAGAGGTGCCATCAAGTGTAGTGTAGCTGAGGGTGACTCCCCTCTTTTTCCCCTTCAATTTTTTGCTTAGTGAGGCAGAGGTGCAGGGGAACAGCTGACTGGCATTGGCTATTGCAGTACGTCTACACCCCTTTGTGTTTTAAAACAAATGCGAGTAAGCAGCAGACAGTGAACATGTCCCATTACAGAGCCCAACATCGACAAATTAATAGCTAAGAAGAATAAGAACTCCACTTAAATTATGAACTAATAATGCCAATATGGCGTCGAGTAACATGGTCATGCGTAGTATGATGCATAAAATATATCGATCAAATAGTGATTTAGTGCAAACGTTGCATTGTAACGATACAGAAAAGAGAATCAAGAATCAAACTTCTTCTAGTACAAATGATTTTCAAAGGGTAACTCAAGGAGAAATGGCAGAAGCTGTAGATGGTGATTCGGGTGAGAAACTGGAAGCGGTAGCATCACTACACAAAGTTATGGACATACTAAATAAAGACCTTGTACGGGCACATGAAGAGATTAAATGTTTAAAAGTAGAAAAAGGAGAATTACAACAAAAACTGCTACATATGACGGAAGAAAGGACATACGCAAGTGTAACAGCAAATAGACTGGAATACGAAAGGAATCAGCAAATAAACAACCTAAAGAGAAAAACGGAAGAACTTCAGAAAACAAACACAAAATTGGAAGAGAAGAAGCAGATGTTAGAAGAACAAACAAAAAAATTAAGTATTGAATTCCAGAAAATGACTCAATTAAAAAACCACAAACCTACAGAGCGGTCGACCACGTGGGAAACTCGGACGAACACTTGGAATAAAATTGTAAACAAAAAACATACAACGAAGGAAAAAGAAGTGCTACGAGACTCAATAAACATCCAAACAGCGAATCAATTCGCTATATTGCAAGAAGTACGAGAAGTAGAAAAGCTGCCCAACAAAACTAACCTCAACGAACATACAGAAGATATACGGGAAGGAGTAATACTACAAAACAAAGGGAAACAATTCAGCTGCCAAGGGATCACGAACCTCGAGTTATCTAGTGAAACAACAGTGAAAGAAAAAGTGCTAGTGATAAGTGATTCAATGTTAAGCCGTGTAAACTTGGAGTCTGCAAACATTAAACCATATAGTGGCATCAAAATTGAGCAACTAGAAAAAAAGATTCAAAACTGGTGTAACTGTGAAAACCTCCCAAAAAAACCAGAGGTAATATTTCTCCACGTAGGTACTAACGACCTGAAAAAATTAAATAACCCTGATATGATTCTAGGAGATATGTACAATCTTGTAAAGACCACTAAAGAAAAATTCCCCAAAGCAATAGTAGCTGTGAATAGTATAATCAAAAGGCGTGACATAAACCCAAGTTACAACTTGTTAATCAATGAAAATGTAAGATGGGCATGTAATAGGTTAGGTGCTTTGTATGTGGACATTGACAAATACCTGGACGACCATTGCCTAGGTAAGGATGGTTTGCATTTAAACCGAAAGGGTACATACATTGTAAGTAAGGTACTAGAGAATGTGATAAATATAATTAAAACTAGGCAGGAAAACTAATGTTGGAGACAGTGGGTGACACTATAGAAGCACACAATAACCAAATCGATAAAAATGTGGAAAGTAATCAAAAGCATAAAATTAATGCCTTGTTACACTTAAACATTCAAGGTATGGTGGGTAAAGTAGAGCAGTTCAATATTTTTTTAGAAATCATAGTGGACAAAAAACCATTAGTAATATTATTAAATTTTAGATGAGTAGCATTTTTTACACATCTGCTTCACTTTCGTTTAATAATTTTTCGCTTCACTGTGGTGTTCCAATACAGTTGAATCTCGATACATTAGTAATATGTTTAAATGAGCACTGGTTAAATAAAGGTGAACTGCAACTATTAAATACTTTGCAGGGTTTCAGTCTAGCAGACTATTATAGCAGAGAAAATGCAAAAAGAGGAGGATCCAGTATACTTGTATCAAATGAACTTATTGAACAAACAAAAATACGAGATGACCTAAAATTCTTAAATGAAGAGAACATCTTTGAGCTATCTATAATTGAAATTGCTAGCTTAAATTTAATAGTAATATCAATATATAGAGTCCCCTACTACTCTACACTTAAACTATTTCTAAGCAAACTTGAAACCCTGTTAAGTAAACTACAGAATGAAAAAAAAAAGAATAATATTAGCCACAGACTGTAATATTGACGTACTCAAGATAAATGAAACAATTAAGGGGAGCTCAAGTGTTGCTAGAAATTATGAACAAATTGTACAGAGATATGGTTTTAATCACAAACACAGATATCCAACTAGGGTCACAATGTTTTCATCTACTAGCATAGACCATATAATTACTAATAAAACATATGGGCCTGGGGACTGTCAGACCTTAGAAACTGGGATCTCTGACCATAAAATTGTTATTATTAATCTACCGGATACGAAAAATCTCAATAAACCAAGGAAATGTATAACCAAGCGTATGTATAGTAGGGAAAATATAGATGCTTTTAAAGAAAAACTAAAAAATATATGTATATTGGCCCTTAAGTCCCCTAAATTCAGTAGATATAAATTATAATAACTTTCTCCGTGAACTCCTAAATCACCGAAATGAGTGCTTTCCAAAATTACTTGTACACAAATTATTAAAGAATACTCACTAAATTGGTGTACAACGGGAATAAGGGTATCAAGTGTGAACAAAAGATTATTATATACACAATATAAAAAAACAGACAACCCACTCATCATAAGTTACTATAAGAAATACAATAAAATTTATAAAAAAGTAATAAGAAAAGCTAAACAAATGGCCATAGACAACTACATAATAAATTCAAACAACAAAAGCAAAGCCACATGGAAAATTGTAAAAGGAGAATTAGGTTTATACAAAATAGTAAAATCAAATCTTCCCACGTCTATGCCGAAGAATATAAACACCAACTTGTATGCAGAATCATTAAATAAATTCTTTGTAGATGTTAGTGAACAAATTAGAGATGTTCCTCCCTCAATAAGCGAGGCTGAAGACAAACTGTCTACTGAGTATATGAGGTTAACACCTCCTTTTTTATTTTCCAGCATAACCCCAGATAAAATAGTAAAAGAAATTAGTAACTTAAAATCTAAATCATCTATGGGTTGGGATGAACTTCCACCCTTTCTTATAAAAGAAATTAAATACCAAATATGTGAACCATTAACAGATATACTAAATCAGTCACTAGCTATGGGCATTTTTCCGGATAGAATGAAATATGCCAATGTGACGCCCATTCACAAAGGTGGAATCTGTGAATATAAAAATTTTCGACCCATCTCGATTCTTCCAACGTTCTCAACAATATTTGAAAAAATAGTAAAATCCCAATTAATTTTCTATCTAGAACACTTCAACAAACTGACTGACTCACAACACGGTTTTAGGAGAAACCATTCCACCATATCTGCTCTAATAAATCTTGTAAATGAAATCTCCCAAAAATTAGAAGAAAAGCAACAAACATCAGTGTTAATTTGTGATAACTCAAAGGCTTTCGACTGTGTAATCCATGAAATTTTGTTAAAAAAACTGGAACACTATGGCATAAAAAATAATTCGCTAAATTGGTTCAAATCTTATTTGGAAAATCGTAAGCAACGAATAATCTTAGACGATGGAGAAAAAACTGTTATAACTAATTGGAAACAACTAAAATCTGATGTTCCACAAGGAAGCGTCTTAGGACCCCTTTTATACATAATATATACAAATGATCTCCCAAACAATATTAAAGCTAAAGCAATAATGTATGCGGATGACACTTCCATCCTTCTACATGGTGGTAATCAATTTGATTTAATTCAGAATACAAAAGAAACACTAAGCACACTAAAAAATTGGTTCGATAAAAATGGTTTAAAACTGAATATGAAGAAAACTGCACTTATACAATTTAAAACACATTCAAGAAAAACAAATACTACAAATTATACAAGTAACATCCCAGTAAGTTCTGCATCTACATGCAAAATCTTAGGTGTACACATAAATGAACAACTAAGATGGGAAGAACATTTTCAATATCTTAGTAAAAGATTAAATAGTGCTTGCTTCAACATGCATTGCATAACAAAAATTACTAACATACAAACAAGAAAAGCTGTTTACTATAGCTATTTCCACTCCATAATGGCATATGGTATCATACTCTGGGGAGCAGCCACGGGTTTTGATAAAATATTTAAATTACAAAAAAAGATTATCCGTATTATGATGCAGGTTAGCTCCAGAAGTTCCTGTAGAAACTTATTTCGTAAATTAAATATACTTACTCTGCCTTCTCAGTATATTTATGAATTAACCAAATACATGTATGAAAATTTTGATAATTATTATATAAAACAGAATGAACACACTCATGGGACCAGAACACAAAAATATCTGAAAGTGCCGGCCCATAGACTTACATTATTTGAAAAAAGTCCTTTCTATGCAGGCATAAAAATATATAATAAATTACCGCCAAAATTTAGAGAAATTAAAAATAAAACCCAGTTTCTAAACACATTAAAAAAGACTCTTGCTGAAAAAGCATATTATTCAGTAAGAGAATATATGGCAGACAGTCTCTAGGACCAATGTAGCAACTACAAGATTGCATTTGCACATAATTGTTTAAGCATCACTGTACATATTATCTTTAATTGTTTTTGAAATATTCTCTTGTATTTTTAATGTTAATCTTGACGAGTCATCTGTTTACTGGGCTCTTGCCCAACCAGTGTAAATGTTTATGACGAATAAATTATTATTATTATTATTATTATTATTATTATTATTATTATTATTATTATTATTATTATGATGATGATGATGATGATGATGATGATGATGATGATGATGATGATGATGATGATGATGATGATGATTATGATTATTATTTTTATTTTTATTATTATTATTTTTATTATTATTATTTTTATTATTATTATTATTATTATTATTATTATTATTATTATTATTATTATTATTATTATTATTATTATTATTATTATTATTATTATTATTATTATTATTATCGTCATCATTATTATTGTTTTCTTTTTAATTTTTAGGAACAAGCTGTATTCAGGAGAGCCTTGCATTCACAACAAAGCTCATGAGTTTTACTTTTAGAAAACACTGTTTCAAATAAGCTCTATCATAATCAGTGTCATGATTTTCCCACTCTAATCTGGCCAGTAATCTTACGCATTACAGTGTTTCTAGTTTGGTTACGCAATGTTAGTAGCTTCAGCAAATTCATGATTTCGCTATTGACAACACTACAGCAACCTAGGACATGCCCGCCATTCTCCTAGCAAACCACTGCCACTAATTTGCAGTTTTACCATAATATTCAGAACAAGAAACACAAGCGTATCCTGCAATTACTTATCTGGCCCAGAGTACCAACATTTAGAAATGAAAAAGTGAGGTCCTGTGTTAAAGCATTGGCAACACGAAAGCAATCGCTGCGTGAGTAGTTATCTTAGTGGGAGCTGAACTATAAAGAAAAATCACACTTCCAGAAAGATATGTTGTCTACTAAACCTCCTCAGGCAAGCCACCACACACTCATTCTGAAAGTTGGTGCTATTGTTCTGCTCATCACAAGCATAAACTTGGGATCAGAAAGTTAATTTCACATGGTCATGTGTGCTTAATGTAAACTTCTGTAACATTGCAAGTTATTATGAGAACTGGAAAGGGAAATATTTCTTGTATTGTTGTTCATCGTCATCAACTTTTTACGGTTTAAGCCATCAAGGCTCGTTCCGGTCTCAAATTTTAAATTAAAAGTGTTGTAATTCCTTTCTTGGAGGTGTTGAAAACAGTGTTGTTATGATAAATTAACTTTAAGGAGAGTCGGTTAATGACACTAAACAACACTTACTTTTAAATTTTTCCGGAACATGTTTCTGAGTCTTTGCCTCTATCATCAGCCAGCTCTCGACTGGTTCTCATTGGTGTAGTTGACAATATTTTGTCACAGGTCTCCTCTGGTGGCAGTTCAAGGAACTTGCTGAACAAATCTTTCTGGTGGATGTCGAAATTGAATACTTTGTTCCTATTTTTTGAAATGAAGATTTGTTCCCATGTGGATAGTTCTTGTTTTCCTGATGTATGTTTTAGTAGTTTTGGTTCTGGATTTATGTTGTGGTTTCTTTCCCAAAAATGTGTGGCAACTGCTGATTTTTCTAATTGTTTATATTTTATGTTTCTAAAGTGTTCCTTGGCTCTTGTTTCTAAATTTCTTTTGGTTTTTCCAATATAAATTTGACTACAGTCATTGCATTCAATTTGATATATACCAGTTTTTTTGTTAGATGGAATGGCATCTTTGATGTTTGAGCAAATTAGGTTTTTAAAGGAGAAATGGTTGACTGGTGCTAGTTAAATGTTTTGTTTCTTGAAGACTTTTTTGAATTTATCATAGGCCCATGGATGGTAAGTGAAGTTTTTGTAAAAGTTATATAAGTTTCTGTAGCTGAGAGGGGTGTGGTTTCCTTTAGTAGCTTCTTCGTTTTTGCTAAGTTCACTTTTTTTCCACTAATGATTTGGGATAGTTATTTTTTTGTGCTATTTCAATTATGTTGTTGTATTCTCTTTTGTATTCTTCTGCTGTGAGAGGGCTGTTTACCAGTCTGTGTCCTAAACTAAAATTTCAGGCTACATCGAACTAACCAAATTATGCATAGAACAAAATTTCTTCCAGTTTCAAACAAAATATTTCCACCAAACTTCAGGGTTAGCAATGGGCAACCCCCTATCACCCTTCCTGGCCGATCTGTACTTGAGTGCATTAGAAATAACTATCAACAAAGGCTTCCCTTGGATGTTCAAACTCTGGCAACGATATGTGGATGACATCTTTGCAATAGTACCAAAAAAACACATCAGTGATGCACTAAAACTTTTAAATATCCAAGAAAAAAGCATCAAGTTCACTGTAGAAATAGAAAAGGATGAGCATTTACCATTTATGGATCTAAAAATAATGAGGAATAAAAACAGACTAAACTTTGGCATTTACAGAAAACTAATACAGACAGACAACTACATAAAAGCTAATGGCTACAACCCAAGATCCCACAAACAGGCAATCTTCAATAGTTTAGCACACACACTGGTAAACATTCCTCTCACAGCAGAAGAATACAAAACAGAATACAACAAAATAATTGAAATAGCACAAAAAAATAACTTTTCCAAATCATTAGTGGACAAAGAAGTGAACTTAGCAAAAAAGAAGAAGCTACTAAAGGAAACCAGAACCCTCTCAGCTACAGAAACTTATATGATTTTCAAAAAATTCACTTTCCATCCATGGGCCTATGATAAATTAAAAAACGTTTTCAAGAAACAAAACATTCAACTAGCACCAGTCAACCATTTCTCCTTAAAAAACCTAATTTGCTCAAACATCAAAGATGCCATTCCATCTAACAAAAAATCTGGTATATATCAAATTGAATGCAATGACTGTAGTCAAATTTATATTGGAAAAACCAAAAGAAATTTAGAAACAAGAGCCAAGGAACACTTTAGAAACATAAAATATAAACAATTAGAAAAATCAGCAGTTGCCACACATTTTTGGGAAAGAAACCACAACATAAATCCAGAACCAAAACTACTAAAACATACATCAGGAAAACAAGAACTATCCACATGGGAACAAATCTTCACTGCAAAAAATAGGAACTAAGTATTCAATTTCGACATCCCCCAGAAACATTTGTATAGCAAGTTCCGTGAGCCGTCACCAGAGGAGACCTGTGACAAAATATTGTCAACTGCACCAATGAGAACCAGTCGAGAGCCGGCTGGTGATAGAGGCAAAGCCTTAGAAACATGTTCCGGAAAAATTTAAAAGTAAGTGTTGTTTATTGTCATTAACCGACTCTCTTTAAAGTTAAAAGGATTGTATCCATCTTTTTCTTGGTCTACCAATATTTCATGTGCCTAATGGTTCCTAATCCAAAACTAATTTTGGAATGCAACTATCATTCATTCTGTTGACATGTTCCTTCCAGTTATTTCTATATTGTTTTATTCTTTCAATTCATTTCGAATGTCCTCACTTCTTTGCTTATCTGAAAGATTATACCCTGCTACATTTCTTAAAAACTTCATTTCCGCTGTTTCAGTCCTGTGCTCTTTTTCATTGTTTTGTTGTTTAAGTCCAAAATTCACTACCATAATATAGGAACTGCTATTGCGTTATAAAATTTTGTTTTGGTCTTTCTTCTGGTACGTTTTAAGGTTCTCTTTTTGGTGCCACATATACCATTAAATTTGTGATTTTATTTAAAATGTCACTATTTTTAAAACAAGAGATATTACAACCAAGATAATTAATCAGTTGGCTTTTTCAGCGGGTTTTTCTGCTAATAGTATTTTGACTCTTATGAGATTGGATCCCTTGAAGGCTAAAACTTTAGTTCTGTTTATAGATATTATTTAACTATATTGACAGTGTTATTTAATGTATGAAAAGCTGTTTGTAGACAATTTTTTGAGCCAGATATGAGAACTTGATGGTCTGCAAATAATAAAGTATCTAAATATTTATTCCTAATTATAAAATGCAAATTTAATTTTGTCTGCCTATCAGATATGGTATTGGCAATGCAAATATTATAAAGTTACTATGAAAGTGGACACCCTTGACTTACTCTTTGGTTTATTGTTGCTATTAAATCTGTCTTCATTCCGGTTTCTATCGTGATCTTATTTTCAACACATGAACTTCTTATTGCTGTTATGAAATGTTGGGATACGCCTTTCTGTTTCATAATACTCCATAATTTATATGGTTGGTTGCTAATGCTCATGGAGTTTGAGAATTTCCATTTTCCTTCTGGCCTCCCAATAACGTGTGACTAGTTGTGCTGTCAGTTCTCTATCTTTTTTTGTCAGGGCACTACACTGGAGCAGATGATCTCTGTCCATCAATGAGTTCAGGTCCCTACACAGTGTGCAGGTCGGGGATTCAAAAATATCAATCCTGTGTAAATGAGCGGCCAAACAGTTGTGGCCAGTAATCAGTCGGAAGATGGCAAACAATACTGCTTCTTGGGTAGTCTGGGATGGGATTTTCACTTCCTTGCAGAATTTTCCATTCCTTGTTGGTACTTTTTTCTTTGCATTCTTCTTTCCAGAATAAGTTGATTCTATTGTTTATATGTAGTTTTGATGTGTGGAATGAGGATTTATGTTGGCAGCTTTGTTCTATTTGTGTTCCTTTTTTTGCCAAGGAATCTGCTATTTCATTGCCTGTAATTCCACAGTGGGATGGAATCCACTGGAAGTGTATTTCTTTATTTAGACCTTGTAGTATTCGTAATGAACTGTACATTTCAAGTATTCTATTATTGTTAGGGTACAGTGAGGATAGGACTTGAAGTGCTGATTTAGAATCGCTTAGAATCACTGCTTTAGAGAAAGAGTTCACATGGCTGAAGAGTTGTTTCAGCGAGGTATTGATTGCTTCTAATTCTCCATCATAGTGGGTTGCTAGTGTACCCAAACAGATGTAAAAATTGAATATGTTACTATGTATTCTTGCTCCAGCATTACTTTTTTGTCAAATAGGGAGCCGTCTTTGTAATTGTGTAGCCATGAGTCTTGTGGATAATAAGTTTCAATTGTTTCTAGAGCTAGCATTTTGAGTGTGTTTAATTCTCTATAGGCGAAGAGGAGCTGAATATGGATAGAGGGAAAGCAACCAAGCTACAAGACGGTAGCGAAAAGGATATATTTACTCCTAGAAAGTCATTGGCAAGATCTCCGGATACTGCCTCGACTTCGAAGGAGATGCTTACTCAGGATAAGACAAACAAACAAATGGAGATACCTATTGATGATACAATCTTTAGATATCCAAGTGAGCATGATATAACCCAAATAATACAAGAAATGAACTCAGTAATAGGCGCTGACAAGATGTCAGTAAATGGAAAGAAGGCCTTGTTCAATAATTTGACAAAAATAATAGAGAGATTTGATAGATTAAAAGAAGAGAATATAAAATTAAAAACAGAACTGTCAATTCGCAAAGAACAAGCTCAAGTACATCCAATATCTGCGAGCTATTCACAGGCCTTGTCAAAACCTAAAATACCTGAAAGTATTGATAGAATAGACAAGACAGCGAAAAGACAAAGATACACATTGTTTATCACATCATCGAAAGGGAAAACAACAAAAGAAGTACAGGAGATTGTAAGTAAGAATCTAAAGCCTGCAGATGAAAAACTAAGAATCAGCTATATAAAAGCGACAGATAGATCTTTAATACTAGAGACAGAAACAAAGGAGGACATACAAAAAATAATTAATAGCAAAAACTTGAAAGAGAAGGACTTAAAAATGGAAGAGCCTAGAAGAAGAAATCCTCTAGTTATAATATATGACGTCTTAGCAGGACAAAAAGAAGAGGATATAAAAAGAGATATTTATTTGCAAAATTTTGATGAGATGACATGGGAGGAATTCGACAACAAGGTTGAACTAAGATTTAAAACAGGACCTAGAAACAAGGCAACGGTGCACCATGTAATGGAAGTTGATCCCATGTTAAGAAGACAGATGGTTATGAGAGGAAGACTCTACATAGGCTTTCAACCATTAAGTGTGAAAGACTTTATTACAGTTCCAAGAATCTTAAAGTGTCAAGACCTTGGACATGTGGCCAAGTTCTGCAAAACTGAACACAGTAAGTGTGCACATTGTGGTGAAGAGGGACACGATAGAAAAGATTGTGAGAAAAAAGATCAACAGAAAAAATGTATACCATGTACATTGAGGAAAAAAGTTTGTACGGAAAACAAGGAAGAGAAAAGGCAGTGTCCTACATATTCAATGTTGAGAGATAGAATAATATCCAGAACGAACTATGGATAATAACTCTAACACTAGATACCAAACAAGAAATAATATAAATATGGAAATGTCAGTTTTAAGATTTGGACAAATAAATGCAATGCGAAGCAAATTAGTAATGCTAGAGTTAAGGAAGTTAGCAGAGGAAAATAAACTTGACTTACTTTGTGTTCAAGAACCTTACACTCTACGAGGGAAAATCATACATATGCCAGTCACAAGTAGAGTAATAATAACTGGATTAAATCCTCAGGCAGCAATCATAGTTCTCAATAAGGAAATACAAATTGTTAAAATTGCTCAATATAACGATGAATGTCTTTGTTGTATAGAAATGATATATAGAGGCAAATCTAACATCTTGATAAACCAATATTATCAATACAGGGATAATATAGACATTCATATAAACAAGACTAGAGAAATAATAGATCAGTATATCACAGATCCCATCATTGTGACATTAGATGCAAATGCAAAATCTATTCTCTGGGGAAGTAAGAACCCAGATGACAATGGCGAAAAAATGGAGGACCTAATACAAGAATATAGACTAGATGTACTAAATCAGAGCAATAATCCTTATAAATTTCAAGGGAGGGCTGGTGCTGAGGAAAATATTGATGTAACACTGGCTAGAGGTTATATAAGTCAGAAATTAACCAATTGGAAGGTAACCCAACAACAAATATCAAGTGATCATAATTTGATCTTATTTGATTATGAGGTTAATAAAGTAAATGATATAACATGGAATACTGGCCCGGCTAGATACATTATTAAGAATTTGGATAAATATAAAATTTTTGGAAGAACACAGTCTACCTGTATTAATGGAGGGTGACAGTATAGATATCAAAGCAAAAAAGATTACAGAAAGTATACAAGAAGTAATGAAGAAAACATTGTTGAAGACAAGATTAGGAAATAAGGATTGCAAGGTGTGGAACAGTAGACTACAAAAGCTAAGGAGCAAACTACGGAAAGCTAGAAGAATTTACCAACGAACAATAATTGCACAAGAAAGAGAGAGAAATCTGGATATTTATAGAAGAATAAAAGAAAAATATAGACTAACAATGGAGGAATCTAGAGAAAACTCATGGAATAAGTTTGTAAAAGACAAACTGTCTGATAATATATGGGGTATACCATACAAAATAGCGATGGAGAAAGTAAGAGTACCCGAAGTAATATCGACACTTAATAAGGGAAATGGAGAGTTGACAAGAACCTGGCTAGAGTCTGTAAATTATCTGATGAGGAGCTTACTGCCATCAGACTCAATAGAAGGTGAAAATGATGAACATAGAAGTAAAAGAGAAGCGTATGAATCTATGTATAGTGGCTAAAGGTTAATTTATCCATTCAATATATCAGAAACTAGACTTACTATCAGAGACTGTAAAAAGGGGAAATCTCTTGGCCCAGATGGTATACCCGCAGAGGTTATAATGGCACTAGAAGAACCCTTGGCTCCATATCTAACAAACTTATTTAATGAATGTATTTATGAAGGCAAAATTCCCTATTGCTGGAAAAATGCAAACATTGTAATATTAAAGAAAGCCAAAGACAAAGATCCAACAGATACTAAGTCATATAGACCTGCATGTTTGTTAAATACACTTGGTAAATTACAAGAAAAACTTTTATACAAAAGGATAAACGAGTACAGAATCATGAAAGGTATGACGGAGCTGCAATATGGGTTCCGGAAATACAAATCAACTGAAGATGCGATCAATAAATCTATTGATAACGTAAAGAAAAATCCAAATAAATATGTGATAAACATATTTTTTTATATTTCCGGCGCCTTCGACAATTTATGGTGGCCGGAACTCTTTAGAATAATGAGAAACCAAGATTATCCTAGATGCCTTTACAACATATTAAAAGACTACTGTACTGACAGAACAGTTACGCTTATAGGACAAAATAGAAAAATTATCAGAGATATAACAAAAGGATGCCCGCAGGGCTCCATATTGGGACCTGTATTTTGGGACATACTAACCGAACCCATGTTAGAACAACTTAATAATCTTAATTCCACATCAGAAACAATAGCCTATGCAGATGACTTAATGATCATTATAGATGGCAATAATAGAAAAGAGTTGGAGGAAAAGGCAAAGATAGTAACAGACACATTGCATAACTGGTGTCTTGAAGTTAAGCTAAAAATAGCACCTTCAAAATGTGCGTATGTAATTACAAAAGGTAAGCTAAAACGAAACCCAACAATTAAAATAAACGATGCAGTGATCTCAAGAAAAAACTACTATAAATATCTGGGAATAATGATAGACGAAAATTTAACCTTTCAGAAACACATAGAGTATATAAGACAAAAAACACTAGGTGTTATGGGTAAGCTAACTTCAATAGTACAAAGAACCACTAATATCTCACTTGATGTGATTAAAATATACCACACCAGTATAGCAGTAGGAATAATGTCATATGGCAGTAGTACATGGGCGCAGAGATTAAGAAATAAAAGGAATGTAATATTAATTAGGAGAACTCAACGACAAATATTATTAAGATATGCAGGAGCTACAAAGACTACCCCCACCATGGCGCTACTTGTAATACTCGGAATATGGCCAATGGATCTATTAATAAGATTTAGAGGAGCGGACTATTGGCGTAAGAAGAAGGACAGAGAGAAAGTAGCTGAAATAATAGGAGAGGAGTGTGAAACTAGATGGCAGATAAGAAGGAAACTTTTTAAGGACTGGCAGCACGAATGGGATAATATAGAAGAGGGCCGTAGAGTACATGAAATACTACCAGATATAAATGAAAGATTGAAAATGAAGCATTTCAACCCGTCCAAAGGAATTATACAATTTATAACCGGTCATGGACCATATGCCACCTATTTACATAGAATAGGAAGAAGAGAAACAAGGCTGTGCACTATATGTGAAATAGAAGATACAGCAGAACATCAAACTTTTGAGTGTGGGATACATGACAAACAAGTTGGCAAATTAAGACAGGAGCTTCAAGGCAAAAACACTTGGACAATTGTAAGAAACGAGGTTGATTTTAAGAAACTTGATGAACTAACGAACTATATATCATCAAAGGCATGGAAAGAGTACACCCTATCTAGGGATCGCAGACATAGGGAACCTGAGAGAACTGCCACATTGATACCAGTAAGAAGATCCATAAGGCTAATCGAAAGACAGGAGCAGCGAAGAGACCTAAGTCCTATATTTGAGCAAATATTGGCAGATTTAGATGACATAGATGAGGAACTTGAGGAAATCATCGGAATACAAAATATCACAGGATAGGAAACATAAATAGAAGGAACTCCTTATAGAAGAGTATAAATTCGAGACTTGACAGCAATATATTAAAACATAAACAAACGTATAAATGTTGAATCTACACTTAGGGTAGGTTCAGTCATCAAGAAGCAATGATGACCGATAGGTTAGGCAACTGCAAAGTTAAGCAGTTAATTAGATATAATTTGTCTACAACATTATAAACAAAGTTAAATTAAATGTAAAGATAAAAACAAAATGTTAGAATGTTAATTTAGGTTCCGATATAGATTCAAGTAATCGGAACATAAGAATGTAGAATTTATTTATTTATTTATTTACATCCCTTTTTGACTCTATATTTTGTAGAAGGTTTACTCTGCTATTTATTTTAGGTTGTGATAGAGGGCAGATTGGAAGTGGGAGATGTTCAATTTTGTTTGTGTCTTCAAGGTTGTATTTTCTCTGTAGGTTATAGGCTTTCTGCATAAATCCTTCTTGTGTTTTCAAGGTCCTTTCTCTGCTTTAGTAGTTCTTCCAGTGAGTATTAAAGGGGAGCCTTTGTAGTTTCTCATTTAGGAGGAGATTCTGTTTTTCCATTTCATATTTAATTGGCAAGTTATTTGTAGCAATTTGCATTACAGTTATTGGTGTTGATTTGACTGCTCCCATTATTAGTCTGAGTGCTTGGTTCTGTAATGTTTCAAGTTGTGCTAATTTGCTTTGACTTGCTGTAAGTATCACCTCGCTTCCATAGAGGAGTGCTGGTTTGATGTAACTTTAATAGGTGGTGTTGAGTGTATTGACAGAGGACCCCCCATTTGCTGCCAGCTAGTCCTTTGAGTGTTGTTTATCTCTGAGTGGTCTTTTCTATGGTTTCATTGATGTGGGTTTTCCAAGATAATTTAGAATCGAGTGTTATGCCCAGATATTTATAATTTTCTGTTTCTGTTAGTTGCTCACCATTTAGTGTTATTTTGATAAGCGGTTTTGTGTGGCAAAGTGTGAACACTTGGTATTTTGTTTTAGATAAGTTCACAGTCATTTCGTTATCTATTTATATCTATTTACCTCGTCAAAGGCCTTCTCGAAATCTATAAATTTTGTGTAAGTCTATATATTGAACTTCCTATGTTTTTCAATTATCTGATTAATAGTAAATATACAGTCAGAGCAAGATCTTCCATTTCTGAATCCATTTTGCACTTCAATAATTATATTTTCCATTATTATATTTAAACGACAGTTCAGAATAGATGCATAAATTTTATTGCATGTATTCAAAATGCTTATGCCTCTATAATTTTTATATTCATGACGATCACCTTTCTTATAGATTGGATATATTTTTGCTATTCTCCATTTTTCTGGAATATGACAGAACTTCAAACATATTAAATCTAATTGTCGGTATTTCAATGGAGTGGAGGCCTAATTAATTAATTCATTATTAATGTTATCCACTCCAACAGTTTTCTTATTTTAGAGGTTATTAATTGTATTCATGTCAAAAATAAAATTAATTCTGCTGAGAACATGGCTTTCTCTGATGAGATTATAGTTTCCACTACAGCTAGCACCTGCTGTGACTATAAACATACACATGGCTAAACATTCCAGAAACTTACCATCTCTTCTCCTAAGCCAGAGTTTACTCACAGACAACTGCATGTAGCAGACAATCCTGTGAAGAGTCCAGAAGATATCAATACAAAGACATTGTGTACTGTAATAAAACTTTGTTTTGTGGAGTTTATGTAATTAAAACTAGTCCAGATTGTTTTGTGATTGAACATCATAAAACAATTTGCTTCAGTAAATATCAGTCAGACATTGTACAACAGATTTGGGAAAGAGTACTCACCAAGTGTCAGCTTCATACGTGGCGAAGGGTGATGGATTTTTAGTGGACATAAAAATCATTAGCATCTCATAAAGGCGGGATGCCGAGTGATAGATTTTGGTAACATAAAATAAACTCAAGTCTAATAAAGAGGCCTCTGAGCAAAATTAAATGGATTTCACACCCAATAAGGAATGCGACGCTCAGAACCACAGTAGTTAAACTGCGTCCATAAATAAAAACTCAATTTCACTTTATTCCCTTCATTACTATTAAAGCGGAAAACTTAAGAGAAAACCGGTTTACTGCAGTAACGGAGGTGAGGAACAACTTTGTTCACTACTTTGGAGCAATGTTTCCCAGGTCTGTTGTACAATGTGTGGAGTTGATCTGGTAATGACATTGTGAAAATAATGCACATACTTGGTTGAAATGTATTGAACCGTTTTTACTTGTTGTAGTGTTTCTGTTTTACATGATGACTAGTACAGTGTGTATAATTTAGAACTGGGACTATGTACCATTTCAATGACTGTAATTAATTCAGTTCATGACTAGTGATATGGGATTTGGTTTCGAACGTGAGAGTTTCGTTACACTATCAATCCTCGCCTTCGGTAGTTAGATTACGACGCCGTCTTCTGGAGCAGCTCCTCCTCGTTCTTCTCCGTCTTGAACAACTCCGTCTTCTCCTCCTTCTCGAACAACTTCTTCTCCTCCTTCTTGAGCAGCTCCTGCTCCTTCTCCTTCTCCGTCTTGAACAACTTCGTCTTCTCCGCCTTGAACAACTTCTTCTTCTTCTGCGTCTTGAACAACTTCTCCTCCTCCTCCTTGAGCAGCTTCTGCGTCGTGATCTTCTTCTCCGACAAGCAGCATTGACAGTTTTCAAGGGACCCTCTTCTTTGAAAGCTTTGATGAGTTTCACTCGGTCTGCATCAGTTAACTTTATCAAAATATCTTCGTCGTTTTTCGTGGTAGCAGCTTGCGGGAAATTTTCTTGGACGTCTAACAAAGGCTTCTCTTCCTTGCTGTGTGAACTTTCTCCTTTTCCGCGTGACGGATACTTGGCGTTTTTCATGGTAAGAATTTGCCCTAATTTTACTTTGGCATTTATCAAAGTCTTCTCTTCCTTGCTGTGTGCACTTTCTCCTTTTCCGCGAGGGAAGGTTACTCCAGATTTCGGTTCTCCCATTTCGTTATTTGAATATTATAATACTTTAATTTAGAAGTCTTGTTCCCTTGTCGAACTGAAAATTTTGATATTGATTTCTGGTTGTTATAGAGCTTGATCGTCATTTAACATGCACATAAATTAAACAAAAGCGAGGGAAAACAAATTGGTTGGAAACTTATGAAAAATAAATTATGATGTGTTGCTTTCGGGTGTTCTTTACTTTATTTCAAGATGTTCTTACGGAAATATATCCCTCTATCTACTTCCGTTGATGAGATACATGTTTGTAGAAATAGTTCTTATACGTAATTTTCTTGTAAGTGCTCGGAAATTAGAGAATAAAATTGGCTTTACGCAATACATAAATCTTTTAAAAACTGATCGCTGAGCGATATCTGTGAGATTCTGCGAACTTTGTCATGCCAAGACATTGTGATGTTTGAAGGAAATTAAAAATATAAGTAATTAAAGATTAAAACAAATAGAAAACAAAATTATTGGCTAGTTTCTACAAGTTAATTTGGTTTAAGAAACGTTTTAGTGAAATAAACTATAGGCAGAATAAGAACATTTGGACAAGAGTAACACACCCTAGAAACTTAGCACATAATATTTTAAGTGACATGTGTTTAATCAAGTACCAGTTGCAAAGTAGACCTTTGATCTGTCTGTGCTTGGAAGATGATAATTTTTAGGTTATATTTTCAAGTCTGGCGGACGTAAATTGTACTACGTTGGCACTATAGATCACGCTTCGTGTTGTTGGACGAATAATGCAAAAGCTCAGAAATAAAGTGTTAAATACTGCGTAATTTGAAAGCATCTGCGTGTCAGATTTTTGAAATGAATGGCAAATGAAATGAAAATGGGCTGAAGCGAAAACACAAGGGACAACGATAAACAAGGTTATATGTTTACAGTCAATTGCCTTGTTTTGGTGTAACCACCAGACAAAGAATTATTGCATAGTACCAATGTGCATTAACTTTTGGACAGAATATATGTTTTCTTTAGGTACAGTACGTAATATTAACCACAATTTCTTAAGTCCATAACAAATTAGGAAACATAATGCAGCACCCGATATAAGCAGAAAATAGAGCAGTACAAAACGTAAAGTTCTAGTACATTTTTGGCCCTACTTTGGGGTGTTTTATTGGCATTTCATTGGTTTTATTCAAAACGATGTTCGTGTAAAACCCAGGTGGATTGGGAGCATTCGTTCCTGAGGAAGCAGTGAAATCCTATTGCCCAAGGATTATCATAATGGTATTGTAATGACTATAATCTTCACAAAAGTTAAAGGGATATGCAGGAGCGAATCGCAAGCTTGCTCCTCCTACCTCCCGCGCCTGAACCGAGAACATTGTATTAATTAACAACGCTCGGATAAATGTTTGAAAAATGACAGATGCCAATCTGATAATAAGAAAGAATTTTACTTTCTGATCATGGCCGTACAAAAATCTTGTCTATGATAATCAGAACACGAGCGATGCACGTTTTAGCTTCACATGTTATGGTTAAATGTTACTGATAAATATTTGAAATTTACGGATACCAATCTTACAAAAGGAAAAAAAAAATATTTTCTGATCATGGCTATACAAAATTTCTGTCTCGATGACACTTAGAACACGAGCAATGCACGATTTATCTTCTCATATTATAATTAAATGTTACTGATAAATATCTGAAAATTACAGATACCAATATTATAACAAGAAAGAAATTTACTTTTGATCATACAAAAATCTTGTCTTTATGATACTTAGAAGAGAGCGATGCACGTTTTAGCTTCACATGTTATGGTTAAATATTACTGATAAATATTTGAAAATTACAGTCACCAATATTATAACAAGAAAGAATTTTACTTTCTGATCATGAACTTACAAAAATCTTTTCTCTGCAATACTTCTACCGCGAGCGATGCATGTTTTATCTTCAGATGGTTATGTTTACCATTACATCGTACATAAACATAAAGATATCGAGATTTAACTGTATTTGAACACCACAGTGAAGCGAAATAATTATTAATTTATAGATGAGTCGTATTTATTACACATCGGCTTCACTTACGTACCTATTTTAAGGACATGTTTCGCAAACAATCGTTTGCATCGTCAGCTCTTATGCGACTGAATATTTGGCAATGACTGAAATATGTATACATCAAAATTATTTTGTTTTCGATGGAAAGTATTATGAACAAATTTCAGGACTAGCTATGGGAAGCCCGCTATCACCATTTTTGGCCAGTTTATACATGAGATTTTTCGAAACCAATATAACTAAAGCCTTCCCTCATATTTTTAAATTATGGTACAGATACTTAGACGACATCTTTGCAATAGTGCCGTACAAACAAATAGATAATGCTTTGAAACTACTCAACCTAAGAGAACCCAGCATACACTTCACAGTAGAAACTGAAGAGGACTGAACTCTAACTTTTTTGGACCTTAAAATTACAAAAAGCAAGGAAACACCAGAATTTGGTATTCATAGAAAAACAACACACACAGATAATTACATAAAAGCAAATAGTTTCAACCCAATTTCACACAAACATGCCACCATCAACAGTCTCACACACAGATTAGTAAATCTACCCCTCAGCCAGCAAGAATATAAAAAGGAATACCATCAAATCTTAAACACTGTAATTAAAAATGGATATGGAAGAAACCTTGTAGATAAAAAGCTAAAATCACTCAAACTTCAAAAGAGATTAAAACAGATCACAGCTCTCACACCAATAAAACAAGAAATTAGATTTCGTAATTTACTTACGACTTCTGGGCCACAAAAAGTTCCAAAAAATATTCAAGAAACACAATATAACTTTGGCACAAAAAAACAATTACAACATTAAAAACCTACTTAACAGTAATAATACTGATAAGAAAAAACCGGAAGAAAAGACAGGCATTTACAGGATTAAGTGTAAAGACTGAAAAAATTTACATATGGAGGACAAAAAGAAACATAGGCACTAGAAAGAAAGAACACTTCAAGCACTTAAGATACAAAAATATTGATAAGTCCGCAATAGCAGTTCATTTCTGGTCTGAAAATCATGAAATTGAAGATAACACTGAATTACTAAAATACGTACAAAAACATAGTGAACTCGTTATATGGAAGAGAATATACATAGATAGACAAAAAAAAAAAAAAAAAAAAAAAAAAACAACAACAAAAAACCAACTAATGAACTTTGAAATCCCGCCAGAAGAGAATCCCACATTTAAGGTCATCACTAAATCAACAGATGGCAGCAGCAACTCCAGAATTACCCACACCACTGGATCAAGCTTTAGTCGCATAAGAGCCGACAATGCAAATGATGGTTTGCGAATCATGTCCTCAAAATAGGTACTAAGGTGTAGCAGATGTGTAATAAATACGACTCATCTATAAATTAATAAATAAACAAAGATGTTATGAATAATCTATGTAATATTACTTACAGTAATGGGGAACGATGCAATGCAGCTAAAAATTGTTTTAAATATTTTTTATTAGTGAACCTCAAAAAGTATTTTTGGTAAAACATCTATATTGAATTTTGGGTGGTATGTAACAGCTTCTGTATCTCTATGTACGTGTTAGAGAAAGTACAAATTTGACGACTCCTTTAGTCTATAGAATTGTTCTTATATCTACAGTAAAATATTGTAATGTTTAAAAAGACATCTCAGTTAAAAGAAGTAGAGAGGAAAGGTTGAAAATAAAGCAAGTTTTGAATACTATTTAATTCAAAATCAAGTTTAAGTGGATGTTGTAAGCTGTAAATGTTTTTGCCAACTACTGTGCGTATATGCAATATTTGGACCAATATATTTTAAAGAGTGTCAAAATCACGCAAAAGTATTACTTGATAAAATTTTAGTAAAAGATGAGATAAATATAAATTATATACAACCCCCCTTAAGATAACAAATTTAAAACTTTTTATCCCTTCACAATGCCGTTATTCTTTGTCTTTAAAATCTGCCAAATAAGTTTCTGTTATGCGTTTTCAACAAGATAGCATTGAAATGTGGTGACATGAATAAGTTAAGTGTTTAACGCCCGCTTTTACTACATCCGGCACCGCAGGCGATGACACTGATGATACATGAGATGATAATGGAGCACCGGTAGAATGAGATGGCGGGGGAAACCGGAGATCCCGGAGAAAACCCGCACCAGCGCCGTGTTTTCCACAGTTCACGCAACAAGGTGTTCGACTGCAGTTTGGGTCGTCGTGTGTCGGTAAGCCACATTTCTCACGAAGAGCAGGATTGGTACACGTGACCTTAGTATGTCCGAACCGCTGACATTGGAAACAGCGCATGGGGTTCGGGACATACTGGCGAACGCTAGCACGCTCATAGCCGCAATATATGTATTCGGGTAACTTCGTCCCAGCAAAAGTTAGAAAAACCGAACATAATGGGTACTCCTTGCCATCTTGCTTTCGTGCTAGCCGGTACGCCTGACAAACAAGTTGATCAGAGAGGCAACTTGCTATTTCTTCGTTCGCTAGACCATCTAAGCTGGAGGTGGTGACTACTTCTCTACAGGTGTTAAGCGTTTTGTGTGGGGCTACCCGGATAGGTTAGGAGCCCAACAAAGTCGCTTTTTGCAGTTTGCGAGATTGATCTGCACTTGTGCTCTCCGATAGTAAGGTGCCGTCTCGGAGACGCGTAGCGTTTTTGACCGGGCCGCTGATTTTGTCAACTTCGCGCTTTATATAAAATGGACTAACATCTTTAAAAGTTTTCCCATCACAAGCCAATGTCATAATCAAATATGGGTCAGTAAAGGAGGTTTTGCGCGGAGACATGATGATATAGACCCCCATCCGGCACCTCGGCGTCAGCCTGCCATCCGGGGGTTAAACAAAGGACACCGAATCTTCACGGTCTGTGCCGTCATGGGGACCCCACGCATGACCGATCTCATTTGTACCTCAGAAAAGCTACCCTTCAATATCCACTGCTTGTCCGTATGGGTAAACCGTTCACCACGCACACCCCGGCTTTAAGCCCCTACCACAGGAATAACCGCCTGTGGCTCCCCACTTTAGGCCGCGCTGCGTATAAAGGGCACACGCACATTCAGGGGACTTGTGGTTGATTACACCGGGGTTCCGTCAGCGGTAATACGTCCGGTCCGTGATACTAACCCAACGGCACACGGCCGTCGGGAGATCAACACAGAGCGGGCCTTCAAGCAGCTACGTGGGTGTACTTGACGGTGTGGACGGGCTCCGCACCTAAGGCTACACATAGGGGCAGTGCGAAGGGTCCGCTCAACCTTCACTTTTGAGACCTCCGGAGAGCACACATGTCGGAAGCCGCGCTGAAAACCGTGGGACAGAACCACGGAGATAGGAGAGATCCCTGCTGGTGAGACAGAAGTTATAAACCTAAGACCTTACGTGCTAATAATAATAATAATAATAATAATAATAATAATAATAATAATAATAATAATAATAATAATAATAATAATAATAATAATAATAATAATAATGATAATAATGATAATAATGATAATAATGATAATAATGATAATAATGATAATAATGATAATAATGATAATAATGATAATAATGATAATAATGATAATAATGATAATAATGATAATAATGATAATAATGATAATAATGATAATAATGATAATAATGATAATAATGATAATAATGATAATAATGATAATAATGATAATAATGATAATAATGATAATAATGATAATAATGATAATAATGATAATAATGATAATAATGATCATAATGATGATGATGATGATGATGATGATGATGATGATGATGATGATAATAATAATAATAATAATAGTAATAGTAATAATAAAAAAACAACTAGAAGAGGAAGAATGTGATGCTTACTGACAAGCAGTAGCTCGACGTGGCGCAGTTGATGGTGATGAAGGGGATGAATTGAGGGTGAGTGGCTAGGGACCTCGGGATCGCTAATCCCGTACCTACCGTAGTAGGTCTCTGGGGAAAAATACCAGAGCCTCTTCTGCCAGTTTTCGGGGTTACTGATGGGCCTTCTCGGCAGCCGTAGCGGTCCTGGGGTACACCAAGTCCCCACCGTACATCAACCCATCAGTCAGTCCCCTACTTCCTGTTGCCCACCCTTCGGGACGAGGACCGCAGAGGTTGGATTTTGTGGGGCCCCCAACTGAACGAGGAACTTGCAACTGAACACATGTGCGTTTCAGGCACAGGATATCAGAATGCACCTCTTGTTTTAATAGAACTGTAGATAATAAAGTACGTATGGGTGCATCAGTTAAGACTCCGCCCTTGGTTTCTGCCGGGCAGAGACAGTAACAATAAAGGCTTCATTACTGACCCCCAAGTAGTCTTATTGGCATCCCTCAGGGCACGCTCGCTAAGTCCATGAGCTACCGTTGAGATCTCCTACGTAAGAATGACGCCCTACGACCCCTGATAAAGAGTCTTAGGGGTCCGTTGTAGTATGCTATTGTTATCCTTCCTAGAAACAATTATCTAGATCAAAATTAACTTTTATGAAATAAACTGACATTTTAAGTTCCCAGTGTTTGCTGTTACGATGAAAATTGCCATCCACTGTGTGCAATAGCAAAACTACATATAAGACTAGCATTACACTTAAAGTGAAAAAGCATTATAGCTTGGAAATATTCTGAAAAATTTAAGCCCAAGTTATAACTTGTAACCAGTGTTTGCAAGATACTCCCCAATTCCGTCACTGCTTTGAGAATAGTATAAAATAAAATATTTTCTTATGATGTCAGTATCGTGAATGTACATGATGCCAGGAATTGTAGCAGCAAGGAATGGAAAGGGGAGGGTTAGGCGGAAATAAAACTACCCTACTGATAACGATGGTTACCCCATAAATTGTATGTTCAGGTTACAGCTACAGGCCTATAATTAATACGCATGAAAATAAAAAATCCCTAGACAAGGGGTACATAAGATACCGACATTCGATTCCTGGATGAATTTTGTAGGGGGTAATTCTATTCCAATTGTGACAGAATTACCTATAAGGTATGCAAAATAGAAATAGGTGTGTCTGTCTCTGTCATACAGGAACATGAGCATAACAAGCATAATGTGACATTAATTGCATATTTATGATCAATCTGATGATGCTGATGATGTCTAATATATAATTATGCATACATATAATAATGCACAAGTTGCAATTTCTTTAACTCAATAAGCTAACATAGTGGCAGATGGAAAGGAATGTATCAGCACATCTGTTTTATGTCTGGCCCAATGTTATTGTTTGAACAGAAACTGAAGTTTGGTTTTTCTGCTAATAGTATTTTGGTTCTTATGAGATTGGATCCCTTGAAGGCTAATACTTTAGTTCTGTTTATAGAAATTATTTAACTATATTGACAGTATTATTTAATATATGTAAAGCTGTTTGTAGACAATTTTTTGAGCCAGATATGAGAACTTGATGGTCTGCAAATAATAAAGAATCTAAATATTTATTCCTAATTATAAAATGCAAATTTAATTTTGTCTGCCTATCAGATATGGTATTGGCAATACAAATCTTATAAAGTTACTATGAAAGTGGACACCCTTGTCTTACTCCTTGGTTTATTGTTGCTATTAAATCTGTCTTCATTCCGGTTTCTATCAAGATCTTATTTGCAACACATAAACTTCTTATTGCTGTTATGAAATGTTGGGGTACACCTTTCTGTTTCATAATACTCCATAATTTATATGGTTGGTTGCTAATGCTCATGGAGTTGGAGAATTTCCATTTTCCTTCTGGCCTCCCAATAACGTGTGACTAGTTGTGCTGTCAGTTCTCTATCTGTTTTTGTTAGGGCACTACACTGGAGCAGATAATCTCTGTCCATCAATGAGTTCAGGTCCCTACACAGTGTGCAGGTCGGGGATTCAAACATATCAATCCTGTGTAGATGAGCGGCCAAACAGTCATGGCCAGTAATCAGTCGGAAGATGGCAAACAATACTGCTTCTTGGGTAGTCTGGGATGGGATTTTTACTTCCTTGCAGAATTTTCCATTGCTTGTTGGTACCTTTTACTTTGCATTCTTCTTTCCAGAATAAGTTGATTCTATTGTTTATATGTAGTTTTGATGTGTGGAATGAGGATTTTTGTTGGCAGCTTTGTTCTATTTGTGTTCCTTTTTTTGCCAAGGAATCTGCTATTTCATTGCCTGTAATTCCACAGTAGGATGGAATCCACTGGAAGTGTATTTCTTTATTTAGACCTTGTAGTATTCGTAATGAACTGTACATTTCAAGTATTCTATTATTGTTAGTGGCACAGTGAGGATAGGGCTTGAAGTGCTGATTTAGAATCGCTTAGAATCACTGCTTTAGAGAAAGAGTTCACATGGTTGAAGAGTTGTTTCAGCGAGGTATTGATTGCTTCTAAATCTCCATCATAGTGGGTGGCTAGTGTGCCCAAACAGATGTAAAAATTGACTATGTTACTATGTATTCTTGCTCCAGCATTACTTTTTTGTCAAATAGGGAGCCGTCTGTGTAATTGTGTAGCCATGAGTCTTGTGGATAATAAGTTTCAATTGTTTCTAGAGCTAGCATTTTAAGTGTTTCTGCACTTACATCCCTTTTTGACTCTATATTTTGTAGAAGGTTTACTCTGCTATTTATTTTAGGTTGTGATAGAGGGAAGATTGGAAGTGGGAGATGTTCAATTTTGTTTGTGTCTTCAAGGTTGTATTTTCTCTGTAGGTTATAGGCTTACTGCATAAATCCTTCTTGTGTTTTTAAGGTCCTTTCTCTGCTTTAGTAGTTCTTCCAGTGAGTATTAAAGGGGAGCCTTTGTAGTTTCTCATTTAGGAGGAGATTCTGTTTTTCCATTTCATATTTAATTGGCAAGTTATTTGTAGCAATTTGCATTACAGTTATTGGTGTTGATTTGACTGCTCCCATTATTAGTCTGAGTGCTTGGTTCTGTAATGTTTCAAGTTGTGCTAATTTGCTTTGACTTGCTGTAAGTATCACCTCGCTTCCATAGAGGAGTGCTGGTTTGATGTAACTTTAATAGGTGGTGTTGAGTGTATTGACAGAGGACCCCCATTTGCTGCCAGCTAGTCTTTTGAGTGTTGTTTATCTCTGAGTGGTCTTTTCTATGGTTTCATTGATGTGGGTTTTCCAAGATAATTTAGAATCGAGTGTTATGCCCAGATATTTATAATTTTCTGTTTCTGTTAGTTGCTCACCATTTAGTGTTATTTTGATAAGCGGTTTTGTGTGGCAAAGTGTGAACACTTGGTATTTTGTTTTAGATAAGTTCACAGTCATTTCGTTATCTATTTATACCTATTTACCTCATCAAAGGCCTTCTCGAAATCTATAAATTTTGTGTAAGTCTATATATTGAACTTCCTATGTTTTTCAATTATCTGATTAATAGTAAATATACAGTCAGAGCAAGATCTTCCATTTCTGAATCCATTTTGCACTTCAATAATTATATTTTCCATTATTATATTTAAACGACAGTTCAGAATAGATACATAAATTTTATAGCATGTATTCAAAATGCTTATGCCTCTATAATTTTTATATTCATGACGATCACCTTTCTTATAGATTGGATATATTTTTGCTATTCTCCATTTTTCTGGAATATGACAGAACTTCAAACATATTAAATCTAATTGTCGGTATTTCAATGGAGTGGAGGCCTAATTAATTAATTCATTATTAATGTTATCCACTCCAACAGTTTTCTTATTTTAGAGGTTATTAATTGTATTCATGTCAAAAATAAAATTAATTCTGCTGAGAACATGGCTTTCTCTGATGAGATTATAGTTTCCACTACAGCTAGCACCTGCTGTGACTATAAACATACACATGGCTAAACATTCCAGAAACTTACCATCTCTTCTCCTAAGCCAGAGTTTACTCACAGACAACTGCATGTAGCAGACAATCCTGTGAAGAGTCCAGAAGATATCAATACAAAGACATTGTGTACTGTAATAAAACTTCGTTTTGTGGAGTTTATGTAATTAAAACTAGTCCAGATTGTTTTGTGATTGAACATCATAAAACAATTTGCTTCAGTAAATATCAGTCAGACATTGTACAACAGATTTGGGAAAGAGTACTCACCAAGTGTCAGCTTCATACGTGGCGAAGGGTGATGGATTTTTAGTGGACATAAAAATCATTAGCATCTCATAAAGGCGGGATGCCGAGTGATAGATTTTGGTAACATAAAATAAACTCAAGCCTAATAGAGAGGCCTCTGAGCAAAATTAAATGGATTTCACACCCAATAAGGAATGCGACGCTCAGAACCACAGTAGTTAAACTGCTTCCATAAATAAAAACTCAATTTCAATTTATTCCCTTGATTACTATTAAAGCGGAAAACTTAAGAGAAAACCGGTTTACTGCAGTAACGGAGGTGAGGAACAACTTTGTTCACTACTTTGGAGCAATGTTTCCCAGGTCTGTTGTACAATGTGTGGAGTTGATCTGGTAATGACATTGTGAAAATAATGCACATACTTGGTTGAAATGTATTGAACCGTTTTTACTTGTTGTAGTGTTTCTGTTTTACATGATGACTAGTACAGTGTGTATAATTTAGAACTGGGACTATGTACCATTTCAATGACTGTAATTAATTCAGTTCATGACTAGTGATATGGGATTTGGTTTCGAACGTGAGAGTTTCGTTACACTATCAATCCTCGCCTTCGGTAGTTAGATTACGACGCCGTCTTCTGGAGCAGCTCCTCCTCGTTCTTCTCCGTCTTGAACAACTCCGTCTTCTCCTCCTTCTCGAACAACTTCTTCTCCTCCTTCTTGAGCAGCTCCTGCTCCTTCTCCTTCTCCGTCTTGAACAACTTCGTCTTCTCCGCCTTGAACAACTTCTTCTTCTTCTGCGTCTTGAACAACTTCTCCTCCTCCTCCTTGAGCAGCTTCTGCGTCGTGATCTTCTTCTCCGACAAGCAGCATTGACAGTTTTCAAGGGACCCTCTTCTTTGAAAGCTTTGATGAGTTTCACTCGGTCTGCATCAGTTAACTTTATCAAAATATCTTCGTCGTTTTTCGTGGTAGCAGCTTGCGGGAAATTTTCTTGGACGTCTAACAAAGGCTTCTCTTCCTTGCTGTGTGAACTTTCTCCTTTTCCGCGTGACGGATACTTGGCGTTTTTCATGGTAAGAATTTGCCCTAATTTTACTTTGGCATTTATCAAAGTCTTCTCTTCCTTGCTGTGTGCACCTTCTCCTTTTCCGCGAGGGAAGGTTACGCCAGATTTCGGTTCTCCCATTTCGTTATTTGAATATTATAATACTTTACTTTAGAAGTCTTGTTCCCTTGTCGAACTGAAAATTTTGATATTGATTTCTGGTTGTTATAGAGCTTGATCGTCATTTAACATGCACATAAATTAAACAAAAGCGAGGGAAAACAAATTGGTTGGAAACTTATGAAAAATAAATTATGATGTGTTGCTTTCGGGTGTTCTTTACTTTATTTCAAGATGTTCTTACGGAAATATATCCCTCTATCTACTTCCGTTGATGAGATACATGTTTGTAGAAATAGTTCTTATACGTAATTTTCTTGTAAGTGCTCGGAAATTAGAGAATAAAATTGGCTTTACGCAATACATAAATCTTTAAAAACTGATCGCTGAGCGATATCTGTGAGATTCTGCGATCTTTGTCATGCCAAGACATTGTGATGTTTGAAGAAAATAAAAAATATAAGTAATGAAAGATTAAAACAAATAGAAAACAAAATTATTGGCTAGTTTCTACAAGTTAATTTGGTTTAAGAAACGTTTTAGTGAAATAAACTATAGGCAGAATAAGAACATTTGGACCAGAGTAACACACCCTAGAAACTTAGCACATAATATTTTAAGTGACATGTGTTTAATCAAGTACCAGTTGCAAAGTAGACCTTTGATCTGTCTGTGCTTGGAAGATGATAATTTTTAGGTTATATTTTCAAGTCTTGCGGACGTAAATTGTACTACGTTGGCACTATAGATCACGCTTCGTGTTGTTGGACGAATATTGCAAAAGCTCAGAAATAAAGTGTTAAATAATGCGTAATTTGAAAGCAGCTGCGTGTCAGATTTGTTGAAATGAATGGCAAATGAAATGAAAATGGGCTGAAGCGAAAACACAAGGGACAACGATAAACAAGGTTATATGTTTACAGTCAATTGCCTTGTTTTGGTGTAACCACCAGACAAAGAATTATTGCATAGTACCAATGTGCATTAACTTTTGGACAGAATATATGTTTTCTTTAGGTACAGTACGTAATATTAACTACAATTTCTAAGTCCATAACAAATTAGGAAACATAATGCAGCACCCGATATAAGCAGAAAATAGAGCAGTACAAAACGTAAAGTTCTAGTACATTTTTGGCCCTACTTTGGGGTGTTTTATTGGCATTTCATTGGTTTTATTCAAAACGATGTTCGTGTAAAACCCAGGTGGATTGGGAGCATTCGTTCCTGAGGAAGCAGTGAAATCCTATTACCCAAGGCGTATCATAATGGTATTGTAATGACTATAATCTTCACAAAAGTTAAAGGGATATGCAGGAGCGAATCCCAAGCTTGCTCCTCCTACCTCCCGCGCCTGAACTAAGAACATTGTATTAATTAACTACGCTCGGATAAATGTTTGAAAAATGACAGATGCCAATCTGATAATAAGAAAGAATTTTACTTTCTGATCATGACCGTACAAAAATCTTGTCTATGATAATCAGAACACGAGCGATGGACGTTTTAGCTTCACATGTTATGGTTAAATGTTACTGATAAATATTTCAAATTTAAGGATACCAATCTTACAAAAGGAAAAAAAATAATTCCCGATCATGGCTATACAAAATTTCTGTCTCGATGATACTTAGAACACGAGCAATGCACGATTTATCTTCTCATATTATAATTGTTACTGATAAATATTTGAAAATTACAGATACCAATATTATAACAAGAAAGAAATTTACTTTTGATCATACAAAAATCTTGTCTTTATGATACTTAGAAAAGAGCGATGCACGTTTTAGCTTCACATGTTATGGTTAAATATTACTGATAAATATTTGAAAATTACAATCACCAATATTATAACAAGAAAGAATTTTACTTTCTGATCATGAACTTACAAAAATCTTTTCTCTGCAATACTTCTACCGCGAGCGATGCATGTTTTATCTTCAGATGGTTATGTTTACCATTACATCGTACATAAACATAAAGATATCGAGATTTAACTGTATTTGAACACCACAGTGAAGCGAAATAATTATTAATTTATAGATGAGTCGTATTTATTACACATCGGCTTCACTTACGTACCTATTTTAAGGACATGTTTCGCAAACAATACAAGTTATGGTTAAATATTACTGATAAATATTTGAAAATTACAGTCACCAATATTATAACAAGAAAGAATTTTACTTTCTGATCATGAACTAACAAAAATCTTTTCTCTGCAATATTTCTACCGCGAGCGATGCATGTTTTATCTTCAGATGGTTATGTTTACCATTACATCGTACATAAACTTAAAGATATCGAGATTTAACTGTATTTGAACACCACAGTGAAGCGAAATAATTATTAATTTATAGATGAGTCGTATTTATTACACATCGGCTTCACTTACGTACCTATTTTAAGGACATGTTTCGCAAACAATCGTTTGCATCGTCAGCTCTTATGCGACTGAATATTTGGCAATGACTGAAATATGTATACATCAAAATTATTTTGTTTTCGATGGAAAGTATTATAAACAAATTTCAGGACTAGCTATGGGAAGCCCGCTATCACCATTTTTGGCCAGTTTATACATGAGCTTTTTCGATACCCATATAACTAAAGCCTTTCCTCATATTTTTAAATTATGGTACAGATACTTAGACGACATCTTTGCAATAGTGCCGTACAAACAAATAGATAATGCTTTGAAACTACTCAACCTAAGAGAACCCAGCATACACTTCACAGTAGAAACTGAAGAGGACTGAACTCTAACTTTTTTGGACCTTAAAATTACAAAAAGCAAGGAAACACCAGAATTTGGTATTCATAGAAAAACAACACACACAGATAATTACATCAAAGCAAATAGTTTCAACCCAATTTCACACAAACATGCCACCATCAACAGTCTCACACACAGATTAGTAAATCTACCCCTCAGCCAGCAAGAATATAAAAAGGAATACCATCAAATCTTAAACACTGTAATTAAAAATGGATATGGAAGAAACCTTGTAGATAAAAAACTAAAATCACTCAAACTTCAAAAGAGATTAAAACAGATCACAGCTCTCACACCAATAAAACAAGAAATTAGATTTCGTAATTTACTTACGACTTCTGGGCCACAAAAAGTTCCAAAAAATATTCAAGAAACACAATATAACTTTGGCACCAAAAAACAATTACAACATTAAAAACCTACTTAACAGTAATAATACTGATAAGAAAAAACCGGAAGAAAAGACAGGCATTTACAGGATTAAGTGTAAAGACTGAAAAAATTTACATAGGGAGGACAAAAAGAAACATAGGCACTAGAAAGAAAGAACACTTCAAGCACTTAAGATACAAAAATATTGATAAGTCCGCAATAGCAGTTCATTTCTGGTCTGAAAATCATGAAATTGAAGATAACACTGAATTACTAAAATACGTACAAAAACATAGTGAACTCGTCATATGGAAGAGAATATACATAGATAGAAAAAAAAAAAAAAACAACAACAAAAACCAACTAATGAACCTTGAAATCCCGCCAGAAGAGAATCCCACATTTAAGGTCATCACTAAATCAACAGATGGCAGCAGCAACTCCAGAATTACCCACACCACTGGATCAAGCTTTAGTCGCATAAGAGCCGACAATGCAAATGATGGTTTGCGAATCATGTCCTCAAAATAGGTACGAAAGTGTAGCAGATGTGTAATAAATACGACTCATCTATAAATTAATAAATAAACAAAGATGTTATGAATAATCTATGTAATATTACTTACAGTAATGGGGAACGATGCAATGCAGCTAAAAATTGTTTTAAATATTTTTCATTAGTGAACCTCAAAAAGTATTTTTGGTAAAACATCTATATTGAATTTTGGGTGGTATGTAACAGCTTCTGTATCTCTATGTACGTGTTAGAGAAAGTACAAATTTGACGACTCCTTTAGTCTATAGAATTGTTCTTATATCTACAGTAAAATATTGTAATGTTTAAAAAGACATCTCAGTTAAAAGAAGTAGAGAGGAAAGGTTGAAAATAAAGCAAGTTTTGAATACTATTTAATTCAAAATCAAGTTTAAGTGGATGTTGTAAGCTGTAAATGTTTTTGCCAACTACTGTGCGTATATGCAATATTTGGACCAATATATTTTAAAGAGTGTCAAAATCACGCAAAAGTATTACTTGATAAAATTTTAGTAAAAGATGAGATAAATATAAATTATATACAACCCCCCTTAAGATAACAAATTTAAAACTTTTTATCCCTTCACAATGCCGTTATTCTTTGTCTTTAAAATCTGCCAAATATGCAATAAAGTGCAGAAACAGTTTCTGTTATGCGTTTTCAACAAGATAGCATTGAAATGTGGTGACATGAATAAGTTAAGTGTTTAACGCCCGCTTTTACTACATCCGGCACCGCAGGCGATGACACTGATGATACATGAGATGATAATGGAGCACCGGTAGAATGAGATGGCGGGGGAAACCGGAGATCCCGGAGAAAACCCGCACCAGCGCCGTGTTTTCCACAGTTCACGCAACAAGGTGTTCGACTGCAGTTTGGGTCGTCGTGTGTCGGTAAGCCACATTTCTCACGAAGAGCAGGATTGGTACACGTGACCTTAGTATGTCCGAACCGCTGACATTGGAAACAGCGCATGGGGTTCGGGACATACTGGCGAACGCTAGCACGCTCATAGCCGCAATATATGTATTCGGGTAACTTCGTCCCAGCAAAAGTTAGAAAAACCGAACATAATGGGTACTCCTTGCCATCTTGCTTTCGTGCTAGCCGGTACGCCTGACAAACAAGTTGATCAGAGAGGCAACTTGCTATTTCTTCGTTCGCTAGACCATCTAAGCTGGAGGTGGTGACTACTCCTCTACAGGTGTTAAGCGTTTTGTGTGGGGCTACCCGGATAGGTTAGGAGCCCAACAAAGTCGCTTTTTGCAGTTTGCGAGATTGATCTGCACTTGTGCTCTCCGATAGTAAGGTGCCGTCTCGGAGACGCGTAGCGTTTTTGACCGGGCCGCTGATTTTGTCAACTTCGCGCTTTATATAAAATGGACTAACATCTTTATAAGTTTTCCCATCACAAGCCAATGTCATAACCAAATATGGGTCAGTAAAGGAGGTTTTGCGCGGAGACATGATGATATAGACCCCCATCCGGCACCTCGGCGTCAGCCTGCCATCCGGGGGTTAAACAAGGAAGGACACCGAATCTTCACGGTCTGTGCCGTCATGGGGACCCCACGCATAACCGATCTCATTTGTACCTCAGAAAAGCTACTCTTCAATATCCACTGCTTGTCCGTATGGGTAAACCGTTCACCACGCACACCCCGGCTTTAAGCCTCTACCACAGGAATAACCGCCTGTGGCTCCCCACTTTAGGCCGCGCTGCGTATAAAGGGCACACGCGCATTCAGGGGACTTGTGGTTGATTACACCGGGGTTCCGTCAGCGGTAATACTTCCGGTCCGTGATACTAACCCAACGGCACACGGCCGTCGGGAGATTAACACAGAGCGGGCCCTCAAGCAGCTACGTGGGTGTACTTGACGGTGTGGATGGGCTCCGCACCTAAGGCTACACATAGGGGCAGTGCGAAGGGTCCGCTCAACCTTCACTTTTGAGACCTCCGGAGAGCACACATGTCGGAAGCCGCGCTGAATACCATGGGACAGAACCACGGAGATTGGAGAGATCCCTGCTGGTGAGACAGAAGTTATAAACCTCAGACCTTACGTGCTAATAATAATAATAATAATAATAATAATAATAATAATAATAATAATAATAATAATAATAATAATAATAATAATAATAATAATAATAATAATAATAATAATAATAATAATAATAATAATAATAATAATAATAATAATAATAATAATAATAATAATAATAATAATAATAATAATAATAATAATAATAATAATAATAATAATAATAATAATAATAATAATAATAATAATAATAATAATAATAATAATAATAATAATAATAATAATAATAATAATAATAATAATAATAATAATAATAATAATAATAATAATAATAATAATAATAATAATAATAATAATAATAATAATAATAATAATAATAATAATAATAATAATAATAATAATAATAATAATAATAATAATAATAATAATAATAATAATAATAATAATAATAATAATAATAATAATAATAATAATAATAATAATAATAATAATAATAATAATAATAATAATAATAATAATAATCATAATAATAATAATCATAATAATAATATAATAATCATAATAATAATAATAATAATCATAATAATAATAATAATAATAATAATAATAATAATAATAATAATAATAATAATAATAATAATCATACTGATAATGATAATGATAATGATAATGATAATGACAATGACAATGACAATGACAATGATAATGATAATGATAATGATAATGACAATGACAATGACAATGACAATGACAATGACAATGACAATGACAATGACAATGACAATGACAATGACAATGACAATGACAATGACAATGACAATGACAATGACAATGACAATGACAATGACAATGACAATGACAATGACAATGACAATGACAATGACAATGACAATGACAATGACAATGACAATGACAATGACAATGACAATGACAATGACAATGACAATGACAATGACAATGACAATGACAATGACAATGACAATGACAATGACAATGACAATGACAATGACAATGACAATGACAATGACAATGACAATGACAATGACAATGACAATGACAATGACAATGACAATGACAATGACAATGACAATGACAATGACAATGACAATGACAATGACAATGACAATGACAATGACAATGACAATGACAATGACAATGACAATGACAATAATAATAATAATAATAATAATAATAATAATAATAATAATAATAATAATAATAATAATAATAATAATAATAATAATAATAATAATAATAATAATAATAATAATAATAATAATAATAATAATAATAATAATAATAATAATAATAATAATAATAATAATAATAATAATAATAATAATAAAACTAGAAGGGGAAGAATGTGATGCTTACTGACAAGCAGTAGCTCGACGTGGCGCAGTTGATGGTGATGAAGGGGATGAATTGAGGGTGAGTGGCTAGGGACCCCGGGATCGCCAATCCCGTACCTACCGTAGTAGTTCTCTGGGGAAAAATACCAGAGCCTCTTCTGCCAGTTTTCGGGGTTACTGATGGGCCTTCTCGGCAGCCGTAGCGGTCCTGGGGTACACCAAGTCCCCACCGTACATCAACCCATCAGTCAGTCCCCTACTTCCTGTTTCCACCCTTCGGTACGAGGACCGCAGAGTTTGGCTTTTGAGGGGCCCCCAACTGAACAAGGAACTTGCAACTGAACACATGTGCGTTTCAGGCACAGGATATCAGAATGCACCTCTTGTTTTAATAGAACTGTAGATAATAAAGTACGTATGGGTGCATCAGTTAAGACTCCGCTCTTGGTTTCTGCCGGGCAGAGACAGTAACAATAAAGGCTTCATTACTGACCCCCAAGTAGTCTTATTGGCATCCCTTAGGGCACGCTCGCTAAGTCCATGAGCTACCGTTGAGATCTCCTACGTAAGAATGACGCCCTACGACCCCTGATAAAGAGTCTTAGGGTTCCGTTGTAGTATGCTATTGTTATCCTTCCTAGAAACAATTATCTAGATCAAAATTAACTTTTATGAAATAAACTGACATTTTAAGTTCCCAGTGTTTGCTGTTACGATGAAAATTGCCATCCACTGTGTGCAATAGCAAAACTACATATAAGACTAGCATTACACTTAAAGTGAAAAAGCATTATAGCTTGGCAATATTCTGAAAAATTTAAGCCCAAGTTATAACTTGTAACCAGTGTTTGCAAGATACTCCCCAATTCCGTCACTGCTTTGAGAATAGTATAAAATAAAATATTTTCTTATGATGTCAGTATTATGAATGTACATGATGCCAGGAATTGTAGCAGCAAGGAATGGAAAGGGGAGGGTTAGGCGGAAATAAAACTACCCTACTGATAACGATGGTTACCCCATAAATTGTATGTTCAGGTTACAGCTACAGGCTTATAATTAATACGCATGAAAATAAAAAATCCCTAGACAAGGGGTACATAAGATACCGACATTCGATTCCTGGATGAATTTTGTAGGGAGTAATTCTATTCCAATTGTGACAGAATTACCTATAAGGTATGCAAAATAGAAATAGGTGTGTCTGTCTCTGTCATACAGGAACATGAGCATAACAAGCATAATGTGACATTAATTGCATGTTTATGATCAATCTGATGATGCTGATGATGTCTAATATATAATTATGCATACATATAATAATGCACAAGTTGCAATTTCTTTAACTCAATAAGCTAACATAGTGGCAGATGGAAAGGAATGTATCAGCACATCTGTTTTATGTCTGGCCCAATGTTATTGTTTGAACAGAAACTGAAGTTTGGTTTTTCTGCTAATAGTATTTTGGTTCTTATGAGATTGGATCCCTTGAAGGCTAAAACTTTAGTTCTGTTTATAGATATTATTTAACTATATTGACAGTATTATTTAATATATGTAAAGCTGTTTGTAGACAATTTTTTGAGCCAGATATGAGAACTTGATGGTCTGCAAATAATAAAGAATCTAAATATTTATTCCTAATTATAAAATGCAAATTTAATTTTGTCTGCCTATCAGATATGGTATTGGCAATACAAATCTCATAAAGTTACTATGAAAGTGGACACCCTTGTCTTACTCCTTGGTTTATTGTTGCTATTAAATCTGTCTTCATTCCGGTTTCTATCAAGATCTTATTTGCAACACATAAACTTCTTATTGCTGTTATGAAATGTTGGGGTACACCTTTCTGTTTCATAATACTCTATAATTTATATGGTTGGTTGCTAATGCTCATGGAGTTGGAGAATTTCCATTTTCCTTCTGGCCTCTCAATAACGTGTGACTAGTTGTGCTGTCAGTTCTCTATCTGTTTTTGTCAGGGCACTACACTGGAGCAGATAATCTCTGTCCATCAATGAGTTCAGGTCCCTACACAGTGTGCAGGTCGGGGATTCAAACATATCAATCCTGTGTAGATGAGCAGCCAAACAGTCATGGCCAGTAATCAGTCGGAAGATGGCAAACAATACTGCTTCTTGGGTAGTCTGGGATGGGATTTTTACTTCCTTGCAGAATTTTCCATTGCTTGTTGGTACTTTTTTCTTTGCATTCTTCTTTCCAGAATAAGTTGATTCTATTGTTTATATGTAGTTTTGATGTGTGGAATGAGGATTTTTGTTGGCAGCTTTGTTCTATTTGTGTTCCTTTTTTTGCCAAGGAATCTGCTATTTCATTGCCTGTAATTCCACAGTAGGATGGAATCCACTGGAAGTGTATTTCTTTATTTAGACCTTGTAGTATTCGTAATGAACTGTACATTTCAAGTATTCTATTATTGTTAGGGCACAGTGAGGATAGGGCTTGAAGTGCTGATTTAGAATCGCTTAGAATCACTGCTTTAGAGAAAGAGTTCACATGGTTGAAGAGTTGTTTCAGCGAGGTATTGATTGCTTCTAAATCTCCATCATAGTGGGTGGCTAGTGTGCCCAAACAGATGTAAAAATTGACTATGTTATTATGTATTCTTGCTCCAGCATTATTTTTTTTGTCAAACAGGGAGCCGTCTGTGTAATTGTGTAGCCATGAGTCTTGTGGATAATAAGTTTCAATTGTTTCTAGAGCTAGCATTTTAAGTGTTTCTGCACTTACATCCCTTTTTGACTCTATATTTTGTAGAAGGTTTACTCTGCTATTTATTTTAGGTTGTGATAGAGGGAAGATTGGAAGTGGGAGATGTTCAATTTTGTTTGTGTCTTCAAGGTTGTATTTTCTCTGTAGGTTATAGGCTTACTGCATAAATCCTTCTTGTGTTTTTAAGGTCCTTTCTCTGCTTTAGTAGTTCTTCCAGTGAGTATTAAAGGGGAGCCTTTGTAGTTTCTCATTTAGGAGGAGATTCTGTTTTTCCATTTCATATTTAATTGGCAAGTTATTTGTAGCAATTTGCATTACAGTTATTGGTGTTGATTTGACTGCTCCCATTATTAGTCTGAGTGCTTGGTTCTGTAATGTTTCAAGTTGTGCTAATTTGCTTTGACTTGCTGTAAGTATCACCTCGCTTCCATAGAGGAGTGCTGGTTTGATGTAACTTTAATAGGTGGTGTTGAGTGTATTGACAGAGGACCCCCATTTGCTGCCAGCTAGTCTTTTGAGTGTTGTTTATCTCTGAGTGGTCTTTTCTATGGTTTCATTGATGTGGGTTTTCCAAGATAATTTAGAATCGAGTGTTATGCCCAGATATTTATAATTTTCTGTTTCTGTTAGTTGCTCACCATTTAGTGTTATTTTGATAAGCGGTTTTGTGTGGCAAAGTGTGAACACTTGGTATTTTGTTTTAGATAAGTTCACAGTCATTTCGTTATCTATTTATATCTATTTACCTCATCAAAGGCCTTCTCGAAATCTATAAATTTTGTGTAAGTCTATATATTGAACTTCCTATGTTTTTCAATTATCTGATTAATAGTAAATATACAGTCAGAGCAAGATCTTCCATTTCTGAATCCATTTTGCACTTCAATAATTATATTTTCCATTATTATATTTAAACGACAGTTCAGAATAGATGCATAAATTTTATAGCATGTATTCAAAATGCTTATGCCTCTATAATTTTTATATTAATGACAATCACCTTTCTCATAGATTGGATATATTTTTGCTATTCTCCATTTTTCTGGAATATGACAGAACTTCAAACATATTAAATCTAATTGTCGGTATTTCAATGGAGTGGAGGCCTAATTAATTAATTCATTATTAATGTTATCCACTCCAACAGTTTTCTTATTTTAGAGGTTATTAATTGTATTCATGTCAAAAATAAAATTAATTCTGCTGAGAACATGGCTTTCTCTGATGAGATTATAGTTTCCACTACAGCTAGCACCTGCTGTGACTATAAACATACACATGGCTAAACATTCCAGAAACTTACCATCTCTTCTCCTAAGCCAGAGTTTACTCACAGACAACTGCATGTAGCAGACAATCCTGTGAAGAGTCCAGAAGATATCAATACAAAGACATTGTGTACTGTAATAAAACTTCGTTTTGTGGAGTTTATGTAATTAAAACTAGTCCAGATTGTTTTGTGATTGAACATCATAAAACAATTTGCTTCAGTAAATATCAGTCAGACATTGTACAACAGATTTGGGAAAGAGTACTCACCAAGTGTCAGCTTCATACGTGGCGAAGGGTGATGGATTTTTAGTGGACATAAAAATCATTAGCATCTCATAAAGGCGGGATGCCGAGTGATAGATTTTGGTAACATAAAATAAACTCAAGCCTAATAAAGAGGCCTCTGAGCAAAATTAAATGGATTTCACACCCAATAAGGAATGCGACGCTCAGAACCACAGTAGTTAAACTGCGTCCATAAATAAAAACTCAATTTCAATTTATTCCCTTGATTACTATTAAAGCGGAAAACTTAAGAGAAACCGGTTTACTGCAGTAACGGAGGTGAGGAACAACTTTGTTCACTACTTTGGAGCAATGTTTCCCAGGTCTGTTGTACAATGTGTGGAGTTGATCTGGTAATGACATTGTGAAAATAATGCACATACTTGGTTGAAATGTATTGAACCGTTTTTACTTGTTGTAGTGTTTGTGTTTTACATTATGACTAGTACAGTGTGTATAATTTAGAACTGGGACTATGTAACATTTCAATGACTGTAATTAATTCAGTTCATGACTAGTGATATGGGATTTGGTTTCGAACGTGAGAGTTTCGTTACACTATCAATCCTCGCCTTCGGTAGTTAGATTACGACGCCGTCTTCTGGAGCAGCTCCTCCTCGTTCTTCTCCGACTTGAACAACTCCGTCTTCTCCTCCTTCTCGAACAACTTCTTCTCCTCCTTCTTGAGCAGCTCCTGCTCCTTCTCCTTCTCCGTCTTGAACAACTTCGTCTTCTCCGCCTTGAACAACTTCTTCTTCTTCTGCGTCTTGAACAACTTCTCCTCCTCCTCCTTGAGCAGCTTCTGCGTCGTGATCTTCTTCTCCGACAAGCAGCATTGACAGTTTTCAAGGGACCCTCTTCTTTGAAAGCTTTGATGAGTTTCACTCGGTCTGCATCAGTTAACTTTATCAAAATATCTTCGTCGTTTTTCGTGGTTGTAGCTTGCGGGAAATTTTCTTGGACGTCTAACAAAGGCTTCTCTTCCTTGCTGTGTGAACTTTCTCCTTTTCCGCGTGACGGATACTTGGCGTTTTTCATGGTAAGAATTTGCCCTAATTTTACTTTGGCATTTATCAAAGTCTTCTCTTCCTTGCTGTGTGCACTTTCTCCTTTTCCGCGAGGGAAGGTTACTCCAGATTTCGGTTCTCCCATTTCGTTATTTGAATATTATAATACTTTAATTTAGAAGTCTTGTTCCCTTGTCGAACTGAAAATTTTGATATTGATTTCTGGTTGTTATAGAGCTTGATCGTCATTTAACATGCACATAAATTAAACAAAAGCGAGGGAAAACAAATTGGTTGGAAACTTATGAAAAATAAATTATGATGTGTTGCTTTCGGGTGTTCTTTACTTTATTTCAAGATGTTCTTACGGAAATATATCCCTCTATCTACTTCCGTTGAGAGATACATGTTTGTAGAAATAGTTCTTATACGTAATTTTCTTGTAAGTGCTCGGAAATTAGAGAATAAAATTAGCTTTACGCAATACATAAATCTTTTAAAAACTGATCGCTGAGCGATATCTGTGAGATTCTGCGATCTTTGTCATGCCAAGACATTGTGATGTTTGAAGGAAATTAAAAATATAAGTAATACAAAGATTAAAACAAATAGAAAACAAAATTATTGGCTAGTTTCTACAAGTTAATTTGGTTTAAGAAACGTTTTAGTGAAATAAACTATAGGCAGAATAAGAACATTTGGACAAGAGTAACACACCCTAGAAACTTAGCACATAATATTTTAAGTGACATGTGTTTAATCAAGTACCAGTTGCAAAGTAGACCTTTGATCTGTCTGTGCTTGGAAGATGATAATTTTTAGGTTATATTTTCAAGTCTGGCGGACGTAAATTGTACTACGTTGGCACTATAGATCATGCTTCGTGTTGTTGGACGAATATTGCAAAAGCTCAGAAATAAAGTGTTAAATACTGCGTAATTTGAAAGCAGCTGCGTGTCAGATTTGTTGAAATGAATGGCAAATGAAATGAAAATGGGCTGAAGCGAAAACACAAGGGACAACGATAAACAAGGTTATATGTTTACAGTCAATTGCCTTGTTTTGGTGTAACCACCAGACAAAGAATTATTGCATAGTACCAATGTTCATTAACTTTTAGACAGAATATATGTTTTCTTTAGGTACAGTACGTAATATTACCTACAATTTCTTAAGTCCATAACAAATTAGGAAACATAATGCAGCACCCGATATAAGCAGAAAATAGAGTAGAACAAAACGTAAAGTTCTAGTACACTTTTGGCCCTACTTTGGGGTGTTTTATTGGCATTTCATTGGTTTTATTCAAAACGATGTTCGTGTAAAACCCAGGTGGATTGGGAGCATTCGTTCCTGAGGAAGCAGTGAAATCCTATTACCCAAGGCGTATCATAATGGTATTGTAATGACTATAATCTTTACAAAAGTTAAAGGGATACGCAGGCGGGCCGTACTACAGACTCCAGCGAATCCCAAGCTTCCTCCTCCTACCTCCCACGCCTGAACTGAGAACATCGTATTAATTAACTACGCTCCAATAAATGTTTGAAAAATGACGGATGCCAATCTGATAATAAGAAAGAATTTTACTTTCTGATCATGACCGTACAAAAATCTTGTCTATGATAATCAGAACACGAGCGATGCACGTTTTAGCTTCACATGTTATGGTTAAATGTTACTGATAAATATTTGAAATTTACGGATACCAATCTTACAAAAAGAAAAAAAATTATTTTCTGATCATGGCTATACAGAATTTCTTTCTCTATGATACTTAGAACACGAGCAATGCACGATTTATCTTCTCATATTATAAATAAATGTTACTGATAAATATCTGAAAATTACAGTCACCAATATTATAACAAGAAAGAATTTTACTTTCTGATCATGAACTTACAAATATCTTTTCTCTGCGATACTTCTACCGCGAGCGATGCATGTTTTATCTTCAGATGGTTATGTTTACCATTACATCGTACATAAACATAAAGATATCGAGATTTAACTGTATTTGAACACCACAGAGAAGCGAAATAATTATTAATTTATAGATGAGTCGTATTTATTACACATCGGCTCCACTTACGTACCTAATTATTATTATTATTATTATTATTATTATTATTATTATTATTATTATTATTATTATTATTATTATTATTATTATTATTATTATTATTATTATTATTATTATTATTATTATTATTATTATTATTATTATTATTATTATTATTATTATTATTATTATTATTATTATTATTATTATTATTATTATTATTATTATTATTATTATTATTATTATTATTATTATTATTATTATTATTATTATTATTATTATTATTATTATTATTATTATTATTATTATTATTATTATTATTATTATTATTATTATTATTATTATTATTATTATTATTATTATTATTATTATTATTATTATTATTATTATTATTATTATTATTATTATTATTATTATTATTATTATTATTATTATTATTATTATTATTATTATTATTATTATTATTATTATTATTATTATTATTATTATTATTATTATTATTATTATTATTATTATTATTATTATTATTATTATTATTATTATTATTATTATTATTATTATTATTATTATTATTATTATTATTATTATTATTATTATTATTATTATTATTATTATTATTATTATTATTATTCTTATTCTTATTCTTATTATTATTATTATTATTCTTATTCTTATTCTTATTCTTATTCTTATTCTTATTATTATTATTATTATTATTATTATTATTATTATTATTATTATTATTATTATTATTATTATTATTATTATTATTATTATTATTATTATTATTATTATTATTATTATTATTATTATTATTATTATTATTATTATTATTATTATTATTATTATTATTATTATTATTATTATTATTATTATTATTATTATTATTATTATTATTATTATTATTATTATTATTATTATTATTATTATTATTATTATTATTATTATTATTATTATTATTATTATTATTATTATTATTATTATTATTATTATTATTATTATTATTATTATTATTATTATTATTATTATTATTATTATTATTATTATTATTATTATTATTATTATTATTATTATTATTATTATTATTATTATTATTATTATTATTATTATTATTATTATTATTATTATTATTATTATTATTATTATTATTATTATTATTATTATTAGTATTAGTATTAGTATTAGTATTAGTATTAGTATTAGTATTAGTATTAGTATTAGTATTATTATTATTATTATTATTATTATTATTATTATTATTATTATTATTATTATTATTATTATTATTATTATTATTATTATTATTATTATTATTATTATTATTATTATTATTATTATTATTATTATTATTATTATTATTATTATTATTATTATTATTATTATTATTATTATTATTATTATTATTATTATTATTATTATTATTATTATTATTATTATTATTATTATTATTATTATTATTATTATTATTATTATTATTATTATTATTATTATTATTATTATTATTATTATTATTATTATTATTATTATTATTATTATTATTATTATTATTATTATTATTATTATTATTATTATTATTATTATTATTATTATTATTATTATTATTATTATTATTATTATTATTATTATTATTATTATTATTATTATTATTATTATTATTATTATTATTATTATTATTATTATTATTATTATTATTATTATTATTATTATTATTATTATTATTATTATTATTATTATTATTATTATTATTATTATTATTATTATTATTATTATTATCGTCGTCATCATTATTATTGTTTTCTTTTTATTTTTAGGAACAAGCTGTATTCAGGAGGGTCTTGCATTTACAACAAAGCTCATGAGTTTTACTTTTAGAAAACACTGTTTCAAATAAGCTCTATCATAATCAGTGTCATGATTTTGCCACTCTAATCTGGCCAGTAATCTTACGCATTACAATGTCTCTAGTTTGGTTATGCAATGTTAGTAGCTTCAGCAAATTCATGTTTTCGCTATTGACAACACTACAGCAACCTAGGACATGCCCGCCATTCTCCTAGCAAACCACTGCCACTAATTTGCAGTTCTACCATAATATTCAGAACAAGAAACACAAGCGTATCCTGCAATTACTTATCTGGCCCAGAGTACCAACATTTAGAAATGAAAAAGTGAGGTCCTGTGTTAAAGCATTGGCAACACGAAAGCAATCGCTGCGTGAGTAGTAATCTTAGTGGGAGCTGAACTATAAAGAAAAATCACACTTCCAGAAAGATATGTTGTCTACTAAACCTCCTCAGGCAAGCCACCACACACTCATTCT